>CM069916.1:12972801-13299622 GCA_036172215.1 Camellia granthamiana
AAAATCCACTTTACACCAATTATTTCTTTTCCTTTCAGTTTCTCCACTCGCTCCCAAGTCTTGTTCTTCTCAATCACATGAATTTCTTCTCAATCACATGAATTTCATCTTCCATTGCTTTCTTCCATGCTTCATCTTTAATTGCCTCTTCAAAATTTTCAGGTTTAACAATGCATAAATTGCATCTTGCATACACATCACTAAGACTCCTTATATTTCTTGGAGTTGAACTTGGAGATGAAGAACTTGAACTTGAACTTGAACTTGAACTTGAACTTGAACTTGAACTTGAACTTGAACTTGGACTTGAATTTGGAGAAGATTGTGAGCTAGCAATTGGTGACACTCTTTGTGGAGATTCAAGAGTTGCAACATCTTCAACTTGTGGACTTTCCGATTCTTCATTGAAAGCAATGCTTTGATCTTGGACTTTCTTTTCCTTCCAATCAAAAGACGCCTTCTCATCAAAGAGAGCATCTCTACAAATAATCACCTTCTTTTGATCCAAACTGAAGAGTCTATAGCCTTTGGATTTCGAGCTATAACCCACAAATATGCATTTCTTACTATTTTCATCAAGCTTGTGCCTCAATTCTTTTGGAACATGAGTATAACAAATGCAACCAAACACCTTCAAGTGATTCACCGATGGTTTTCTTCCACTCCAAGCTTCAAATGGAGTTGTCCTCAAGAGCTTTTGTAGGACATGTATTCATCAAGTAAACTGTTGTATACACGGCCTCACCCCAAAAAGTTTTGGGTAGCCCCTTCTCATGTAGCATAGACTTGGACATCTCCTCTATGGTTCTATTCTTTCTTTCCGCCACACCATTTTGTTGTGGAGTGTACCCAACAGTCAATTTTCTTTCCATGCCAATATCTTCACAAAATTTCATAAACTCATTTGAGTTGTATTCTCCGCCTCTATCACTTCTCAATACTTTCATCAAACAACCACTCTGTCTTTCAACAAGATTTTGAAATTTCTTGAAGATAGAGAAAACTTCACTCTTTTGTCTCATGAAATACACCCAAGTCATTCTAGTAAAATCATCAACAAAGATAATGAAGTACTTGTTACCTCCATGAGTTGGTGTATCCATAGGTCTGTACACATCGGTATGGACAAGCTCCAATGGTGCTTTAGCTCTCCATGCTTTCTCTTTTGGAAATGACTCCCGGTGATGCTTTCCAAGTGCACAACCTTCACAAATATGTTGCACTTCATGAATGGTCAGCAACCCAAAAACCATATTCTTTTGTTGTAGATGTTTCAAGCTTTGAAAATTCAAGTGCCCAAATCTTCTATGCCAAAGCCATGAATTATCAATCACATCCATCTTCAAAGCCGCATTTTTGCTATATCGGAAAATAAGAGGAAAACTTCTATTATTCTCCATCTTGATTTTTGCTACAACTTGGCTTCTCCCTCCTTTGTCAAAAATTTTGCAAAAATCTTCTTCAAAGTGAACAAGGTATCCATGCTCCATAAGTTGTCCAACACTTAGCAAATTTTGCTCCAAGTCTAGAACTAAGAGAACATCGAAAATGAATCTAGTACCCATCTTGGTTTCTATAGCAATAGTACATTTTCCTTTTGTTTGGAGTAAGGCACCATTCCCCATTTTTACTTGAGAATTGAAGGAAGCATCCATTTTCACAAAAATGCTCTCATCTCCTGTCATGTTATTGCTACATCCACTATCAAGAAACCATACATCCTTGTGGTGATCCGATGCCTTGTGACAAGCATGGAACATGTGCCCTTCACTTTCTTGCTCCTCGGAGAAATTAGCTTGTTAAGTGCTCTTGACTTGACAATCCTTCTTGACGTGCCCAAATTTGTTGCAATTGTAACATTTTGGCTTTCCCTGAAACCAACAATCTTTATTAACATGATTGCTTCGATTACAAATTCCACACTTTTGTTGAGTGGACTCTTCATTTTCCTTTCTTTGAAAATTAGACCTTCCTCTTCCTCTTCCTCTTGCATTTCTTGCTCTTCCGGTTGCATTTCTTTCTCTTCCTCTTCATTGGGAATTAGAGGCACTAACATTAAGCTTAGATTGAAAGGCACTTTCAATTGACTTTTCAGATTGCCTACTCAACCTTTGCTCAAATGTTTTAATTGAACCCATCAAATCTTCAATACTCAAATCAGCAAGATCTTTAGTTTCTTCAATGACAGCAATAATAAGATTGTATTTCTTTGGCAAACTTATCAAAATTTTCTTAACAACTCTTTGATTAGTAATATTATCCCCATAAATTTTCATTTGGTTCACAAGTTCCATAACTCTAGAAAAATAATCCTTCAACAATTCCATATCCTTCATCTTTATATTTTCAAAATCTCTTTTCAATGATTGAAGTTTGATGGTTCTTACCTTCAAATTGCCTCTACTCTTTCTGAAGAATATCCCATGCCTCCTTTGCTTTTGTTGCATTGATCTTCTTGGAAAGATTGCTTCTGAAACTCCTTGTTGAATCAAAGAGAGGGCCTTTGAATCCTTCTTCCTTTGCTCTTGCAATTGGTTCTTTTGGGGATTTGTCAAAGCTCCTTCATCTTCAGGTTCCTCAAACCCATTTTCAACAAGATCCCAAAGATCCGTATAGACAAAAATAGTTCTCATTTTCACATACCAAAAATCAAAATTTTCACCATTAAAGATAGAAGTAATTACATTTTGGTTGTCGCGATTCGCCATGGACATCGGCTTGGTCTTCTTCGGAGCTTGTTTTCCCGTATCCGATCTCTACGCCCAGCTTGTTCTTGACCCAACCAAAGCTCTGATACCACTTCTGTTAGCTTTTGATAAAACACTCTCTAGAATGAACTATTATTTTGTATTGAATTTTTCTCTCTTATTTTATTCATTATTATATTTTGCCCATAGGCTTACATCCTTTTATATAGAGAAGGTTATACATAAGTTCAATAAATAAGATCTATGAACCTAAACAACCTTACAATTAACTAGATACATGAATATAATCTAGACAATGTACTTAATAAATATAAAATACATGAATGTAAAAATACATGAATACAAAGAATGTGTGAACTCAATGTATCCAATGTATGCAATGTATCTAATGTAAATATGGCATTAATTTTAACACAATGTGTGCTTGCATTTCTTTTGCCTCACTTTTTTATCTTCCCCTCTCATTAGTGTTGTAATTCTTGCTTATTTCCTTTCCTTATTCTTTTTGATAACACAACTCTTACCATGCAACATGCCATGATGTTTTATAGTTTTGCTTCTTTGATGGTTAGTCTTTCTATTTATGATTTCATCTTTTGCTATCTGGATATTTTTCTCATGACACCTCTTTGTATCTCTTCTAACTTCTGTTCATTTATCTTCTCATGTTTCCTTTCTTCATTGTTGTCTTCTTTTTCTTGCTATGAATTTGACTATGAAGATGACAATATAATAAGTTGTAACTGATAATTAATTGCATAGCCCAGGAAAGTAGTTATTATTAATTAGATGTGGGAAAGATTGAATGCATTCCATGGCCCAATGCAGGCTTACCTTCAAAGATTGCAACTTTGGTTTTTGTGATCTTTTGGCCTGTCATCTTTAGGGTGTCAAATAAGGTTACCTGGTCTCTCTTCCATGTCTCTTTCTAATTTTCTACAGTCTGCATTTCTTTTCATAATTTACCAGTGTACCTTTTGTGGCTGCTTGGAGTCTTATAAACTTTCCTTTCTGCACTCTTATGTTTAACATTTGTTTGTCTCAGAGGCTTAGATTCTTGAAAATTTCTATGCATTCTAGTATTGTTTGTATTAAAACTTATATATCTTAATCATTGTGGTTTTATCTTCAAATTATTTGCATGCCTCTCATAACTTTTCTAATCTATGTAAATTGTATCTGCCTTCTTCCCATTTTCTTGACCAACCAGTTTTTTCTTGTCCTTTTGTTTAAGGATGAAGCAAAAGAGATCATCGGGTAAACCCAAATCAAATGTTTCTGATGCTATTATGGAAGTGACAGCTAAACCAATGAAAACGCAAATGTTCGAGAGCACTGCAAATGTCTGAGGTTCTCGAAAAATGCCAAAGCAAGCTGCTGCCTGCTGAGATTTTAAGCATAAATCTGTACGCGTTCAAGAACCAAAATTAGAAATGAAAAGGGTTCGAGTAGTGGAAGATGAATCAGAAGCAATAAGCTCAACAACTGGTGAAAATCATTCACGGCCAAATAGAAGATTGACAAATTTTGTCTTCCATGGTGAAGATGGAAAACCTAGACCTGTAGAAATGTTAGAAGTAACAGACATTTTTATTACAGGTCTCATCTTGCCCTTGGAGGAAATAAATGAAAAAGATAAGGTGCAAGGAGTTAGATGTGAGCGTTTTGGGCGTTTAGAATCCTGGGCCATATCTGGGTATGATGCTGGCTCACCAGTCATATGGGTCTTTACCGAAATTGCGGACTATGATTGTGTTAAGCCTGCCAACAGCTGTAAAAATCTGTACTGTCTTTTCTATGAAAAGGCCCATGCATGCATTGACATTTACCAGAAGCTATCAAGATCTTGTGGAGGTGACCCTAATCAGAGTCTTGAGGAGTTACTTGCTAAGGTTGTCCGCTCAATGAGTGGAAGAAATAATTTTCCTCGTGGGATGTCTGTCAGAGACTTCATTGTTTCACATGGGGAGTTTATTTTTTACCAACTAATTGGATTGGATGAGACGTCCAATAAAAATGAACAAATGTACAGTGAGTTGCCTGTTCTTGCTGCTCTTAGGGATGAAAGTAAGAAAAACAAGGGCTGTGTGGTTGGAGAACTGATTCCATCTGATAGGGTGCTAGACACAAATTTGGAAATTAGAGACAGGCATACTTTAAATAAGTCACATGCATCCAGTAACGCAGACGAGGAAGATGTGAACATGAAATATGCCCGTTTGTTGCAGGAACAGGAAAACTGGCAACCACTGAGACAGAACAAAAGGCGGCATGTGGGTAGTTCGCCAAAAAACTATTATATTAAGATCAATGAAGATGAGATCGCAAATGACTATCCACTTCCCGCGTATTACAAGAATTCTGTTCAAGAAACCGATGAGTACCTTATCTTTGATGGTTTTAATGATGCAAACAATCCAAACGAGCTTCCTCAGAGAATGCTGCATAATTGGCCACTCTACAATTCAGACTCTAGGCTGATCTCTTTGGACCTTCTCCCGATGAAACCTTGTGCTGATATTCATACCACCATTTAATAGAGTGAACTATCGGTTTTTTCTAATCTATTTTTCATGTTGTGCATGCAGGGTTTTTCAGATGGCTACAAATTTGCTGGTAATATTCAGCACACGTATAGGCAAATTGGGAATGCGGTCCCTCCTGCTCGGGCATTTGCCTTGGAGAGTAAACTCAAGGAAGCGGTGGAAAGGAAATGGTGAACCTAGGTGAATTGCTCTTAGAGCACATGCTTCTCTTTTTTTATGCATCATTTTTTTTCTTTTTCTTTTTTTTTTCTTTTTTGGGGTTGGGTTGTTATCTCAATTGTTTTTTATTCATTTATTTATTTATAAATGAACTAATAATATCTTTTGCAATTTTTTGCTCTGCCCAAGGCAATAATATCATAGAGTTGAGTTCATATTGAAATTGACAAAGAATATACACTTTATCATCAAAACGATTGTTCATTTGGATCAATCAGTGGAAAGCGTGAAAAGAAATATAAGGGCAGACGTTCCGACTAACCCTAGCTTCACTCCTTGAAATGGGTTATCAGGTATATTGCACCTTTTTACCATTTTATTGAAATTAAATTCACCCCCATTAAGCAAGCAGCTAGTTTATCAACCAGCAGAATATTGACAAAATACAGCTTTCAAAACATCAACCGTAGCATATCCGTGTCGTGTCCATGTCGTACACTAACACTTGATGGATAATTGATTTGTTATTTTTATGTTTTTTGGCAGGTGAGGTTTGGTATCTTGGAAGCTGGGGCATATGGTGTGTCTCAATCTCGGAAACATGCATTTATATGGGCAGCCTCTCCTGAAGAGACACCCCCAGAATGGCCCGAACCAATGCATGTTTTTGCTGGTCCAGAGCTTAAAATATCATTGAATGGAAAGAACCATTTCACTACTGTTCGAAGTACCTCAACTGGTGCTCCTTTCCATGCAGTAACCGTAAGAGATACAATTGGAGATCTCCCAGCTGTTAAAAATGGGGCTTCAACAACTACTATGGAGGTGGGGTTTCTTCTCCAGCTCTATGGAAGTTTATTTTCTTACTGATGTTCTATGTTCTATCCCTATGAAGCACGGACACTTCTCTGGAGGTCACTTACAGGTGTGGGACATGTACACGTGCTCGACACGTGTCGAGCACACTGAATGCACATTAAGGACACGTTGATGACTTCTTCTTTTTTCAAAAATTAAATTATTTTTTTTTTTTTACTAAAATAGCATACCTGAGGTTGATAAATTTTAAAAAAATTAAATATTTGGCATAAAATACGTATTAAATATTTAAAAATATGACATATAATAAATATATAAAATTGTATGTTTTCCCCGTGTCCCCAACATCGTGTCTTGTATTTTTTGAAAATTTTCGTGCCCTCGTGTCCATGTCGTGCCGTGTCACTTGTCCGTGCTTCTTAGTTTTATCCTTATATTGTTCCTTACTTCCTCTCTTATATTGTTGTACAGTACAATGATGAACCTGTGTCTTGGTTACAAAAGAAAATCCGAGGAGATACACTGGCCTTAACTGATCATATATCAAAAGAAATGAATGAGCTCAATCTCATTCGGTGCCAAAGAATACCTAGACGTCCAGGTGCTGATTGGCGTGACCTTCCTGATCAAAAGGTAGTTTTCTAATCTATCTATAGAATTTCATTTGTGAACTGCTCATAGTATTATACAGCAGGTCTTTTATCCAAGTTTTATTGCAATATATAAAAGATAGTATTCTTTTTTTTTTTTTTTTTTTTGTTCCAATGGTTATTGGTTCCTCACATTGTGAGGTGTTTCCTAAATACATTTTCTAGTTAAAAAAAGCGTATTTACAAAATGCACTTTCGATACAGATTTTGAAACAAAAAGAAATAGAAAACGTGTCTACAAAATATGCTTTTAACATAATGTTTTTATTTGAAAAGCATATTTTGTAAATATGTTTTTTGAGTCTACAGGTATAGGCTTGGGAAGCCAGCAGTGCAATATAGTCCATGGTATGAACCAGTTTTGAAAACTGTGAGGCTTGCAATTAGTATAATCACATTGTTAAAGGAACAAATTCGAGTATCACGACTTTCATTTTCAGATGTCATTATGAAAGTATCTGAATTTGACAAGGATCACCCTGGTTACATATCTTCCAATCCAGAGGCAGTAGAGAGGTACGTGGTAGTTCATGGACAGATTATACTTCAGCAATTTGCTGAGCTTCCAGATGAAACTATTAGGAAGTGTGCTTTTGTGACTGGTCTTCATGATAAAATAGAGGAAAGACATCATACAAAGTGGTTAGTGAAGAGAAAGGCGACTCTAGAAAAGGAAGCAAATTTGAATCCAAAAGCAGCCATGGCACCTGGGACCCCAAAAAAAAATGCAATGCCGGCCACAACAACAGGACTGATCAATAGAATATGGGGAGAATATTACTCCAACTACTCACCAGAAGACTCAAAGGAGAGTGATACATGTGCCATGAAGGAGGATGAAATTGAGGAACAAGAAGAAGGTGAAGAAGATGAAGAAGAGGATGAAGAAGAGAAGGGATCAGTTGGTGGTTCTGTCCTTTCGACAGGTGACTCAGAGGAATATCCCCCAATCTATTTCGTCGAGTACATGTTTGAAGAATTAGATGGGAGAAAAGTGGTTCACGGAAGATTGTTGATGAGAGGATATCAAACTGTTCTTGGGAACACTACTAATGAGAGAGAGGTATTTATGACAAATGATTGCTTGGAATCTATGTTACACGGACTTGGGTGCGGGTACGTATCTAGGGGTCGGGTACTTCAAAATTAAAAATTGAGGATACGTGAATATGGATCCAAACGAGGATACGGGTACGGGGATACGTTAAATATTTAATTTTTAAAATATATTTATTATATAAAGATAAGTTAAATAGTTATTTTTTAAATATATTTATTATTTTTATCTTATGTATTACTTTTATTGATAATTTTTTTGATTTATCTATATAATTTTTTTTAAACTTTTAATTGACATATATATTATAAATAACAAAAATATAATAAATAAGGAATAACAAATTATGTTAAAATAAATATAAAATAGATAATGTATTTTATAGATTTTATTAATTTTTATTATATATTATTTAATTAAATTTATTATTATATAATTGATAGGTAGATGGTAACTTTTTTGACTTTTGATTGGTAGGTGAAAAGGTGAAAATTTATTAACTTGTTGGTTGGTGACAACTTTCAAGATGGAAGAAAAGAAGTTGTTCTCAATATATTATTTATGATATAATTTATATTATATATTATTTATGGTAAATTATATTATATATGATATAATTTATATTATACATTATTAATTTATATTATATATTATTTATGATATAATTTATATTATACATTATTTATATAATACGCACCCATTAAAAGAAGAAAGAAGAGAAGACGGTCAACAGAGAGAAGAAAAGAGAGAAGAAAACAGAGAGAAGGGAGAGACGACGTTGATCGAAACAGAGAAGAGAGAGATGAAGATGATCGAGAGTGAGAGAAGAGATAGAAGAAGAGAACAATCGAGCGCGAGAGTGAGAGAGAAGAAGACAGTTCGAAAGAAGATCGGAGCCCTAATCGCAGGATCGAAGGCCTAATAGCAGTTTTCGTAGCCCTAATCCTAGGTATGCCATCTTTCTTCTTATTTCCATATGCCATATCTACTTCTTCCGTGCCGTATCCACTTCTTCCATGCCGTATCCCGTACCCGTACCCGTGTCGTATCGACACGGGTACTTCGCCAAAATTGACGTGTCCGTGTAACGTAGCTTGGAATTTGAACTGGCTGATATTGTGCAAACTGTGGTTGTTAAACCCCGGTTGATGCCTTGGGGTTATCAGCATCGCAAGGCTAATGCCGCTAATGATAAGGCTGACAGGGCAAGAGCAGTCAACAGAAAAAGCAGAGGATTGCCCATTGAATACTTCTATAAGAGTGCTTATTGCCCGGATAGAGGTGGTTTCTTCTGTCTTGAAATTGATTGTGTGGGTCTTGGTTCTGGGTTATGACAGTCCTGTAAAATAAATGATGTCCAAAAGAAGAAGGAGGACTTTAACATAAATTCTTCTATGACTGGCTTTACACACATGGGAACGGAGTATTCCATTCATGATTTTGTATACTTAGGTCCTCGTCATTTTGGAGAAGATGGGAACCCCAGTGAAAATTTCAAGGGTGGGAGGAATGTGGGTCTGAAAGCTTATGTCGTTTGTCATTTGCTGGAGATTGAAGGAGTCAAAGCTCGGAAACAAGCTGACCCTGAATCAATGACGGTTAAAGTTAGGAGGTTTTTCAGACCATAGGACATTTCGTCAGAGAAAGCATACCGTTCGGATATACAAGAGGTAATTATTTTTTTGTCAACCATCAATATAGTCCATGTTTATATTGGGAAATGATTTTCATTTAAGCCTCGTATATGAAGCATATGCTGTCCAATATGGAGTAAAGATTTTGCTGTTTATGGATATTCCTAATGTTCTCGTGATTTTGTTATGGACATTATTCTTTATGTTAACTATTATAGATCTGTTACATTATTTATATAATACGCACCCATTAAAAAGAAGAAAGAAGAGAAGACGGTCAACAGAGAGAAGAAAAGAGAGAAGAAAACAGAGAGAAGGGAGAGACGACGTTGATCGAAACAGAGAAGAGAGAGATGAAGATGATCGAGAGTGAGAGAAGAGATAGAAGAAGAGAACAATCGAGCGCAAGAGTGAGAGAGAAGAAGACAGCTCGAAAGAAGATCGGAGCCCTAATCGCAGGATCGAAGGCCTAATCGCAGTTTTCGTAGCCCTAATCCTAGGTATGCCATCTTTCTTCTTACTTCCATATGCCATATCTACTTCTTTCGTGCCGTATCCACTTCTTCCGTGCCGTATCCCGTACCCGTGTCGTGTCGTATTGACACTGGTACTTTGCCAAAACTGACGAGTCTGTGTAACGTAGCTTGGAATTTGAACTGGCTGATATTGTGCAAACTGTTGTTGTTAAACCCCGGTTGATGCCTTGGGGTTATCAGCATCGCAAGTGCAATGCCGCTAATGATAAGGCTGACAGGGCGAGCAGTCAACAGAAAAAGCAGAGGATTGCCCATGGAATACTTCTATAAGAGTGTTTATTGCTCGGATAGAGGTGGTTTCTTCTGTCTTGAAATTGATTGTGTGGGTCTTGGTTCTGGGTTATGCCAGTCCTGTAAAATAAATGAAGTCCAAAAGAAGAAGGAGGACTTTAACATAAATTCTTCTATGACTGGCTTTACACACTTAGGAACGGAGTATTCTGTTGAATGTAACAATTTCTATGTAACAATTTCTACCTACTTCACCTACAATTTCTACCTACTCCACCTACAAATACTCCACCTACTCCACATTAGTTAGTGCTCCATTAGTTAGTGCTATAGTTAGTGCCCCATATAGTTAGTGATATAGTTAGTGATCCATTATGGTATAGTGCTCCATTATGGCTCCATTGTATCCCATTTCTCTCTATAAAAGAGAGCTCTTGTAAGAACATTAAAATCAATCAATAATATCAATACATTAATTTCCTACATGGTATCAGAGCTATAAGATTTAGGCCTGTATTTCTTTCTCTCTGGCGGGCAGCCGGCCGGTAACTTTGCCTTCGCTGCCCGCTGGAATTTTCTACACATATCTTCACTCCGCTGCCACAAATTATTCTTCTTGATCTTGATCTTGATCTTGATCTTGTTGTTGCTGCTGCAGTTGAGCAGACCTTGACAAAGTTGCATGTCTCGTCTGTAGTGTTTCCTTCAGGCACATCCACCACAAATGACTCAATCACTAGTGTCCCTGGTCTTCATGGGCTTATTTGGTGGTTACTCCTCGGCACGTCTGTACAAAATGTTCAAGGGCGCTGAGTGGAAAAGAAATACTTAAAAAACTGCTTTTATGTTTCCTGGTATTCTGTTTTTCCATCTTCTTTGTGCTGAATGCCTTAATCGGGGGGGAGAAATCTTCAGGAGCTGTATCATTTGGGACTATGTATTAGTGTGGTAGGTAAATGTGAGTGTGTTAGGTGAGTGTATAGTGTGGTATTAGTGTGGTAGGTGAGTGTATAGTGTGGTAGGTGTGTGTGTTAGTATATTTGTCTTCCTCTCCTATATATAGGAGAGTCATTGTATACATTCTAAATCAATCAATCAATAATATCTATACATTAATTTCCTACATGGTATCAGAGCAATAGGTTAAGCTCTTGGTGTTCTTCGCCTTACCGGCGGGCGGCAACCTTGCCTTGGCCGTCCGCCGGACCTCAACCTATTCCGCTGTAATCTCTATCAATACACATCAAGTTCACCTATATTTGGATCATCCCCTTCTGTGTTTAGTTCTAGTTTTTTCATTCTCTACAAACCCATCTGGGACAACATCTTCCCAACCTATTTTTGGAACAACCTCAGCCCCTCTATTTGGAGCTAGTATCTCTCAATTTGAGCTCAAACTACACAGAGAGACAGAGAGAGGTAGTTGTGGATAGAGAGAGAGAGAGAAGCAGCAAGAGTGAGACAGTCAGGGTGTGGGTGTTGGGTTGGGTTGGGTTGGGTGGTTGATTTGAACAATGATCAAGTACAGGAATGGGGATATCTGGGGATTCGAGAATGGAGACCACGTTGGTTGTTCTTCTTCTTATTCTGATTCAGAGAGTGGAGTGATCTTGGGTGTGGACGGTGGCGCCACCTCCACCATCTGTGTCTGCATTCCCTTCTCCTCCCTCCACTCTCTCCCTGACCCTTCTCTTCCTATCCTCGCTCGCGCCGTCGCTGGTTGTTCCAACCACAACAGCGTCGGAGAAACTGCAGCCAGAGATACATTAGAACAGGTTATGGCAGAAACCCTTCTAAATTCAGGTTCAAAGAGATCTGCTGTTCGAGCTGTTTGTTTGGGTGTATCTGGTGTTAACCATCCAACGGATCAGGAAAGAATATTAAAATGGCTAAGGGACATATTCCCAAGCCATGTAAAGCTATATGTTCATAATGATGCTGTAGCAGCTTTGGCCAGTGGGACATTGGGTAAGCTTCATGGCTGTGTTTTGATTGCCGGTACAGGTTGCATTGCTTGTGGATTTGCTGAAGATGGACAAGAAGCTCGTGCTGCTGGTGCTGGACCTGTCTTAGGTGATTGGGGCAGTAGCTACGGAATTGCTGCACAGGCACTGACAGCAGTGATAAGGGCTCATGATGGTCGTGGTCCACAAACAATGCTTACAAATAGTGTTCTACAGTCACTTAGTCTTTCTTCTCCAGATGAACTTATTGGGTGGACCTATGCCGATCCATCTTGGGCACGCATTGCGGCACTTGTCCCAGTAGTGGTGTCTTGTGCGGAAGATGGAGATCAAATTGCAAACAAGATTTTAGAAGATGCAGTCCAAGAATTGGCTGTAAGTGTGAAAGCAGTTGTTCGAAGACTTTGCTTGGGTGGAGTAGATGGAAAAACTAACCCTTGGACAAATGGATCATCTACATCGGCAATGCTCATCCGTCCAATTTCTTTCTTTATTTTTTCGTTCACATTATTTTTAATCTTTTTCAAATCAAATTCATACCATTCAGATTTGCATACCAACCTTATTTTATTCATGTCGGGGATCAAACCCGATCACCACTTTACAAAAAAAAAAAAAAAAAAAAAAAAAAAAAAAAAAAAACTACAACCCACAACCACTACAACAAAAAAACCGGCCTTATTTTTTCGCCTCTTCAGCTGTTCTCTTCTTCTTGCCTTTGTCTTGGACGGCACTTACCGGTGTTGCCTCCGTGTTTCCCACGCCGCCGAGCACGTTCACTTCCCGTTGCTCCTCAACCGTCACATATGGCGGACCTCCAAATCTGAGCATCACGGTGGCCTTCCGCTTCAGTTCCTTGTTTTCTGCCTTCAGCACACATATCTCTGCTCGGGCATCCGTATACATGCGCTGGAGCAGAGCCAGTTGGGCTTTTACCTGCTGCACCTCAGTTGTTCTACTCTGAAGCCAGTGCGACAGGTTGTTGACCGCCGTCATTGTCTCAACACAAGACCTCAAAGTATAATAATTGGCCTCAATATCAGATTGAGCAGCCATTATCTGCTCAACTGCCACCATCGGATAGTTCAGCGGCGCAAAACCAGAGGGGCTTGGTCCAGGGGCGCTTGGTTGCGGTTCCAGGGCAACTGCCCCGGTTATCTCTCTTGTGCACTCATTGAGGTCGGGAAAGAGAGTGAGCAGACCCCGGGAAGAAGAGGCTATGTTCTGGGTAGCGGAACGGGAAGAAGAAGCCATTTTCTGGGCAACAGTGTTACAGAGTATCTCTCTCAGAAGTGTTACAGAGTATCTCTCTCAGCAAAATGAAGAGGTTTTTCAGAGGTTTTTCCGCAGGTGTTTTGTTCTGCATCAGCGGCAGCCTCGCCTTGGTTTAAATAGGCAAGGCAGACACGCGTATCACGCGCCTCTCAACGCCAGACGACAAATCGGCGCGCCTTTTGATGGCTCGACTTTTGATGACTGTCGGGCACACCTTTTGATGGCACGCCTTTTGATGGCGCGCCTTTTGATGGCTCGACTTTTGATGGCTGTCGGGCACACCTTTTGATGGCACGCCTTTTGATGGCACATCTTTTGATAAGATTGGGCACGCCTTTTGAGGGTGCAACTTTTGAGGGTCCGACAAGACTCTGTAAACTGTCCCGACATTGATTCCGGTTAGCTTCTCTATGGGTCCGACAAGACTCTGTAAACTATCCCGACATTGATTCCGGTTAGTTTCTACAAGGGTCTGACAAAACTCTGTAAACTGTCCCGACATTGCTTTCGGTTATCTGCTATAACGGTTCGACACAGCCATATAGTGTCTTCTACAACGGTCCGACATGACCCCATAAACTGTCTCCTACATGGGTCCAGTAAGACTCCGTAAACTGTCTTCTACAACGGTCCGACAAGACCCCGTAAACTGTCACCTACATGGGTCCAGCAAGACTCCGCAAACTGTATTCTACATCGGTTTGCCATAACCATACGGTCTTCTACAACGGTCTGACACGACCATACAGTGTCTCCTATCCACTTTATTTTATTTGTCAGATTATTTTCCTGTTTTGTTACTTTCTCTCCAAATTCAAGTTGGTTAGTACCTACCCTCCTTGAGTTTGAGGGGGGCTATTAGTGTGGTAGGTAAATGTGAGTGTGTTAGGTGAGTGTATAGTGTGGTATTAGTGTGGTAGGTGAGTGTATAGTGTGGTAGGTGAGTGTTAGTGTGGTAGGTGAGTGTATAGTATGGTAGGTGTGTGTTAGTATATTTGTCTTCCTCTCCTATATATAGGAGAGTCATTGTATACATTCTAAATCAATCAATCAATAATATCTATACATTAATTTCCTACACTATGTTTGCACTTGTGTGCTTATGGTTTGGCATATCGGTACCCCTGGTGTTTGTGGGCAGTTACTTGGGATTTAAAAAACCAGCTATTGAAGACCCAGTGAAGACAAACAAAATCCCAAGGCAGATACCGGAGCAGGCGTGGTACATGAAACCCGTATTCTCTATACTAATTGGAGGCATTCTTCCATTTGGGGCTGTTTTCATTGAGTTGTTCTTCATCTTGACATCAATATGGCTGAACCAGTTCTGTTACATCTTCGGCTTCCTATTCATAGTTTTTGTTATCCTTATTATCACATGTGCTGAGATAGCAATTGTGCTCTGCTATTTCCAATTGTGCAGTGAAGACTACTACTGGTGGTGGAGGGCATACCTGACAGTCGGCTCTTCTGCTTTATACCTTTTCCTTTACTCTATCTTCTACTTCTTTACCAAGTTGGAGATCACAAAGCTAGTTTCAGGAATCCTCTACTTTGGGTATATGTTAATTGTCTCATATGCCTTGTTTGTCTTGACGGGTACAATTGGCTTCTACACCTGCTTCTGGTTTGTGCAGAAGATATACTCCTCTGTCAAGATCGATTGACGTGATGAAGATGCTGGGGAAAAGGGTTCTCTGTTTCGAGGATCAACAAGTGCATAATTGGACCATAAAGTTGACACACTCGAAAGAAAGGAAGCAGAAGGCATCTCCTCCACTTTTCTTGGATGAGGGCTATGCTCTGGAAAGGTTTCCCACAACTTTGTCACCAAAACCTTTCATTTTGTTGATTACAAATTGCTTTTGCAAGTGGTAGGGCCCACCAGCGCTATTCACTTTAAATTTTGTGGAATGGTGATATTTTCTGGGTAATGGTCAATATGAATTGGAGTGGGCCAACCGTGGGCCCCAAAACCATGTCAACCACTCTCCACCTTTCGTTTTGATTTCTCAATTTATTTTTCTTTCACATTATTTTTAATCTTTTTCAAATCAAATTCATACCATTCAGATTTGCACACCAACTTTATTTTATTCATGCCAGGGATCAAACTCGATCACCATTTTACATCAAAAAAAAAAAAAAAAAAAAAAAAAAACCAAACAATCTCCAACCTACAACCACCACGTCAACCAGCCTTACTTTTTCGCCTCTTCAGCCGTTCTCTTCTTTTTGCCTTTGTCTTGGGCGTCCCTTGCCGGTGCTGCCTCTGTGTTTCCCACGCCACCGAGCACGTTGCCTCCCTGCTGCTCCTCCCACGCCACATATGGTGGCCCTTCAAATCTGAGCATCACGGTGGCCTTCCGCTTCAGTTCCTTGTTCTCTGCCTTCAGCCCACATATCTCTGCTCGGGCATCCTTATACATGCCCTGGAGCAGAGCCAGTTGGGCGTTTAACTGCTGCACCTCATTTGTCCTACTCTAAAGCTGGTGCGACAGGTTTGAGACCGCAATCATGGTCTCAACACATGACTTCAGTGTGTAATAATTCGCCTCAATATCCGATTGTGCAGCCATTCTTTGCTCTACAGACAGCATCGGAAAGTTCAAAGGCGCAAAACCAGGGGCGCTTGGTTGCGGTTCAAGGGCACCTGCCCCGGCCATCTCTCTTGTGGACTCGTTGAGGTCGGGAAAGAGAGTGAGACCACGGGACGAAGAGGCTATGTTCTGGGTAGCTGAACGGGAAGAAGAGGCCATATTCAGAGTTGGTTGGAGAGTGTTTCAGAGATAACAGCTCTCAGAGAACGAAGAGTCTTTTTTCAGAAGTTTTTCAGCTGGTTTGTTATGCATCAGCGGCAGCCTCGCCTTGGTTTAAATAGGCAAGGCAGACACGCGCCTTACGCGCCTCTCAACGCCAGACGACAAATCGGCGCGCCTTTTGATGGCTCGACTTTTGATGGCTGTCGGGCACGTCTTTTGATGGCACGCCTTTTGATGGCACGCTTTTTGATAAGATTGGGCACGCTTTTTGAGGGTGCGACTTTTAAGGGTCCGACAAGACTCTGTAAACTGTCCCGACTTTGATTCCGGTTAGCTCCTATATGGATCCGACAAGACTCGGTAAACTGTCCCGACATTGATTCCGGTTAGCTCCTATATGGGTCCGACAAGACTCGGTAAACTGTTCCGACATTGATTTCGGTTCTCTTCTACAACGGTCCGACATGACCCCGTAAACTGTTTTCTACAACGGTCCGACATGACCCCGTAAACTGTTTTTCTACATCGGTCCGATATGACCCCATAAACTATCTTCTACAACGGTCCGACATGACCCCATAAACTGTCTTCTACATCGGTCTGCCATAACCATACAGTCTTCTACAACGGTCTGACACGACCCTACAGTGTCTCCTATCCTCTTTTATTTTATTTGTTAGATTTTTTTTTTTTTTGGTTACTCTCTCCAAACTCAAGTTGGTTAGTTCCTAACCCCCTTGAGTTTGAGGGGGACTGTTGAATGTAACAATTTCTATGTAACAATTTCTACCTACTCCACCTACAATTTCTACCTACTCCACCTACAAATACTCCACCTACTCCACATTAGTTAGTGCTCCATTAGTTAGTGCTATAGTTAGTGCCCCATATAGTTAGTGATCCATTATGGTATAGTGCTCCATTATGGCTCCATTGTATCCCATTTCTCTCTATAAAAGAGAGCTCTTGTAAGAACATTAAAATCAATCAATAATATCAATACATTAATTTCCTACATATTCCATTCATGATTTTGTATACTTAGGTCCTCGTCATTTTGGAGAAGATGGGAACACCAGTGAAAAATTCAAGGGTGGTAGGAATGTGGGTCTGAAAGCTTATGTCGTTTGTCATTTGCTGGAGATTGAAGGAGTCAAAGCTCGGAAACAAGCTGACCCTGAATCAATGACGGTTAAAGTTAGGAGGTTTTTCAGACCATAGGACATTTCGTCAGAGAAAGCATACCGTTCGGATATACAAGAGGTAATTATTTTTTTGTCAACCATCAATATAGTCCATGTTTATATTGGGAAATGATTTTCATTTAAGCATCGTATATGAAGCATATGCTGTCCAATATGGAGTAAAGATTTTACTGTTTATGGATATTCCTAATGTTCTCGTGATTCTGTTATGGACATTATTCTTTATGTTAACTATTATAGATCTGTTGTAACAATTCACTTCAACTGAATTTGCAGGTTTATTACAGTGAACAAATAGTCACGGTGCCTCTCCTTGCCATAGAAGGGAAGTGCGAGGTTCGAAGAAAACAGGATCTTCCCTTCATGGATGCCCCTGTAATTTTTTGGCATATCTTCTTCTGCGAATACTTTTATGACCACAATAATGGAGCAATCAAGCAGGTAGCTTTCCCCTTATCCTTTGTGTGGTAGTAACGTTCTCGTAGTTCTTTTCTTTCTCTCTTTATTAGGCTTAATATTGAAATGGAAACTCTGAAGATGTTTGATCACAACTTCATTTATCATATTTGTCAAATACATTGCCGCCTTCTTTTTTAAAAATTCTATTCAACTCTCCTTTTGGGTGACCACCATTTTTTGTATTTTTTTTGCAACTGTATTTTCATCCTTTGAAGTCCGGAATTTCACTATGGACAGTTGCCGGCTCACATTAAACTAACTCCTTCCAAAGAAAGGGTTGTGGGTGATGCTACATTTAGAAAGAAGGGGAAGTGTAAAGAAGGAGATATTGATTTTGATGAACAGAAGGATGCATCTTCTTCAAGTCGCCTAGCCACGCTAGACATTTTTGCTGGTTGTGGTGGGTTATCTGATGGTTTACGAAAATCAAGTAGGTTCCTTATTTGTTTATTCAATATTAAGATCATTTTTCGCCAATTTAAGTTTAAAGTACTTGACAATCAATCTTCCGCACCTATTAATTCTTGGTGGAGTGTCCCTGACCAAGTCGGCAATTGAATATGAAGAAGCTGCCGGGGAAGCTTTCAACTTAAACCATCCAGATGCAGTGATGATTGTTAATAATTGCAATGTGATTTTGAGGTGGATGCTTGATTTTACCTGAAGTTTGTATTCCCAATGACACTAAGTTAACATTACAATATTACAAAGGCATCTGTTTGTTTGACCTTAGAATAATGCTACAATGACCATATTTACATACTATATTTGGTTCAGCATCTCATTTGTCATAATTGTATTGGTTCAATGGGTCCCAATACTCTTGTTCATTACCAATGCAATGGTGACACATTACATTGTAAACCAATTGTGGTACATAAATGTGGTCATTATAGCATTGCACTTAATCTTAGACTTTGTTGCTTCAAGCAAATTATCTTCACTAGACCCAACCTCGATACTTCCATGCAAGCTATGTTCTTACTGTAATATATTAATATCTAAGAAACACAGATACAGACACGTGACACGACATGAACACGACACAGATACGTTGACACGGCAATTTTCAAAAAATACATGACACGACAAATAGGGCACATTCACAGAATATATAATTTTATATAGTTATTGTATGTCATATATATAAATATATCGTTTTAAGATAATAAATAAATAAAATATAACATGACATGTGTCAGACACATGTCGGACACGTGTCGCGAAAGTGTTCGATGAGTGTCAGTGTTGACGCGGACATGACACCTTTTTAGAAGTGTGCGTGCTTCTTAGATTAATATATTTATTAAGTATAACAAATATTTTGTGTCCTCTTATTCTTTGTTCAAGCTAGCAATTTCTGGTTTCCTTGAGTTCTCATCTCTGATCATTCATCAATAATGGGTTGATATGCAGAGCTATCATGACAGCATGTGGGGATGAAGATGACTGTATTTCAACTCCTGAGGTTGCTGAGTTAGCTGCAAAGCTTGATGTGAAGGAGATCAGTAATCTACCTCGACCTGGAGAAGTTGATTTTATCAATGGTGGGCCTCCATGTCAGGTATATAATTCATTAAGAAATTTGTATAAAGTGTATGATAGAGCTATTAGATCTCTATTCTGACACCATTCTCTGCAAGGTTTTCCGGGAATGAATAGGTTTAATCATGGAACCTGGAGTAAAGTTCAATGTGAAATGATCTTAGCATTCTTGTTCTTTGCTGAGTACTTCCGCCCAAAGTTTTTCTTGTTAGAAAATGTCAGAAACTTTGTATCATATAACAAAGGGCAGACGTTCCGGCTAACCCTAGCTTCACTCCTTCAAATGGGTTATCAGGTATATTGCACCTTTTTACCATTTTATTGAAATTAAATTCACCCCCATTAAGCAAGCAGCTAGTTCATCAACCAGCAGAATATTGACAAAATACAATTTTTAAAACATCAATCGTAGGATATTCGTGTCATGTCCGTGTCGTGTCGTGTCCGTGTCGTACACTAACACTTGATGGATAATTGATTTGTTATTTTTATGTTTTTTGGCAGGTGAGGTTTGGTATCTTGGAAGCTGGGGCATATGGTGTGTCTCAATCTCGGAAACGTGCATTTATATGGGCAGCCTCTCCTGAAGAGACACCCCCAGAATGGCCCGAACCAATGCGTGTTTTTGCCGGTCCAGAGCTTAAAATATCATTGAATGGAAAGAACCATTTCGCTGCTGTTCGAAGTACCTCAACTGGTGCTCCTTTCCGCGCAATAACCGTAAGAGATACAATTGGAGATCTCCCAGCTGTTAAAAATGGGGCTTCAACAACTACTATGGAGGTGGGGTTTCTTCTCTAGCTCTATGGAAGTTTATTTTCTTACTGATGTTCTATGTTCTATCCCTATGAAGCACGGACACTTCTCTGGAGGTCACTTACAGGTGTGGGACATGTACACGTGCTCGGCACGTGTTGAGCACACTGAATATACATTAAGGACATGTTGATGACTTCTTTTTTTTTCAAAAATTATATATATATATATTTTGCTAAAATAGCTTACTTGATGTTGATAAATTTAAAAAAAATTA
Organism: Camellia granthamiana; assembly: GCA_036172215.1. NCBI lineage: Eukaryota > Viridiplantae > Streptophyta > Magnoliopsida > Ericales > Theaceae > Camellia > Camellia granthamiana. The sequence continues at coordinate 12,993,385 of CM069916.1, forward strand.
AATATTTGGCATAAAATACGTATTAAAATATTTAAAAATGTGACATATAATAAATATATAAAATTATATATGTTTTGTACGTGTCCCCAACATCGTGTATTGTATTTTTTGAAAATTTTCGTGTCGTCGTGTCCATGTCGTGCCGTGTCACTTGTCTATGCTCCTTAGTTTTATCCTTGTATTGTACCTTACTTCCTCCCTTATATTGTTGTACAGTACAATGATGAACCTGTGTCTTGGTTACAAAAGAAAATCCGAGGAGATACACTGGCCTTAACTGATCATATATCAAAAGAAATGAATGAGCTCAATCTCATTCAGTGCCAAAGAATACCTAGACGTCCAGGTGCTGATTGGCGTGACCTTCCTGATCAAAAGGTAGTTTTCTAATCTGTCTATAGAATTTCATTTGTGAACTGCTCATAGTATTATACAGCAGGTCTTTTATCCAAGCTTTATTGCAATATATAAAAGTTTGTATTTATTTTTTATTTTTTTTGTTCCAATGGTTTGTGGTTCCACTCATTGTGAGGTGTGTGGTGTTTTATTGTACTCTCAAAAAGGGCTTGGCCTAACGGCCGCAGTTTCAGTGTATATGAGTGTGACGGCATTGTTGAGCGGTTAAGTTGAGGGGTTCAAAGCTCTATAACCATTGTTGTGCATAGTAAATTTGATCTCATCCTCTAACACCATTAAAGTTGAGGGGCATTTGAGTTCTGATTAACGCCATGCCCGTTTATCACTTGGGCATGTGTTTTATATATTGGGGCTTTGCAATTGAATTTTTTGCTGGTGGAACTTTTAGCAAATTGCTATATCACTTTTTTTTTTTTTCCCCCGTTCGGTTGTCTAACGGACAAGGTGTTGATTTGATAGCTTGGTGCTTGCCAAACATAGCCAAGAGGCACAATCAATGGAAGGGTTTTTGGGAAGGTTGGATTGGGAAGGATACTTTCTAACATCTATTACTTACCCAAAACCAATGGGCAAGGTTGGGATGTGCTTTCATCCTGAGCAGGACAGGATACTCACTGTACGTGAATGTGCTCGATCTCAAGTAAGTCTTTCACTCGAGCATATTCAAAAACTTTAGAATTTATTCAACTTGTTCCATTGCCATGAGCAAAGGACATCATTTCAAGATAGGGCTTGTTAGGAGCATGAAATAAAGAGGACGTCATGGATTATTAAGAAGTTATGTGCTTTTGATTTGTTTATTTATTTTTCCAACAATTTGTAACTCATTTGAGTAAAAAGAAAAAATAAAATTTTGATAGAGTAAACTATCGGTTTTTTCTAATCTATTTTTCATGTTGTGCATGCAGGGTTTTTTAGATGGCTACAAATTTGCTGGTAATATTCAGCACAAGCATAGGCAAATTGGCAATAAGCTTAACAACTAGTGAAAATCATCCGCGGCCAAATAGATGATTGACAAATTTTGTCTTCCATGATGAAGATGGAAAACCTAGACCTGTAGAAATGTTAGAAGTAACAGACATTTTTATTACAGGTCTCATCTTGCCCTTGGAGGAAATAGATGAAAAAGATAAGGTGCAAGGAGTTAGATGTGAGCGTTTTGGGCGTTTAGAATCCTGGGCCATATCTGGGTATGATGATGGCTCACCAATCATATGTGTCTTTACTGAAATTGCAGACTATGATTGTGTTAAGCCTGCCAACAGCTGTAAAAATATGTACTGTCTTTTCTATGAAAAGGCCCATGCATGCATTGACATTTACCAGAAGCTATCATGATCTTGTGGAGGTTACCCTAATCAGAGTCTTGAGGAGTTACTTGCTAAGGTTGTCTGCTCAATGAGTGGAAGAAATAATTTTCCTCGTGGGATGTCTGTCAGAGACTTCATTGTTTCACATGGGGAGTTTATTTTTTACCAACTAATTGGATTGGATGAGATGTCCAATAAAAATGAACAAATGTTCAGTGAGTTGCCTGTTCTTGCTGCTCTTAGGGATGAAAGTAAGAAAAACAAGGGTTGTGTGGTTGGTGAACTGATTCCATCTGATAGGGTGCTAGACACAAATTGGGAAATTAGAGACAAAAATAATTTAAATAAGTCACATGCATCCAGTAACACAGACGAGGACGATGTGAACATGAAATATGCCTGTTTGTTGCTGGAACAGGACAACTGGCAACCACTGAGACAGAACAAAAGCGGCGTGTGGGTAGTTCGCCAAAAAACTATTATATTAAGATCAATGAAGATGAGATCGCAAATGACTATCCACTTCCCGCGTATTACAAGAATTCTGTTCAAGAAACCGATGAGTACCTAATCTTTGATGGTTTTAATGATGCAAACAATCCAAACGAGCTTCCTCAGAGAGTGCTGCATAATTGGGCACTCTACAATTCAGACTCTAGGCTGATCTCTTTGGACCTTCTCCCGATGAAACCTTGTGCTAATATTGATACCACCATTTAATAGAGTGAACTATCGGTTTTTTCTAATCTATTTTTCATGTTGTGCATGCAGGGTTTTTCAGATGGCTACAAATTTGCTGGTAATATTCAGCACAAGCATAGGCAAGTTGGGAATGCTGTCCCTCCTGCTTTGGCATTTGCTTTGGGGAGTAAACTCAAGGAAGCGGTGGAAAGGAAATGGTGAACCTAGGTGATTTGCTCTTAGAGCACATGCTTCTCTTTTTTTATACATCATTTTTTTTCTTTTTTGGGGTTGGGTTGTTATCTCAACTGGTTTTTATTCATTTATTTATTTATAAATGAACTAATAATATCTTTTGCAAATGTTTTCTCTGCCCAAGGCAATAATATCATAGAGTTGAGTTCTTATTGAAATTGACAAAGAATATACCCTTTATCATCAAAACGATTGTGCATTTAGATCAATCAGTGGAAAGGGTGAAAAGAAATATAAGGGCAGACGTTCCGACTAACCCTAGCTTCACTCCTTGAAATGGGTTATCAGGTATGTTGCACCTTTTTACCATTTTATTGAAATTAAATTCACCCCCATTAAGCAAGCAGCTAGTTCATCAACCAGCAGAATATTGACAAAATACAGTTTTCAAAACATTAACCGTAGCATATCCGTGTCGTGTCCGTGTCGTACACTAACACTTTATGGATAATTGATTTGTTATTTTTATGTTTTTTGGCAGGTGAGGTTTGGTATCTTGGAAGTTGGGGCATATGGTGTGTCTCAATCTCGGAAACATGCATTTATATGGGCAGTCTCTCCTGAAGAGACACCCCCAGAATGGCCCGAACCAATGCATGTTTTTGCCGGTCTAGAGCTTAAAATATCATTGAATGGAAAGAACCATTTCACTACTGTTCGAAGTACCTCAACTGGTGCTCCTTTCGATGCAATAACCGTAAGAGATACAATTGGAGATCTTCCAGCTGTTAAAAATGGGGCTTCAACAACTACTATGGAGTTGGGGTTTCTTCTCCACCTCTATGGAAGTTTATTTTCTTACTAATGTTCTATGTTCTATCCCTATGAAACACGGACACTTCTTTGGAGGTCACTTATAGGTGTCGGACATGTACACGTGCTCGACACGTGTCGAGCACACTGAATACACATTAAGGACACGTTGATGACTAATTCTTTTTTCAAAAATTAATTAATTTTTTTTTTTTTACTAAAATTGCATACCTGAGGTTGATAAATTTTCAAAAAATTAAATATTTGGAATAAAATGCGTATTAAATATTTAAAAATATGACATATAATAAATATATATAATTATGGCCTTGTTTGGTTTGTGTTTCTCAAAAAAATTTTGGAAAAATTCTCTACAAATAAGTTTTCAAAAGTAATCAAACCCAACAAATTTTCTCAATTTTTTTTTCCAAAACTTGTTTGGTTTACAAGTTTTCCACAAAAATCTCTCTCTCATACATCTCAAATCAATCACTTTTTCCAAAACTCTCTCTCAAAATAAATTTTCAAAACATCTTTTGAAAAAAAACCAAACCAAAGAAATTTTCATACTTTTTATCTCAATACATGTTTCTCAAATACAAACCAAACAAACCCTATATGTTTTACACGTGTCCCCAACATCGTGTCTTGTATTTTTTGAAAATTTTCACGTCCTCGTGTCCATGTCGTGCCGTGTCACTCGTCCGTGCTTCTTAGTTTTACCCTTATATTGTACCTTACTTCCTCTCTTATGTTGTTGTACATTACAATGATGAACATGTGTCTTGGTTAGAAAAGAAAATCCGAGGAGATACACTGGCCTGAACTGATCATATATCAAAAGAAATGAATGAGCTCAATCTCATTTGGTGCCAAAGAATACCTAGACGTCCGGGTGCTGATTGGCGTGACCATCCTGATCAAAAGGTAGTTTTCTAATCTATCTATAGAATTTCATTTGTGAACTGCTCATAGTATTATACAGCAGGTCTTTTATCCAAGTTTTATTGCAATATATAAAAGATAGTATTCTTTTTGTTTTTTGTTTTTTTTTTGTTCCAATGGTTTGTGGTTCCACGCATTGTGAGGTGTTTCCTAAATACATTTTCTAGTTAAAAAAACATATTTACAAAATAGACTTTCGATACAAATTTTGAAAAAAAAAGAAATAGAAAACGTGTCTACAAAATATGCTTTTAACATAATGTTTTTACTTGAAAAGCATTTTTTGTAAATATGTTTTTTGAGTCTACAGGTACAGGCTTGGGAAGCCAGCAAAGCAATATAGTCCCTGGTATGAACCAGTTTTGAAAACTGCGAGGCTTGTAATTAGTATCATCACATTGTTAAAGGAACAAATTCGAGTATCAGGACTTTCATTTTCAGATGTCATGATGAAAGTATCTAAATTTGACAAGGATCACCCTGGTTACCTATCTTCCAATCCAGAGACAGTAGAGAGGTACGTGGTAGTTCATCGACAGATTATACTTCACCAATTTGCTGAGTTTCCAGATGATACTATTAGGAAGTGTGCTTTTGTGACTAGTCTTCATGATAAAATGGAGGAAAGACATCATACAAAGTGGTTAGTGAAGAAAAAGGCGACTCTAGAAAAGGAAGCAAATTTGAATCCAAGAGCAGCCATGGCACCTGTGACCTCAAAAAGGAATGCAATGCCGGCCATAACAACAAGACGGATCAATAGAATAGGGGAGAATATTACTCCAACTACTCACCAGAAGACTCAAAGGAGAGTGATACATGTGCCATGAAGGAGGATGAAATTGAGGAACAAGAAGAAGGTGAAGAAGATGAAGAAGAGGATGAAGAAAAGGGATTAGTTATTGAGCAGACTGTGAAACCTGATTCGGGATCAAAACAAGGAAAGTTGCGCTGTTCTAATGAGGAAATCGAATGGGATGGGGAGGCAGTTGGAAGCATTCCTGGGGGAGGAGATCTCTATAAATGGGCAATAGTTCGTGGAAGTACGGTTTCAGTTGGTGGTTCAGTCCTTTTGACAGGTGACTCAGAGGAATATCCCCCTGTCTATTTCGTCTAGTACATGTTTGAAGAATTAGATGGGAGAAAAGTGGTTCACAAAAGATTGTTGATTAGAGGATCTCAAACTGTTCTTGGGAACACTGCTAAAGAGAGAGAGGTATTTATGACAAATGATTGCTTGGAATTTGAACTGGTTGATATTGTGCAGACTGTTGTTGTTGAACCCTGGTTGGTGCCTTGGGTTTATCAGCATCGGAAGTCTAATGCCGCTAATGATAAGGCTGACAGGGCAAGAGCAGTCAACAGAAAAAGCAGAGGATTGCCCATGGAATACTTCTGTAAGAGTGTTTATTGCCCGGATAGAGGTTTCTTCTGTCTTGAAATTGATTGTATGGGTCTTGGTTCTGGGTTATGCCAGTCCTATAAAATAAATGAAGTCCAAAAGAAGAAGCAGGACTTTAACATAAATTCTTCTATGACTGGCTTTACACACATGGGAACGGAGTATTCCATTCATGACTTTGTATACTTAGGTCCTCGTCATTTCGGAGAAGATGGGAAGACCAGTGAAAATTTCAAGGGTGGGAGGAATGTGGGTTTGAAAGCTTATGTCGTTTGTCATTTGTTGGAGATTGAAGGAGTCAAAGCCGGGAAACAAACTGACCCTGAATCAATGACGGTTAAAGTTAGGAGGTTTTTCAGACTAGAGGACATTTCGTCAGAGAAAGCATACCGTTCGGATATACAAGAGGTAATTATTTTTTTATCAACCATCAATATAGTCCATCTTTATATTGGGAAATGATTTTCATTTAAGCCTCGTATATGAAGCATATGCTGTCCAATATGGAGTTAAGATTTTACTGTTTATGGATATTCCTAATCTTCTCATGATTCTGTTATGGACATTATTCTTTATGTTAACTATTATAGATCTGTTGTAACAATTCACTTTAACTGAATTTGCAGGTTTATTACAGTGAACAAATAGTCACGGTGCCTCTCCTTGCCATAGAAGGGAAGTGCAAGGTTCGAAGAAAATAGGATCTTCCCTTCATGGATGCCCATGTAACAGACACACAAATACAGACATGTGACACAATATGAATACGACACAGACACGTTGACACGACAATTTTAAAAAAATACATGACACCAAAAATAGGGGACATTCACAAAATATATAATTTTATATAGTTATTGTATGTCATATATATGAATATATCATTTTAAGATAATAAATAAATAAAGCATAACATGACATGGGTCAGACACATGTCGAACACGTGTCGCAAAAATATCCGGTAAGTGTCAATGTTGACACGGACATGACACCTTTTTAGAAGTGTGTGTGCTTCTTAGATTAATATATTTATTAAGTATAACAAATATTTTGTGTCCTCTTATTCTTTGCTCAAGCTAGCAATTTTTGGTTTCCTTGAGTTCTCATCTCTGATCACTCATCAATAATGGGTTTATATATAAAGCTATCATGACAGCATGTGGGGATGAAGATGACTGTATTTCAACTCCTGAGGCTGCTGAGTTAGCTGCAAAGCTTTATGAGAAGGAGATCAATAATCTACCTCGACCTTGACAAGTTGATTTTGTCAATGGTGGTCCTCCATGTCAGGTATATAATTCATTAAGAAATTTGTATAAAGTGTATGATAGAGCTATTACATCTCTATTCTGACACCATTCTCTGCAGGGCTTTTTGGGAATGAATAGGTTTAATTATGGAACCTAGAGTAAAGTTCAATGTGAAATGATCTTAGCATTCTTGTTCTTTGTTGAGTACTTCCGCCCAAAGTTTTTCTTGTTAGAAAATGTCAGAAACTTTGTATCATATAACAAAGGGCAGACGTTCCGGCTAACCCTAGCGTTACTCCTTGAAATGGGTTATCAGGTATATTGCACCTTTTTGCCATTTTATTGAAATTAAATTCACCCCCATTAAGCAAGCAGCTAGTTCATCAACCAACAGAATATTGACAAAATACAGTTTTTAAAACATTAACCATAGCATATCCGTGTTATGTTCCTGTCGTGTCCGTGTTGTACACTAACACTTGATGGATAATTAATTTTTTATTTTTATGTTTTTTGGCAGGTGAGGTTTGGTATCTTGGAAGCTGGGGCATATGGTGTGTCTCAATCTCGGAAACGTGCATTTATATGGGCACCCTCTCCTGAAGAGACACCCCCAGAATGGCCTGAACCAATGCATGTTTTTGCATGTCCAGAGCTTAAAATATCATTGAATGGAAAGAACCATTTCGTTATTGTTCGAAGTACCTCAACTAGTGCTCCTTTCCGCGCAATAACCGTAAGAGATACAATTGGAGATCTCCTATCTATTAAAAATGGGGCTTCAACAACTACTATGGAGGTGGGGTTTCTTCTCCAGCTCTATGGAAGTTTATTTTCTTACTGATGTTCTATGTTCTATCCTTATGAAGCACGGACACTTCTCTGGAGGTCACTTGCAAGTGTCGGACATGTACACGTGCTCAACACGTGCCAAGCACACTGAATACACATTAAGGACACGTTGATTATATGTTTTGCACGTGTCACCAACATCGTGTCTTGTATTTTTTGAAAATTTTCGTGTCCTCGTGTCCATGTCGTGTCGTGTCGTGTCGTGTCACTTGTCCGTGCTTCTTAGTTTTATCCTTATATTGTACCTTACTTCCTCGCTTATATTGTTGTACAATACAATGATGAACCTGTGTCTTGGTTACAAAAAAAAATCCGAGGAGATACCCTGGCCTTAACTGATCATATATCAAAAGAAATCAATGAGCTCAATCTCATTCGGTGCCAAAGAATACCTAGACGTCCAGGTGCTGATTGGTGTGACCTTCCTGATGAAATTGTAGTTTTCTGATCTATCTATAGAATTTCATTTGTGAACTGCTCATAGTATTATAGACAGGTCTTTTATCCAAGCTTTATTGCAATATATAAAAGATAGTATTCTTTTTTCTTCTTTTTTTTTTTGTTCCAATGGTTTGTGGTTCCACGCATTGTGAGGTGTTTGGTATTTTATTGTACTCTCAAAAGGGGCTTGGCCTAACGGCCGCAGTTTCAGTGTTTATGAGTGTGACGACATTGTTGAGCGGTTAAGTTGAGGGGTTCAAAGCTCTATAACCATTATTGTGCATAGTAAATTTGATCTCATCCTCTCCGTGACGTAGTCACATTGTTGAACTACATATATTTTATGTTTTGTGTGTTAGCTTGTTTCTCTGTACTATTTTGTGAGTGGAATCATTTGACTTCTGATTAACACCATGCCTGTTTATCACTTGGCCATGTGTTTTATATATTGGGGCTTTACAATTGAATTTTTTGGTGGTCGAACTTGCTGGAAATCTGATTATTATTGTAAATACGGCTGTCTTCCACAGTTTTCTTGTGGTGGTTGCAGTCGTCAACCGATTTCCATTCGTATGTGTTGAAGATGTCAAGATCTTGCCACAACCTTTTCAACGAATTGAAATATTTGGTGACGGAATCATCTCCTTGACGAATCTCTCCCAACTTCAAAGTCAATTAGAAAACTTGAGATTGATTTCCTAGGTCAGAATACATCTGACTAACATTATCCCACAACTCTGGTGCAGTAGTATAGCACATGTAATTAGAGCTTATATCCTCCTCCATGGAATTGACCAACCATGTCATAACCATGGAGTTTTCAGCGTCCCAACTGTCGAACAGCGGATCATTAACAGCAGGAGCCTTCTTGTCACCAGTGATGTAACCGATCATTAACAGCAGGAGCCTTCTTGTCACCAGTGAAGGTCACGTGTTCGGTCCACGTTCACCGCACCAACTTAGAATATATGAGGCAGAAGAACTCAGAAAATATGAGGAAGAAGGAATATATTGCTGTTATATTCAAAACTTCTTCATATTTTCTGAGTTCTTCTTCCTCATATTTTCTAAGTTGGTATCAGAGCAACAAAAACACAGCAGCCCTAAAACCGTCATAGCCATGTCGGAAGTCACGTCCGAAACCACTTCAACCCCTGCCGCTGCCATTCCGGTGAAAACGTCCAACTCTCACTCTGTCCAAATCACCACCATCCGCCTAAATGGTGATAATTTTCTCCGCTGGTCACAATCTGTCTGGATGTATATCCGTGGGCAAGGAAAGATCGGTTACATCACTGGTGACAAGAAGGCTCCTGCTGTTAATGATCCGCTGTTCGACAGTTGGGACGCTGAAAACTCCATGGTTATGACATGGTTGGTCAATTCCATGGAGGAGGATATAAGCTCTAATTACATGTGCTATACTACTGCACAAGAGTTGTGGGATAATGTTAGTCAGATGTATTCTGACCTAGGAAATCAATCTCAAGTTTTCGAATTGACTTTGAAGTTGGGAGAGATTCGTCAGGGAGATGATTCCGTCACCAAATATTTCAATTCGTTGAAAAGGTTGTGGCAGGATCTTGACATCTTCAACACATACGAATGGAAATCGGTTGACAACTGCAACCACCACAAGAAAACTGTGGAAGACAGTCGTATTTACAAGTTTCTTGCCGGCCTCAACATTGAGTTCGATGAAGTGCGAGGAAGAATTATTGGCAGACCTCCTCTCCCATCCATTGGCGAAGTATTTGCCGAAGTCAGAAGGGAAGAGAGCCGAAGGAGCGTTATGCTTAAGAAAAAAGGTACTGGTGAGTCAATTGAAATTTCTGCTTTAATTAGCGATGCTGCGGCCAACAAGGCTGCAAATTACCAGCGCAGGTTTGATGATAAGCCACGGGTCTGGTGTGATTTTTGCAACAAGCCTCGCCATACACGCGAAACGTGTTGGAAGATCCATGGCAAACCTGTCAACTGGAAAAGCAACAAACAAGGAGAGAAGAATCGTGGCTTTCCTACTGCTAATAAAGCCGATTCAGGTCCCTTCAACAAAGAGCAGATTGATCAACTCTTAAAGCTGATAAAATCCAACTCCTCATCCGGTACTCCTAGTGTTTCTTTGGCACAAACAGGTAGAAATCCTAAAGCCTTCTCTTGCCTAAACTTCTCTCCGTGGATCATAGATTCCGGTGCCTCCGATCACATGACTAGTTTTTCCCATTTATTTAGTACCTATTTCCCTTGTTCTGGTCATGACAAAATCAGAATAGCCGATGGTAGTTTTTCACCTATTGCAGGAAAAGGATTTATTAAACTAACTGAGAAAATTAATCTCAATGCTGTTCTTCACGTCCCCAACTTAGCCTGTAACCTTTTGTCTGTCAGTAAACTATCTAAGGATTCTAATTGTCGTGTTACATTTTTTGAATCCCATTGTGAATTTCGGGACCAGAACTCGGGGATGATGATTGGGCGTGCTAGGATGCTTGAAGGTCTTTACTACTTTGATGAAGTACCTGTTAGTAATAAAAAAGCTCAGAGCTTTAATAGTACTAGTTCAATCTCTATTCGAGAAAAAATAATGCTATGGCACTATAGGCTAGGACATCCTAGTTTTCTTTATCTGAAACATTTATTTCCAGAATTATTTAAAGGGATTGATTGTTCTTCTTTTCATTGTGAAAGTTGCATTTTTGCAAAATTTCATCGCTCTGATACCAACTTAGAAAATATGAGGAAGAAGAACTCAGAAAATATGAAGAAGTTTTGAATATAACAGCAATATATTCCTTCTTCCTCATATTTTCTGAGTTCTTCTTCCTCATATTTTCTAAGTGAACTTTTAGCAGATTGCCATATCACATTTTTTTTCCCCGTTTCTGCAGGTTCGGTTGTCTAACGGACAAGTTGTTGATTTGATGCCTTGGTGCTTGCTAAACATAGCCAAGAGTCACAATCAATGGAAGGGTTTGTTTGGAAGGTTGGATAGGGAAGGAAACATTCAAACGTCTATTACTGACCCACAACCAATGGGTAAGGTAGGGATGTGCTTTCATCCTGAATAGGACAGGATACTCACTGTACGTGAATGTGCTCGATCTCAAGTAAGTCTTTCACTCGAGCATATTCAAAAACTTTAGAATTTATTCAACTTGTTCCATTGCCATTAGCGAAGGACATCATTTCAAGATAGGGCTTGTTAGGAGCATGAAATAAAGAGGATGTCATGGATTATTAAGAAGTTATGTGCTTTTGATTTGTTTATTTATTTTTCCAACAATTTGTAATTCATTTGAGTAAAAAGAAAAAATAAAATTTTGATAGAGTGAACTATCGGTCTTTTCTAATCTATTTTTCATGTTGTACATGCAGGGTTTTTTAGATGGCTACAAATTTGATGGTGATATTCAGCACAAGTATAGGCAAATTGGGAATGTTGTGCCTCCTCCTCTGGCATTTGCTTTGGGGAGTAAACTCAAGGAAGCGGTGGAAAGGAAATGGTGAACCTAGGTGAATTGCTCTTAGTGCACATGCTTCTCTTTTTTTATACATCACTTTTTTTCTTTTTCTTTTTTTTTTCTTTTTTGGGGTTGGGTTGTTATCTCAACTGTTTTTTATTCATTTATTTATTTATAAATGAACTAATAATATCTTTTGTAATTTTGTGCCTTGCCCAAGGCAATAATAGCATAGAGTTGAGTTCATATTGACATTGACAAAAAAATATACACTTTATGATCAAAACGATTGTGCATTTAGATCAATCAGTGGAAAGGGTGAAAAGAAATATAATGGTGTTGCTAATGGGGCCATTAACCCTTTTGGTTTTTTCTTTTCTTATTTTTTTTTAAAATTCTTAATTAAATAACTAAGTTGTGTTTTGAAAATTATTTTTCGGAATGAGTCAAAACATTAATTTGCTTTCTGTTGAATTTAAAAAAAAAAAAAAAATTAATTAGGAAAACATATTTCCTATATACATTTTCTAATTTAAAATACGTATTTACAAAATACACTTTCAATATAAATTTAAAAAAAAAAAAATTAGAAAACGTGTCTACAAAATATGCTTTTAACATAATGTTTTTATTTGAAAAGCATATTTTTTAAATATGTTTTTTGAGTCTACAGGTACAGGCTTGGGAAGCCAGCAAAGCAATATAGTCCATGGTATGAACCAGGTTTGAAAACTGTGAGGCTTGCAATTAGTATTTTCACATTGTTAAAGGAACAAATTCAAGTATCACGACTTTCATTTTCAGATGTCATTATGAAAGTATCTGAATTTGACAAGGATCACCCTGGTTATCTTCCAATCTAGAGGCAGTAGAGAGGTACGTGGTAGTTCATCGACAGATTATAATTCACCAATTTGCTGAGTTTCAAGATGATACAATTAGGAAGTGTGCTTTTGTGACTGGTCTTCATTATAAAATGGAGGAAAGACATCATACAAAGTGGTTAGTGTAGAAAAAGGCGACTCTAGAAAAGGAAGCAAATTTGAATCCAAGAGCAGCCATGGCACTTGTGACCTCAAAAAGGAATGCAATGCCGTCCACAACAACAAGACGGATCAATATAATATGGGGAGAATATTACTCCAACTACTCACCAGAAGACTCAAAGAAGAGTGATACATGTGCCATGAAGGAGGATGAAATTGAGGAACAAGAAGAAGGTGAAGAAGATGAAGAAGAGGATGAGGAAGAAAAGGGATTCGTTATTGAGCAGACTGTGAAACCTAATTCGGGATAAAACAAGGAAAGCTGTGCTGTTCTAATGAGCAAATCGAATGGGATGGGGAGGCAGCTTGAAGCATGCGTGGGGGTCGAGATCTCTATAAACGGGCAATAGTTCGTGGAAGTACGGTTTCAGTTGGTGGTTTTGTCCTTTTGACAGGTGACTCAGAGGAATATCCCCCTATCTATTTCGTCGAGTACATGTTTGAAGAATTAGATGGGAGAAAAGTGGTTCACGAAAGATTGTTGATTAGACGATCTCAAACTGTTCTTTGGAACACTGCTAATGAGAGAGGTATTTATGGCAAATGATTGCTTGGAATTTGAACTGGCTGATATTGTGCAAACTGTGGTTGTTGAACCCCGGTTGATGCCTTGGGGTTATCGGCATCGCAAGTCTAATACTGATAATGATAAGGCTGACAGGGTTAGAGCAGTCAACAGAAAAAGCAAAGGATTGCCCATGGAATACTTCTGTAAGAGTGTTTATTGCCCGGATAGAGGTGGTTTTTTCTGTCTTGAAATTGATTGCATGGGTCTTGGTTCTGGGTTACGCCAGTCCTGTAAAATAAATGAAGTCCAAAAGAAAAAGGAGGACTTTAACATAAATTCTTCTATGATTGGCTTTACACACATGGGAACGGATAATTCCATTCATGACTTTGTATACTTAGGTCCTCGTTATTTCGGAGAAGATGGGAAGACCAGTGAAAATTTCAAGGGTGGGAGGAATGTGGGTCTGAAAGCTTATGCCGTTTGTCATTTGCTGGAGATTGAAGGAGTCAAAGCTCGGAAACAAGCTGACCCTGAATCAATGACGGTTGAAGTTAGGAGGTTTTTCAGACTAGAGGACATTTCGTCAGAGAAAGCATACCTTTTGGATATACAAGAGGTAATTATTTTTTTTATCAACCATCAATATAGTCCATCTTTATATTGGGAAATGATTTTCATTTAAGCCTCGTATATGAAGCATTTGCTGTCCAATATGGAGTTAAGATTTTACTATTTATGGATATTCCTAATCTTCTCATGATTCTGTTATGGACATTATTCTTTATGTTAACTATTATAGATCTGTTGTAACAATTCACTTTAACTGAATTTGCAGGTTTATTATAGTGAACAAATAGTCACGGTGCCTCTCCTTGCCATAGAAGGGAAGTGCGAGGTTCGAAGAAAATAGGATCTTCCTTCCATGGATGCCCCTGTAATTTTTCAGCATATCTTCTTCTGCAAATACTTTTATGACCACAATAATGGAGCAATCAAGCAGGTAGCTTTCCCCTTATCCTTTGTGTGGTAGTAATGTTCTTGTAGTTCTTTTCTCTCTCTCTTTATTAGGCTTTATATTGAAATGGAAACTCTGAAGATGTTTGATCACAACTCCATTTATCATATTTGTTAAATACATTGCCGCCTTTTTTTAAAAAAATTCTATTCAACTCTCCTTTTGGGTGAGCACCATTTTTTGTATTTTTTTTGCGACTGTATTTTCATCCTTTGAAGTCTGGAATTTCACTATGGACAGTTGCCGGCTCACATTAAACTAACTCCTTCCAAAGAAAGGGTTGTGGGTGATGCTACATTTAGAAAGAAGGGGAAGTGTAAAGAAGGAGATACTGATTTTGATGAACAAAATGATGCATCTTCTTCAAGTTGCCTAGCCACGCTAGACATTTTTGCTGGTTGTGGTGGGTTATCTGAAGGTTTACAAAAATCAGGTAGGTTCCTTATTTGTTTATTCAATATTAAGATCATTTTTCGCCAAGTTCAAGTTTAAAGTACTTGAGAATCAATCTTCTGCACCTATTAATTCTTGCAGGAGTGTCCCTGACCAAGTGGGCAATTGAATATGAAGAACCTGCGAGGGAAGCTTTCAACTTAAGCCATCCAGACGCACTGATGATTATTAATAACTGCAATGTGATTTTAAGGTGGATGCTTGATTTTGCCTGAAGTTTGTATTCCCAATGACGCTAAGTTGACATCACAATATTACAAAGGCATCTGTTTGTTTGACCTTAGAATAATGCTACAATGACCATATTTACATACTATATTTGGTTCAGCATCTCATTTGTCATAACTGTATTGGTTAAATGGGTCCCAATACTCATGTTTGTTACCAATGCAATGGTGACACATTACATTGTAAACCAATTGTGGTACGTAAATGTGGTCATTATAGCATTACACTTGATCTTAGACTTTGTTGCTTCAAGCAAATGATCTTCACTAGACCCAACCTCGATACCTCCATGCAAGCTATGTTCTTACTTTAAAATATTAATGTCTAAGAAACACAGTTACAGACATGTGACACAACATGAATATGACACAGGCACGTTGACACAACAATTTTCAAATAATACATGACACAACAAATGGGGGACATTCACAAAATATATAATTTTATATAGTTATTGTATGTCATATATATGAATATATCATTTTAAGATAATAAATAAATAAAATATAACATGACGTGTCAGACACATGTAGGACACGTGTCGCGAAAGTATCCGGTAAGTGTCAGTGTTGACACGGAGATGACACCTTTTTAGAAGTGTGCGTGCTTCTTAGATTAATATATTTATTAAGTATAACAAATATTTTGTGTCCTCTTATTCTTTGTTCAAGCTAGCAATTTCTGGTTTCCTTGAGTTCTCATCTCTGATCACTCATCAATAACGGATTTATATGGAGAGCTACCATGACAGCATGTGGGGATGAAGATGACTGTATTTCAACTCTTGAGGCTGCTGAGTTAGCCGCAAAGCTTGATGAGAAGGAGATCAATAATCTACCTCGACCTGGAGAAGTTGATTTTATCAATGGTGGGCCTCTATGTTAGGTATATAATTCATTAAGAAATTTGTATAAAGTGTATGATAGAGCTATTAGATCTCCATTCTGACACCATTCTCTGCAGGGCTTTTTGGGAATGAATAGGTTTAATCATGGAACCTGGTGTAAAGTTCAATGTGAAATGATCTTAGCATATTCTTGTTCTTTGCTGTGTACTTCCGCCTAAAGTTTTTCTTGTTAGAAAATGTCAACAATTTTGTATCATATAACAAAGGGCAGACGTTTCGGCTGACCCTAGCTTCACTCCTTGAAATGGGTTATCAGGTATATTGCACCTTTTACCATTTTATTGAAATTAAATTCACCCCCATTAAGCAAGCAGCTAGTTCGTCAACCAGCAGAATTTTGACAAAATACAGTTTTTAAAACATCAACCATAGCATATCCGTGTCATGTTCATGTCGTGTCCATGTCGTACACTAACACTTGATGGATAATTAATTTTTTATTTTTATGTTTTTTGGCAGGTGAGGTTTGGTATCTTCTAAGCTGGGGCATATGGTGTGTCTCAATCTCGGAAACGTGCATTTATATGGGCAGCCTCTCCTGAAGAGACACCCCCAGAATGGCCCGAACCAATGCATGTTTTTGCATGTCCAGAGCTTAAAATAGCATTGAATGGAAAAAACCATTTCGTTGCTGTTCGAAGTACCTCAACTGGTGCTCCTTTCCGTGCAATAACCGTAAGAGATACAATTGGAGATCTCCCAGCTATTAAAAATGGGGCTTCAACAACTACTATGGAGGTGGGGTTTCTTCGCCAGCTCTATGGAAGTTTATTTTCTTACTGATGTCTATGTTCTATCCCTATGAAGCACGGACACTTCTCTGGAGGTCACTTATAGGTGTCAGACATGTACACGTGCTCAATACGTGCCGAGCACACTGAATACACATTAAGGACACGTTGATTATATGTTTTGCACGTGTCCCCAACATTGTGTCTTGTATTTTTTGAAAATTTTCGTGTCCTCGTGTCCATGTCCCATCGTGTCACTTGTCTGTGCTTCTTAGTTTTATCCTTATATTGTACCTTACTTCCTCTCTTATATTGTTGTACAGTACAATGATGATCCTGTGTCTTGGTTACAAATGAAAATCCGAGGAGATACGCTGGCCTTAACTGATCATATATCAATAGAAATGAATGAGCTCAATCTCATTCGGTGCCAAAGAATACCTAGACGTCCAGGTGCTGATTGGCGTGACCTTCCTGATGAAAAGGTAGTTTTCTGATCTATCTATAGAATTTCATTTGTGAACTGCTCATAGTATTATACAGCAGGTCTTTTATCCAAGCTTTATTGCAATATATAAAAGATAGTATTCTTTTTTTTTTTTTCTTTTTTTTTTTTGTTCCAATGGTTTGTGGTTCCACGCATTGTGAGGTGTCTGGTATTTTATTGTACTCTCAAAAAGGGCTTGGCCAAAAGGCCGCAGTTTCAGTCTATATGAGTGTGACGACATTGTTCAGCGGTTAAGTTGAGGGGTTCAAAGCTCTATAACCATTATTGTGCATATTAAATTTGATCTCATCCTCTCCGGGACATAGGCACATTGTTAAACTATATATATTTTTTGTTTTGTGTGTTAGCTTGTTTCTCTGTACAATTTTTTGAGTGGAATCATTTTACTTCTGATTAACACCATGCCCGTTTATCACTTGGCAATGTGTTTTATATATTGGGGCTTTACAATTGAATTTTTTGCTGGTGGAACTTTTAGCAGATTGCTATATCACATTTTTTCCCCCCTGTTTCTGCAGGTTCGGTTGTCTAACGAACAAGTTGTTGATTTGATACCTTGGTGCTTGCCAAACATAGCCATGAGGCACAATCAATGGAAGGGTTTGTTTGGAAGGTTGGACTGGGAAGGAAACTTTCCAACGTCTATTACTGACCCACAACCAATGGGTAACGTTGGGATGTGCTTTCATCCTGAACAGAATAGGATACTCACTGTACGTGAATGTGCTCGATCTCAAGTAAGTCTTTCACTCGAGCATATTCAAAAACTTTAGAATTTATTCAACTTCTTCCATTGCCATGAGCAAAGGACACCATTTCAACATAGGGCTTGTTAGGTGCATGAAATAAAGTGGATGTCTATAGACACTCCATTTTTGACCGTCCTCAAGACTTGGACGTCACCGTTTGGACACTCGGTGATCATCCATGTTCGTGTTCGTTTTGAGTTTCCGGAGGTCTCGGCCGCGCGCCTTGCCTCAGGATCTCTTAACTGGACTGTTTTGTGCTTGGTTTTGGACGAAGAACTTGTTTGTTTTTGCTTCTGAGGGCAGAGAATGGCTTGTTAGCCATCCTCGGATCCCACCGGCCATGGAATGATGTCACCGGCCATGTTCTCTTGCCACCGGCCATTGGTGATGGCCGGTCGGCACCTTTGTTGGTCGACCGGCTTTTAATTTGGTCAATCGGCCATATTTTCTGGCCGGGACTTCTTTTTTGACTTTTTCAGGCATTGTGCATGCCAGCTGTGCCAGCTGGAGCACACAGATCAATCCTCCATACACATGTATGAAGGATTTGCACCCTTTGCACCCTTTTGTTCTAAGCTTCTTGAAGAAGCTTGCACCCTTTGCTCAAGCTTCTTGAGGAAGCTTGGACCTTTGTCTTAGCTTCCTCAAGAAGCTTGGACCTTTGACTTAGCTTCCTTTAGAAGCTTGACCCCCTTGACCCTTTTGCCTTAGCTTCTCCAAGAAGCTTAGGCCCTTTTCTTGCTCTATAAAAGGAGACCTCTCTTTTCCTTTGAGAGGGTTGAGCAAATCAGAGATATATATGATATATATATCACTCTCTCTCTATATCTCCCTCTCTCTCTTCATTTGTGTGTGTTAGAGTGTCCAAAAGGGTGTTTTGTTCTTAGTTTTGCACTAAGACACCTAGTATTACACCATGCTTGGGTTGTTGAGGTGTTGAGAGGTTATTATTGGAGCTTTTGAGTTGTTTTTGATCAGAAAAGGGGGATGAAGTTTTGCTTCTTGAAGTGTTCTTCAAGGGTGAGCACTATTGCTTTATATTCTCCATTCTTGCACTAGCTTTTAACCTATCTTGCATGCAGTTTTAAGCTTGGTGTATAATTGATAAAAGTTATGTTTTTTGTTGTTTAAGATGTTTCATTAAGGTCATTTTGGTGTTGGGGGTCGACCTCCCCCTCTTAGGCCTTGTTTGGCCTATTTTGGTGCCTTCTTTGGTGAGTTTCGGTATCTTCGTGTGTTGACCTTCTGACCACTGAAATCTAGAGGATTTTCAGTGGTGGTGAAGGGGTTTTGAGGTCTTGTATAGGAAATGGACACCCCTCTCCCTTTGTCTCTTTTGCATGTGTTTAAGGCTCATAAGGGTAGCATGCATGCTTAGCTTCACTTGACTCCATTTCAGAGATTTTTTTGGTGTTATTTGGTCATATCATACCTCTGTTTTTGGTTGGATTGATGGTCCATTACATGCATTATACACTTGCTTAGTAGTCCCCTTTATTGCCATAACATGTGTCATGCATTTAGGCCATCATGCTTGCATACTTTAGCTTGACTTCATTAAACTTGTAGTTATGTTTTGCCATGCTTAAGGTCTGTTTGGTACTGATTTGGTCATCTTTGTCATGTTTGGTATAGCCACCATGCATCTTGGCTTGTGAGCCTTGAGTGTGTGAGTTATAAGCATGCTTTAGTTGGGTAGTTTCAGTGATTTGGAATCATTTCCCATGCTATTTCAGTCCATAATCCATGCTTGTATGCTTACATTCATCATTCTTTCCATGCTTTGAAGAAGTGTTCTTTTGTGCCTTAAAATGAGTCATTGTGCATGCCTCTTGGTTTGAGTCTCTTAGCTGCCATATCAGTGAGTTTTGGGTTTCCTTTTTTTATGTTAAAACTCTGTTTTGCATTAAATAATCCATGCCATGTTTGGTTGTGATAGTTGTGGTGGAATGCTCCCTTTTGTGGCTTTGAATGCCCTTTGTTTTGGGTCCATTGCTTGGCATGTTTTGATCATGTTCCATGCATGTTCTAGTCTTACTTTGGTCTACCCTAGGACTGATTTAAGTCATTTTGGCCCTTTGAGGCTTAGTTGGTATGGCTATGGTTTGAATCCTTTGGTTGGTCTCAAGCTTTGGGCCCCTTTTGCATGATATGCTTCACTTGTGTGTTTGGTTTGGCATTCCCCTTAGCATGATTTCAGAGCTCAGCATATTTGTACAATGCCCATGTTTGTCTCTTTTAAGTATGCTTAGAGCTGCCTCTTTGATGCCTTAGGTGATGGGCCTTGGTGTATGCATGTTTCCATGTGTGTTTTGTGCCTTTGTTGCACCTTTTTGGCCATTGTTTTGGGGTGTGGCTGAGGTTCCTCCATCTTAGTATAAGTCCATGGATCATGCATTAGTATCTTGTAGTATGCTCATTACATTGCATGATTGTTGTATCCTTGTAATTAATGCATTGTTACGTGCTTATCACTTTGCCTAGTTGTCTATCTAGGTTGCATTGTAGTATTGCATGCTTAGCACATTGTACATTTGCATGTTTAGTTTGCATTGCATTTGGCATGCTTTGCTAAACTTAGCCTCATATTGCATACTTGAGCCATTTTGCATACTTGAGTCACATTGCACACATGCATTGCATTTTGTTTGGTTTGGGGTGTCAAACCAAACATGAGGAGTGAGGCATGTTCGTACTTAAAGTGACGAAACGCGTCTCAATTCTTGGTCGCCGATGCCCTTGATCTCAACATGATAGGGTGTGAAGCATTCATTGGTTTTGTGCATTCATTTACATTGATTTGCAAACTTGGTGCCTTTGGCCATCATGTATCGAAATGCGTGATTGGTGGCCCAAGGACCGAGGCCCACACTCTCTTGAGTCCATAACATGATAGGGAGAGTGGACATGCACACATTGTCTTGAAAATTTCATGCCATGCACTGTTTGTCCTTTGCTGTTGTCAAAACAGGATTCTGCAGGAAGATTTGGCCGACCGACTACATACAGTGCCGACCGACCAAAAATATCTGGCCGATGGCTTCACAACTGGTCGATGACCATTTATCAATGGCCGGTGAATCTTTACCTTGGCCGGTGGCATCTCACAATGCTCAGGGAGCAACTCAGAGGCATCTCCAGGATTTTTACAGTCCTCAGAGGTGCAGAACAGTGCAAACAGAGGCAACAGTGGCATGGCAACGGGTTTCCGGGCGAGGGGAATCGAGCATGCATCATCCCATCATTCCGAGGCAGGGCTGCGGCCACCTTCCTTCTGTAATTAATGTGTTAATTAATTAGAAGTTCTGTAATATTTAATTAGCTAGAGTAGTTAATTATTTATTCGGTTTGTATTATTTATTCGGACCCTCCGAGCGAGGGCAATACTGTAATAAGTGTGCGTGTGTGTGATGTATGTCTTCCAACCCTGGGAGCTTCTATATACACACACCTAATCTCCTCTTTGCACATCCTTCTCACTACACACACCCAAAAAATTAATTCCTAATTAATTTCCTCACTATACACACGGTGAGTTCCAAATGTACCCACACACACACACACACACACACACACCCGACCCCAAATACACACACCTATTGAATCTGAAGCACATCTTCAACCTTGAAGCATTCCAGGTGTGCAACCCAAGTGTGCATCCCGTCTCATTACCGTGTGCAACCCAGGTGTGCATCCCGTTGAAGCATTCCATCCACGAAGCTGCATCCCGTTGAAGCATTCCATCAGATTTTCAATCCTCATTAGGTGAGTTTACTTTTGAATCATCATTCCTATTCAATCCTCATTTTCATCTGTAATGTAGAGTTTTTCACTTGGAATGTAGAGTTTTTGATTTGGAACTATCATTCAGAACTGGTTAACCGAAATATAGCAATGTGTTCGGACGTAGGAATCCGAAAAAATTCAATATGTTCATCAGTAGATTTCCGAAAATGTTACATTGTTTCGATAGTCTACTTCCGAAAAAATTGAATTTGGACAACAGTCAACCTCTGAAATTATGTTTTTCTTTCGGATTTCAACTTCCGAACAGAATTTGTATTTTCGGTTGTGAACTTTCGAATAGTTTTTTTTTTCCCCCTTCTTAATTAAAACACGTAATTATAACACTTAATTAAAACACTTATTATAATTTAAAATACTTATTATAATTTACACACACTTATTATAATTTTACACACACTCTCCTTATTTACACACACTCTTTATTTACACACACATTCATTACACACACTTATTATTTTTTGTAGATAATATGGATTCTGAATATCAACAACGTGTCCCACCTACTGCTTCAAATAGACGACGTCGTGAATTGGATGTAGACCATGAACGAGGACGAGGGTGTGAGTGAGGACGAGGTCAAGGTCGTGGTCGAGGTCGTGATCCAGTTTCGGTAGAATATGATATTCCCAGTGCCAGTCAAAGTCGGGGCCGAAGCCAAAGACGAGTTGAAGGTTATGATATGCCTGACATTGCTGTGGAGGATACCTCCTTACCTGATTCTCCTCCTGTCCAGGAAGAGTACCTTACTCATGCTTTTCCAGGTGGACCGACTGATCCGTCAATACTGTGGAGTTTCAATAGTCATGTGGCTGCAGCTATTTGGCATGGGGAGGTAAACATTCCTAAGTAAAAGTGAAATTAATTTGTATATGAGTTTTTTTTTTTTTTTTTTTTGTGTTGTATGGTAGTTTGTAACGAGATATCATTTGTGTTGTAGAAACGAGGGCCCCTAAAGTGTCATAATCACTCTTCCAAGATCCTTGCATGGCCATGGTGATTAGTAGAGAACAACACCAGATTCAAAGCCATTATTGAGCAGTCTGGACTGTCACAGTTAGCTCGTTGCACTTATCGGTTCGTCAACAAGCTTCTAATCTCCAGTTTTGTTGAGAGATGGCAACCTAAGACGAACACATTTCACATGACAGTTGGTGAGATGACCTTGACCCTAGATGATGTTGGCACTATTATTGGCCTTCCCATTGTAGGCAAATCAGTCAGCATACCAGATGTGACAGATCATCATGGAGTTACATTACTCATTTATGGCTTGGGGATTACTGAACGTGCAGCTCATGAAGAGGTTTCTTCTGCTGGTGGCAATTCAGTCAGGCTTGAACGGTTGTGAAGTCAGTTTGCTGGTGTCACAGATTCAGACCCCGAGGAGGCTATACAGTGCGCTGCTAGAGCTTATTTGTTGTTTCTGTTGGGATGTACACTCTTCAGTGACAAGAGTGGCGGCAGGGTTCCCGTTGTTTACCTTGGCTTATTGATGGATTTGGGATCCATATATACTTACGCCTGAGGTGCTGCTGCATTAGCATTTTTATACAGACAGTTGGGGTATGCTGGCCGGTCTAGGGTTAAGCAGATGGGTGGTTATATGACACTTTTGGAGGCGTGGATTTATGAGCACTTCCAAGCATTCCGACCTCATTAGAACATGGGCTACAATGAAGACATGCCACACGTGTACCATTGGGCATCTAGGAGAGAGGCGGGTTCCTCCATTGAGCATTTGAAATCTTTTCGAGCCGAGCTTGACAGTCTGGTAGCTACTGATGTAAGTTTACTCATCCTGCGATAATTTTAACAGTTCCATTTATCTTACCCTTTATGTACTTTAATTCAAAAACACTTTACGTTTACAGGTTATTTGGGATCCATACCACAGCTGCAGAGACCAGCATCCATGTAACCCGGTTACGTTCTACCATGGATGCTTAAAGTGCTTAGACGTTGTTGAACCCTATCATCCAGATAGAGTTTTGAGGCAGTTTGGCAGGGTTCAAACCATCCCAGATGCACCGCTAGCTCCCAGTCGTGGTGTGCGAGGCAACATATCTGCACAATATACAGTCATGTATAGATACTTGGATAGGATCTGGGAGGCTTGGGATAACCACGTGTTATCTGAGCAACGGAGGAGCACACCAGTTCGTCAGCCTTGGCAATGTGTACCAGGTTACATGGATTGGTATAAGAATATCACGCACCTATATGTCGAGCACACTGATGAACCGCGTGTCCATGACCATCAGGATTTCAGCGAACATGCGGATGTAATCTATTATCCTCTCTTATGCATATGTAACTTACTTTTTTTTTCCTGATATGTTCCCTAAAATGTGATTCTTTTCAAATGCAGCGTATTGCACATGCACTGCAGATTTCACATCCTATTATTGACGCTGGTTATCAGGAGGGGATTCGACATCCTTATCGACTTTACCAGGCTATCGAGAGTATGACGCATGTCCTTGAAGGTCAGCACATTGACGAAGCTGGACCTAGTTCTGCTGGAGGTCGCTTTCCATCTTCGACATTGACATACAGTCGTAGGCCTAGGCGTAGGCATACAGCTGATTCGTGACATGTTATTTTGTTACATGTTATTTTGTTAGTTGATGAATTTTGTTTGGTGTTTTTTGTAAGATGACATTGTTGTAATGGTAACTATGGTTAATATTTTCTTATTACAATGGAATGGCAACAATGGTATTGTAATGAAATTGTAATGACATTTTATTATTAGAATGGAATGGTAACAATGGTTGTTGATTTTGTAAATGATATTTTCTTATTACAATGGAATGGTAACAATGGTCGATAACATTCAATCCACATTGCAAAACATAACACATCAACATCAAAAACACATCCATTAATTTCTTCCATAATTCGAACATTGTCAAATGTATACATGTGTCATGCGACATCAACAACATCAAAAGTCTCTCGAGTAGCTACATTATCATGAATAATGTCCTTGAAATGTTGAATGCAACGCACATATGCATCATCCCAGTCGACAGCGCAAGGGTGACGGTATTTTCTCCAACTAGTGGCAATAGGAGGAACTGGATGGCCTGGTTGCAACAAAACCTGCACCAAATATCAATTGACTTAGTGGTCATACCTCATAACTTCTTGTACATGCACAAACCCAATTGATAAGTTTCTGTTATACCTGGACGAAATGATTTTCGTTGACAAACCCAATGGCAATCTCACGTCTATCAAGTTGAGATACTGGCACTGTTCTAAGAGGTAAAAAGGTGAGACATTGCTGTAAAGACAAGTGGTATAGCACAAGATTGTAGCACGATGCAACAAGATGTCCCATGTCTGGCATAGTCATCCAATGTGAGTATTCAGGACTGTCTTCAAAGTATGACAATATGCTTGTCAATTCTTCAAACCTTTCATAGGACCCATAAAGTGTAATGTATTCCTCTTTGTGTGTGTGCAGCTCACCCAATAAGTCACGCCTAACCTGAGCCCAATCATCTTCTGTATGACCAATTGAAGCAGCTATAGCCCTGAAACCACAATTCCCATCTGCAGCTACATCCTTGACAAACTTAATGTATGGTTTCAACCCAGCAGGGAAAGCATCAACATATGCACCAGGTTTCACTGTTCTAGTAATGTATGCCTTCCCTTTCGGATTCACCTTCTCCTTTCCCTTAACAGGTCGCTTCTTCTTGGTTTGCAGAGTAGAAGCTAATGTAGTGGTTTGAGTGTCCCTAGGTGAGAAGGAATCATGTCCAGATTGCACTAACTCAAATGCACACGGGTCACGATGGGTAGAAACATTGATCTTCTTATGATCTCGAGGACGTGTTTTGGGCTTCACCTCCGGCTCAACAAGAAAAGTGCTTCCCGGATATACAATCTCTTTTAACTTCTTCAAAAGCTCCAACCGCATGGTTCTATCACTTTCATTAAACTTGTTCACAAACAACTCTATTTCTGCATGACAAGTCACGTTCGTTTCCTCTTCTTTCTTGCATATGGAGATATGAAGTTGCCTCCACTGTGAGTGTATGGTAGCAAGTGGTATAAGACGATCTTGTCTGATGTAGTCAGCAATCTCATGGGCGCAAGGTAAACCATGAGTGTGGCGAAGGACGCATCCACAAGCTTCAACATCAATACCAATGGAATTGGCTCTCTTACTCTCGACAAGCAAATACTCCAATACAGAAATAGACACATTACCCCGTAGCTCCCTGAATTGAGAAGGTTTAAATTGATGTTGCACAACAGTTAGACTTTTCTCAAATGAAGCCTTGATATCAGTGTGTTGCAACTCAAGCAGACTGTGTATTTTCTCAAATGATGCCTGAAATGAGACTTGACATTAACCCAATTGTCTTTTAAGTTTTGCATGTGCACTCTCAGCCCTGTTCAATTCAATGTAAGTCAAGTTAAAATCAAGTACATGGCACTTATTAATAACATATTGAAGAAAAGTAATCTTACCGGTTCGTTGTAACATTGCCACAATGCATACACGTGTCTGTCCATGCCGCCACAAATTTGTCCTTGTAAGGAACCAACCAAGTATCCATGACGTATTTGACTGCATCAGGATAACTACTGAATTCCTTAAGTAATTATTTAAGACGCTCCTCGTATTGAATTTCAGAAGATGAATACACTACAGAGTTCCACTCATGGTTGAACTTCTCTCATTTTTGCTGTGTCTCAAACATTTTCTTGCATTTAGTCAACACATTCTTACTAATATGCCAACGACATAATAAATGTCTGGCACTCGGGAATATCTTCTGTATGGCATTCATCAAGGCTAGCTCTCTGTCAGTAACAATAATTGTTGGCACAACAAACCCATCTGTGACATCACGCAATGTAGCTAACACCCACGCATAGTTATTGACCCTCTCATACTGTAAGTATGCGAAAGCTACAGAGAATGTCATTTCAGTTGATGTCACTCCCACAATTTCAAGAAGAGGAAGCCGATATCTGTTGGTTTTATATGTGCAATCCATAATTAATATACGTGGGAAAGACCGAAATAAGTCCAAACTGGTAGGATGTGCCCAAAACAAGTACAGTCATCGTGGACTCTTCAGATCGATGGAGCTCAATGTAATTATACTTGGCCAATTCACCCAATAAGTGTTGCATCTGTGATCTTCCAGCTCTCTGTACCACCCTGTTTCGATGGCGTACATTGTAAATGGTTTTAAGTGTGCTTATATTGAGGGCATCTCGCTGTTTCAAGGTTACTAGGATTTCTTTTGGCCGAACCATGCTCTTTGACATATCCATTAACAATGCTTTCTCATCCTTTGATAGCCTCCCCGCATATGAATGTCCCTCGAGGTGCTCTGCAAGTGGATGATTATGCAATCCGCATACTACGGTCAATGTCCATTCATCATGTGTGGTAAACCTATGAGCCCTCATATCAAAAGGACAACCACACTTCTTCGTACCGGTTATTCTTGATGTATTGTTGCCATCATGTTTTAACTTCTTTGTTGCTCTATATTGGCCACTCCTCTCACAAGCAAGGTACATCCTGGGTCTTTTTTTCCCTCCACCATAGTCTGATGTTTTGATTACAATGACCAAACCATTTTTCTTTCCAACTTCACGTACCCAGTTGAGCAATTCATCCTTACTTTTGAATACCTACAAAGTTAAATAAATATTATCAAACATTTACATTTGGTGAGCAATTCGAAACATAATCGTTATAATTTCGTAGACTGAACCTGTTCAGTTGTGAATTGAATGGTGTAATCTCACACAAAATCCGCGCAAACCTGACTTCCTTGAGTTGACACATATTCCTGCATGTTTTGTATAACATTACAAATTTTTAATGGCATTATAAAGATTAATTTGCAATTTGAAACTGTAAATTTGGTATGCAGTTTGCAAATTTGGAATATAAAATGGAAAAAAAAAAATTTACTTCATTCGGAAGTAGTTGTCCGAATTTTTTTTCAAATTTCGGAAGTTGAATGTTGTAAAAGTTAACTTTGTTCGGACAACAACTTTCGAATTTAAATACATTGTTCGGACAACAACTTTCGAATTTAAATACATTGTTCGGACAACAACTTCCGAAATTTATTAATTTATTTGGACATCAACTTCCGAAAATAAATAATTATTTCGGTAGTAGATTTCCGAACCAAATAACACAATTTGGCTCTGGTTATCCGAACGACGCTGGGAAAAAAAAAAAAATTAAACTCACATTTTCTTCGCTCTGCTTCACATAAACACTTATTTGCTGATTTTTAGAAGGCGAATCCTTCATAACTATGATGTTTTCCCTACGAATGACGAAGGTTGATGAATGAGTGCATTGAGAAGCTGCAGTGCATGTGCAATACGGAAATGCCAAAGCCCTTTGGTTTCACTTCTACCTTAATGAACTTGGAAGAAGCTATGAATGACACTGCATCCAGAAGCTACACACACGATGGAACAGATGTGAACTCTGAGGTGTGCATTGAGATGTTTTCAATTAATAATGGTGTCTAAAATAGTAATTTCACTTAGGGATAAAATTGTAATAAAATTAAATATCATTAAGTGTGTGTATTGAGGGGATTAGGTGTGTGTATATAGAAGCTCCCTCCAACCCCACGTCTTTCTCATTTTTATTTACTAGCTTATGATGGTTAGATTAGGGCATGTTTTAATTAGCATACTTATGTTCGCATGTTTACACACATTCATTCGTATTGCATGCACTGGGCTCGACGCATCATGCTAACTGCATTGTATTTCAATTCCAATCTGAATACATGTATCAAGTTGCATTTCACATGACATCTTAGAATAGCTGAGCCTATTTCTAGTTGCATTAGTCATCTTAACATGAACTAGGATCATGCATTCGATTACTGACTAGTTTCTGTTTTGGCTTGGAGTACTAGGTAAGCATTTACGCTTTAACATCCTTGCATATGTGTGAGTGTTGTCATGATAGCATGCTTACCATGAGGCTATGTACTTATGTGATATATCTGCCTGAATGCCTGTGGGTGAAGGTTGGATTATCTGAATTGGAATAATGCATTGACTGTGAGTTTTAAGCCCACTAGATAGTGGCAAAACCATTTTTTTTTTCTGAGCCCACTCGAGGGTGACAAAATCTGCATTTTAGCCTACTTGCGAGTAGCAAACCGTTTTCAAAACAAACATGAAATGTTTTGTTCCAATTCAGGCGATCCAGTCTATACTTGTATGCTGTGTAGCTAATAACCGGAATAAGAGCACATAATGTTTTCAAAACTCGATATCATGGTTAGTAGAGGCCGATCTTTGATCGGGTGAGCGGGGGTGCTCACGAAGTGACCTTCCCCAATCGTACCCAAGTTCCCGAGCCGAGGCAACTTTGGTGATGACGGACACGTGGCCTTAGGCAACGAGTCAGGGTTTCCTAAATTTCCCAAAATAAAATATTTAGGTGGCGACTCTGTATCTGGCAAAACAGTTCATGTTTGGCACTTCCTTCTAAAAAATCTGTTTTTCAAAACAATTTGTCAGACTTGGACTGTTTGATGACTTATCGGTCTTGCATTGCACTCTGCGAGATTAGATACAGGACCGTGACTTTGAGTCCTGAACTGTAGTGAGCCCAAATGAACAGAACGGGAGGGGATTCCCTCTCGGGACATTCGGGGACGTCTACAATGTCATGGATTATTAAGAAGTTATGTGCTTTTGATTTGTTTATTTAATTTTTCCAACAATTTGTAATTCATTTGAGTAAAAAGAAAAAATAAAATTTTGGTAGAGTGAACTATCTATTTTTTCTGATCTATTTTTTATGTTGTGCATGCAGGGTTTTTCAGATGGCTACAAATTTGCGGGTAATATTCAGCACAAGTATAGGCAAATTGGGAATGTTGTCCCTCCTCTGGCATTTGCTTTGGGGAGTAAACTCAAGGAAGCGGTGGAAAGGAAATGGTGAACCTAGTTGAATTGCTCTTAGCGCACATGCATCTCTTTTTTTGTACATCATTTTTTTTCTTTTTTTCTTTTTTTGGGGTTGGGTTGTTATCTCAATTGTTTTTTATTCATTTATTTATTTATAAATGAACTCATAATATCTTTTGTAATTTTTTCCTCTGCCAAAGGCAATAATATCATAGAATTGAGTTCATATTGAAATTGACCAAGAATATACACTTTGTGATCAAAACGATTGTACATTTAGATCAATCAGTGGAAAGGGTGAAAAGAAATATAAGGGTATTGCTAATGGGCCATTAACCCTTTTTGGTTTTTTTTTTTTTTTTTTTTTTTTTTAAATTCTAAATTAAATAACTTGGCTGTGTTTTGAAAATTATTTTTCGGAATGAGTCATAATATAAATATGCTTTCCATTGATATTTTTTAAAAAAAAAAAAAAAAAATTTAGAAAACATATTTCGTAAATATATTTTCTAGTTAAAAAATATTTACAAAATACACTTTCAATGCAAAATTTTAAAAAATAAAATAAAATAATAGAAAACATGTTTACAAAATATGCTTTCTACATAACGGTTTTATTTGAAAAGCATATTTTGTAAATGTGCTTTCAGCATGTTTACTAGTATAATAAATTTTTTTGTACTGATATTTACAAATCATACTTTCAGCGTAAAATCATTATGTTGCACTTTTTTACTGAAAATAAATAAATAAAAATTAAAAATTGTACGTTTTTATTTTTAAAAAAAAGAAGAAAAAAAAAGCACGCTTTAAAAAAAATTATGTGAAAGCTTGGTTACAATGAAATTAAAAATAAATAAATAAGTAACACTTTCTAATCAAAATTATAAAACTTGTGCTCAAAGTGTAAACACATTTTCTATTTTTTTTTTTTAAATGCTTAAACTATAAGGATTAATAATGTAATTTATTCAAATTCAAATGGCTAGCAGATGCCTCGGGCACTTATTAAAGTGCATCTAATGACTAACTTAGTCAACCGCAATTGTGTTGAAAGCAATGATAATAAAACATTGAAAGTGTTTTTTCTTAAAAAAATAATTCTAAAATTGTGTTTTGTAAATATCTTTAAGTATAATTATTTTTTTAATTTAGATAAAAAAAAATTGTGAGCAAATGTAACAAAATAAATGTTGGATGTGTTTAAAACAAAATTTAAGGTAAAAGGATATTTACGAAACAAGCTTTCAATATAAAAAAAACTTATGTTGAAAACGTGCTTTATAACCACCCTTTCTTTTTCTTTTTTTAAGAAGAAATTATAGTGAAAGCATATTTCATAAATAAGCTTTCTTAATTAATTTTTTTTTTTTATATTACATTCTAACAGAAAACACAAAATACATTTTCATGAAAACGTATTTTGTAAATACATTTTTATCCATTTTGAGAAATAATTTTCAAAACAACCAAATTATTTAATTTAACAATAAAAAAACCCAAAAAGAATTAATAGACCATTGCTAATAGACTCACCTATTTGCTTTGAACCTTCACTTGTTATTGATTTCGACACACCAAAGTTGTTTTCCAACTTTCCAAAGTTGTTTTCCAACTTTGTGGTTCACCGCCAGCTATAATTTCAACTCATTTCTTTGGATCCTCACCTCTAGAGCACCCTTTCTCCAATAGTCCCCACCTCTTGCTACCCTTTGGCCCTTCCTACCGATGACCCTCTCTCATGCCCCTTCCTCCCCAACAACCCCTTCCTACCACTG
This sequence comes from Camellia granthamiana, assembly GCA_036172215.1. Lineage (NCBI taxonomy): Eukaryota > Viridiplantae > Streptophyta > Magnoliopsida > Ericales > Theaceae > Camellia > Camellia granthamiana. The sequence continues at coordinate 13,024,826 of CM069916.1, forward strand.
GTGCCACCTTTGACGCAACACCTTGCCTCCATACACCATTACCTTTACGAAACCCTTACCATTGCGTCTACAAAACCCTAGAATTGTACAAAAGAGAAAACTTGTTTAAGAAGCGGTGGATCATGAAGATAAAGAAGAAAGGACCAGAGGGTGAGGGGGTTATGTGGAGGGGAAAGGTGGTGGTGGGTGGAGTTAGGGATAGGGATAATATGAGAATTTTATGTTAAGTAAAATTAAGACAAGACAACTGGCCTAAACTATCTATTGGAATAGTAAGAATGTTAGAGGGAAAAGGATACGGGGGTCTACCAAAAAGATGTGGGGTATGTTACCAACTGCCAAAATATAATTTAACACAGTTTTATTGCAACTTTTTATATCCAATCTGTATATTGTAGTTCATGAAAATAAATGAGAGCACACTCAATTTGTTTTAACAAGAGAATATAGAGAACATTCTTTGAATTGTGTTAGGAATATGATACATGGCTTGATCGGGATGTATCACATCTATCTTGAGACTGTTAATTTATTAGGCATGTGATACAAGTACTATATGTATATATATATATATTACATAACACATTACTTTGGGGGGAAAATGGCAAATTTTTTTTTTTTTACCAAACATCATTACTAAGGTACAATAGCTAAAGCTAACGTTTTCAAACAAGTAAAGAAAGAAGGCTGCATAACAAATGTAAGCGAAGCCAAAGGATAATAAAAGTTTAGGCTTTCAATCTTAAACCTTCAAAAGGGACACATCCAATGCATCGGGACACGACAAACACATTTTCTCAAGTAGATTGTCAAACACATTCTTAAATTCCTCACTAGTCGCAAAAGCTCGAGCCTTACAAGAAAACAATAAAAAGAGATTGAGCTACAACAGAAGCCATGTTTGACGGCCACGTAATCTGATCATATCTTGTGAAACTCATCGATATGGTAACTTTCAAGTAATCTGTGACCAAAATCTTTCATGTGTGCAGTGGATCTAAAGGGATTCATAAGACCTTGTATGGATTCCGCAATAATATTAATAAGATGCTTTACAGCTTAATATCAAATCAAATTTTGTTCCCTCGGCCAAACCTGAAAATATTACACTGACAACACCAAAATTCCAATTACCTAGCAATTGCAGCATTTTCTAGAAAATCTAGATTTATGGCAATGAATGTTCAAAAATGATTCGAGATGCCAAAAGCTTTCATTATATGGTATCTGCACACAAACGAACGCTAGCATGTTGCTTAGGTGCTTCCTTCACACAGTGAGTGATGCACCATTGTCTGCCATTGGAAGCTCAGAAAACGCAAAAAGTAGCAACAGGAAAATATAAAATAACAATTTGTTAGATGATTTGTCTAGAAGCTCTATTGGGATAATTTAACAGTTTTGACTGTTAGGGAGAGGGAAGAAGTACGACAGGGTCACAGTAGGAGGCATAGCTATGTAAAAGGATCTGAGGCTCTCCATGACAAGGTCGATCTTTTTTGGAGTCATGGCCAGTGAATCTTCAAGCTTTTCCAGTCAAGCTTGAAGATTGGAGCACATTATCTCTCATGGAATTATCATAAATCAATGACATAAAAAGATTTTAGTAGAGAACTATTCGCAACTACATTGTTCCTCTGCATCAGATGTTCAGCATCACACTTTGGATGTGCAACTTTTACTGTGGCTCAAGCAATTTAGGAATGTTCTCAAGAATAGACCATTTGATCTCTAAAAATGGATTTGCAGAATCAGTGGCCATTGTACAAGTGGAGTTACTTTGCACTAGATGTTCAAAATTTTTCTTTGATATGATTTTATATTTGATATTCTACCAAAAAAAAGGCAATGTTCAAGGAAATTGGTATAACCAACAAATTGATAATATTGCCAAGTAACTGGAAAAAAAGAAAGCAAAAAATAATTTTCAAGTAGTTGTTTGATCTTTCAGTATGAGTATTAGATCTTTGATTACAAACCAAACCAAGCCTTAAATCTTATCAAATGGGGTCGGCTACATGAATCTTTCTTCTCCACACGGCTCTATCAAAAGTCATTTCGTTGGTCAAATTAAGTAGATTCATATATCTATTTACAATGCTAGCCAACATTAATCTAGGCCTACCCAGTCCCCTACCACTTCCAGCTACCCTCAGTGCATCGCATCTCTTTACTACTGCCTCTATTGGTTTCCGTTGAATATGACCAAACCATCTCAATCAATTCTCTCTCAACCTTCTACTGAATACACTTATTCCTAATTCTATCTTGTCTAGTTTTGCACACATTCACTTTAGCATCCTCATCTCAACAACACTCATCTTATCTACATGTTGTTTCTTGGTTGCCCAACACTCCGTCCCATACGACATCACTGGCCTAATAGTCGTTCTATAGAACTTACCTTTTAGTCTAGTGGGTATTCGTCTATCGCACAGTACCCCAGACGCACTTCTCCACTTAAGCCATCCCTCCTTAATCCTACGGGCCACATCCGCATCAATCTCCCCCGCCGTTGTGATAATCGACCCTAAATAACGAAAATGTTCACTCTTAGGCAATTTTTTGTTCTCAATCTTCACTTCTCCTCTGCTTTCATTGTTACTGTTACTAAATTTACACTTCCATGTACTTTATTTTAGTTCTACTTATCCGGATTCCTTTAGATTCAAGTGTTTTTCTCCAAATCTCCAACTTTGTGTTAACTCCTTCTCTAGTCTTAACAAATTCACAAATGATTGCTAGGCAGCTTTACTCTTTTAATTAAGTCCAAAATCTCAATTTCAACATAGCCACAGTTCGAATTTCTTGCATTGATATGAATGATATCGAAAATAATATGCAAGAAATGTTATATATACTAGAATTGAAATAAGACAGCTTTCTAGAAGATGTAGATGAGATGTTGTAATGTAAGACATGAGAAAAAGAATAGAAATAAATACCATGACTCTGGTGTCTGGTATAAATCAGCTGAACTGCCAAAGCATGACACAAGCATGTCCGTGTTTATCACACCTGGATTGAGTGCAACAATTGCCATTCCACTATGTAACTCCTTTGCTGAGTTTGCATTCTAAAGTGATTGTGTATGTCAGTGGTTATTTCCATGATTTCTAGGGCTTAATGTCCACAAGACAATGACACTTCCATACATTCATTGTCCACAATTGAAGCTCTAAAATTATCCCCCATGTTAAGGGCATATATAAACTATAAAGGATGTAGTGGTCTTTTTCCTTATTTTCTTAAGTGTATAATAGGTAATTTACTTTTATGTCTTGAGGCTGTATATACATGTTGAGAAATTTCCTATCCTGTTCTTAAAAACCAAAGACCTAAGTTATCACCCACATTGTTCAACAATCCAATATGACGAAAGTATGGTTGTATTAGTCTTTTTCCTTCTTTTCTTAAAGGTAGGCTAGGTAATTAACTATTTTGACTTGAGGCGGCACGTACATGTTGAGAAAACTTCCCATCATGTTCTTAAAAATTACAGATCTTATCACCCACATTGTTCAATGATCTGATATGATGCAAATATGGTACAGTTCTAAAATCAATGTAAGTTTTATGGCCACAAAATATGTGGCACCTTATAAGCGAATACCATTGAAAATTTCCTTCATAATCAATACAATTACATCAAGTATAAGTACGTTAAAGAAAGATGCCACATAATCATCAATGGAGTAGGGATAACTATATATAACTCGACATATAACATGCTCACATATAATGCAATGGAAGGTTCAGAACAAGAAAAAATAGTATCAATTTTTAATAAGATATACTTAAAACCTAGCCTCTTATGGATGCCCATCTAAGGAAGCCATGCAAAAACGTAAAGAAATTCCAATATTACAGCAATAAGTGAACTAGCATGTTTAAGAGATTCAATGAATTCATTTACCTATAATATAATTGGTACTCCAGTGTAGTTAATTTGTCCTTGAACTAGTTTAGTTTCGGATTTTGTAGCAACCTTGAATTGGTTTTTGTCTTATGAATAGTTGACACAAGCCTTTGCTTTTGTCCACAGGTTGCATTCCTTTCTAATACTGCAGACAAAAGAAAAATAAAAATAGTTTTGTGTTGACTAGAGCTTATGACTCTTGTATGGAAAGTCATGGTTCGAACCTCAAGGGTAGACAAATGGTTAGATATATAATTCCTCACTCCTCTTGAGAGTACCTGGGTTTATTCTTGGAGAGAGATGAGGTTGTCTTGAGAGCAGGGAATGGCCAATGACCTCGCTTGCCATCTCTAGGGCTAGGGCTAGGGCTTTGCCAAGCCCTCTGCGATCCTCCTCCTCCCACTATTGCCGTCGTCAGCAGCTTTTGCTTTTCCAATGTTCTTCACTAGCTCTGTTCTGTTTTTCTCCAACCTGTACGTTCTACTTCTGGACTCATCACACTTGGCTGATAAAAGCCGCTCCTTTTTTCTGCTCCATGGTATGAACTCCTATTTTTAGGAAATAGATTAGGCTGGGGTTTGTTGAAATTCCTATTTTTAGGAAACAGATTAGGCTTGGGACAACGGCTGCATACAGCAAATTGCAAATCAGGATCCATATTATTTTCACCCAGTTTGCAGACAGAGCATTTATGAATAGGACATGTGAAAGATTCCCCCAGCAACAATCTTCTTTTGAAGCTCTTCTGCCTCAGCAGCACTCCCATGATGAAGCAGTTTTGCAACACAATATGGATCGTAAAAACAGCCACATGTTGCAAAAACACAGGGAAAGACCTGAAAAGCATTTAGCAGGTAGAAATTTGAGCAATTTAGATGCAGATCCACTCACTGTTTTGAAGTTTGAACTGTCTACAAAAGTACTGGAAGTTGTGTTTTTGCGCTCTAACGGCACTTCCTGCGCTGGAGCGTAGATCCGTGTTCTGAAACACGCATTTTAGTCAGACTGCTCGAGCGAAGATCGCGATTCTGCTGTCTATAAATTCACGATGCTGACCGCTCCAATTGTGGTTTTTCCACATTAAATTGTTGTGTTGATCTGTCTTTGATTGTTTGATTGAGATTGTTATTTGCTGGTTAAAATTGATACATAATCACAAATCAATTTTCTGGGATTTTAGATTTTTCAACGAGAAACCAACCAAAGAAAAACAAAACAAAACACTAAATACAACAGAACACCCAAACCCAAAAAGAAAATAATGTTGGGCTTGACATGAACATCTATGCCTCTGCCCCATTGATCAGCCCAAGTTAGTGCCTTGCTTCCCATAGCACTAATGAAACCATCAATTGTGAATATGAATCCTCAATGCTGAAGCTGGGACCTTCCGCATCAAGCCAACAACATTATCAGAAACACCAGCAAAAGCTGTAACCCACAAGGATCCACTGCTCTGCTTGAACCAGTGCACACTGAAACACAACAAAATAACCTCAAGAATTCTCAACACAATTAGTAATCTGTTGAACGGGATAGATAAAATCATTCAACAAAAAAAATCCTTGGATTTAGCTTTTGATTTCGACCAAAGAGATACTGTCAAATTAATAATCTTGATCATGGATTTCTAGTTGGGTCGCACTCCATCGAAAACCAACTTGTTCCAAACATTCCAGTCTCCAGATTGTCCATAACATTGCAAAAGGAAATCACCTCCCAAATGACTGTTACCTTCTTTCTGATTCTAGTCCTTTGCCACCATTCGATCCAAGCAACTCAAATTTTCCAAGATTTGGAGCAAAGAAGCAAAACATGATCAACTCTCTACAATTCTAATTTGTTAAAATGACAAAGACCAAGACTTGGATCAATAATCAATCTAACTTTCAACAACTTCTCTACCACTTTAACCCTAACATTACAGGCCAACCACCCAAAACATTGAACCCTATGCAAAAGTAATCCTATTTTGAGGTCCCTGCAATGCTTCAAACCACTTACATAGGGATTGAATCGAAAAAATATTGGAAGAATCAGCTCTCCATATTGACAACCTATCATGGCTGCCAGCAATTAGAGATGGGATAATAGAAACTCTGTTTTGAAAAACCCTCAACTCCTCCTCCCACCAAGGTCTTAATGATCATCTTAATAACCTGTCACTTACTAGCCCATTATTCCATCTTTCCACAAAACAATTCACTGAATTGTTTTTAGAGACATAGGACATGTTTGATTAGATGGATTAGAGCATGAGATTGAGATTATTAATTCGTGGGCCCAATTATCTTATGTTTGCTTTAACATTTTGGTTTAGGATTATTAATCCAATGGATAATTAATCCAACAAATTTGTAGGATTATTAGTAATGGGGTAGGGGTGGGATTATTAATCCAATGGATAATTTATCCTATTAATCTAATTAGATAGTGAATTCCACACTAATTTGATAGGATTATTAATACCTCACTATTAGTCTTGTAAATCAAACATGGCCATAGAGATTAAAAGGTCTAGGAAATTCCTCCTTCGATAAATGAGGTCGTTTGGATAAATCTTTTCAAGCACTTGACTTTTCTTTTCTTTTCTTTTTTTTTTTTTGAAGCAATATTTCTAACATGATCAATTCCTACACAATAGTTTCAAGAACTCGACTATCAAGAATTCAAACCCAAGTATTTCCTTCACAACCTTCAGAATTTAACCTTGCTCCGTCTCAACATGATTGCATTGGAGCTTATCATTTTAAAGAGAAAGTCCATTGAAATAACATTTAATCACAATAATGTCAACACCATAAATAACATAATTTTTATACAAAAATTCAATCTTCACCACAAACTTCAATTCATGACATAAATCTGGGCCCAAAATCTGGATTCCCAGACTTAATGATTTTACAAACATACAATATGCCCTTGACATTCTAGCTAGTACAAATCTTGTAGAAGCTAGAAAGTAAGGGGTAACTTATTGACTTAAGTTGATCTATATCACAAAACAACATAGGATCATATGATGTACATCACAAAACAACATAGGAACATATGAATTATCAACAATGCCAGATGACCATTTTATAATTATCCTAGCATTATTAAGAAATTAGTCATATTAACGAAAGTTAGCACGGACGAATTTAATTATGGAGATACTGAAAGTGATAAAGCCAACACAGAAAGCTATGAACGTCCATGGAGTGGTGAAGTATCTACTTCTCAGATGTGCCATAGCGTCATGACAACAACGCTTGTTGTAGTCAGCTGCAGCTATGGTTGTTTTAGTGAAATAGAACTCCCCGAGAACAATTCCTTTGCAGAGATTGTTGAAGAGATTAGAGGAATCCTCACTGGCGCCTAAATAGTTTCGTATGATTCCAGCCTTTTCAAGCACTTGAACGTCTTTGGGAGTGTTTGTGAGTGTATCCATTAGGACTGCATATGATGTGAAGTAACGAGGAACACCATGGCAACACTGCTCATAAGCAATGAGGTTTCCCAAGAATGGCTCGACTGAGTCATAAAGGTCCAGAGTTGGGATTTTAAATTGAGCTCTATGAAAAGGACCTTGAGGTTTACAAAATTCGACTTTGTTACCCTCTTCAAACATGACTCCTGCATATTCGAGGTCTGATGCACATGGCATGACCACGCTAGGACCACTGTATCCTGGATTTGCATCGTGATGACGATAGTGGTTGTGTAGAATATCGAGGATATGATCATAGTTATTGTTTGTTGTTGTTGCCGTTGCTGTTATTGTTTCATCGTTTTCTGATTTCCACATGTTAGGAAAATATGAAATGACATACTTACCAAGTGTATGAGTTGGAGGCGTACGCTATATGAGCCACGGTGAGGTCAAACAACTCGTTGAGGACAAAAAAAGGAAGCTGGTTCTCAAGTAGTAGCAAGTCGTGTTGGACATAGATAGGCGTCAAAATGTTGCCGAAGATAGGATCGTTTCTGTTATCGCTCTCCTTGTGTGCAAATCTGTAGAGAAGTTCAAGTATGAAACAACCATCAATCACCAACATCTCTACATCCAGCACATCCTCAACTTCTTCCACGTAGCATTTCTTCGCTTTGTCTAATGACTTTCTCATTTTCCTTACACATTCCATTAATACCTCCTTGGATTTATTAAGCTTTTCTTCTTCTGATCCACCCTCCTTGGACGATATTCGACCAAAAAAGGTATTCACATAACTCCTTTTGAGCCTTTGAAGAGCTTCCTCACTGATACAACACTCATTGTTTTCACTCATTTTAATTGGGATTGGAAAAGAACTGTCATTGATGGAAGTCATGTGAAGAAAGTATATATATCTTCTTATATAACCATCTTAGGTAGTGATTTTGCTGAAAATGGTTTAGGAACAGCTTTATATATTGATCATCTTTATTCTTTTCTTTAACCTACGAAAGTTTTCAGCTTTAAGCCATTATTGGCATTCCCACATTGCTTGAAATTTGTGATCAAAGTTTGATACCACTCTGTTAGAAAGAGGGACTTGATTCGCACAAAAGTTCAGTTTAATTTGCCTTTGAAATTTTATATGTATGTAATCATAGGAAAACATGGAAATTTTAGAAAATTCTTAAAAAAACAGCATTGTTGACAAATTACTCACAAGATTATCAAAAATTGAAAAAACCCCAAAATAAGAAAATCATAGCCTCCCAAAATAAGTAAATTTGTTCTACAATACATTGTCTACTAATTACCTAATTGCTAACTAGTTTGAAATTCCCAATAAAGTAAGGCAGCACTTTGCCTTGAATTGGCTATCGATAAACTGAAAATTGTTTTGTTTTCACACCTCATGATCAATATAAACGCTAGAAGGCTATTGTAAATAAATATTTCAAACTCAATTAATTCCTCCATAATCTTGTCAAGTACTCGACAACTATCCTAAAGTAAGACTTCAAAATCAAGTTTTTTTTTTATAAAAAAAAAAAAAAAAAACTCATGCAGTTTCACTACAATCCTTTAAAGCAATTGACAAATATTTTAAAGCAATATTTAAAAATCAAGCATTAATTACTCCATAAAAGATCTTGAATCTTATTCTAAAGCAATATCACAAACTCAAGCAATTCCTGTACAATCTTTTCAAGAATGCCGTGGTAAATCTAAAGTAGGATTTGAAACTTGAGCAATTCTCACACAAAAAAAATTTAGTGCTTATTCTACACTAGATTCCAAACTCTAGCAATTCCTCAACAATATTTTTAAGCAATCTATCGTTATTCTGCACTAGGATTTTAAGTTTGAGCAACTCTTAAACAATTCTTCAACAATAATTTCAAGAACTCGAAAATTATTTGATCCTGGATTCCAGACTCAAGCAATTCCTAGACAATCTTTTCTAGGATTGACATTTATTTTGAAGCAAGATTTCAACCTTTTTATGGCAATTCCTGCATAATCGTTTCAAGCACTTGATGATTCTGATGTAGGATTTCAAGCCCAATTGATTCCTTCATGGTCTTTCCAAGAACCCAATAGATATTCTCAAGCAAGATAATCAAGCAAGATTTCAAACTCAGCAATTCACCTATAATTTTCAAGTAGTTGATTACTATTTTGAAGCAATGCGTCGAACATGACCAATTCCTACACAATCTTTCCAAGCACTCCGGCTACTTTTTCGGAGTCCATAGCGAACTTTAAACACAAGGGCCTTTCATACATATTTAAAAATAATAATAATTATGTGCCTTTTTTTTTTTGGAATTTGACAGTACTCGTAAAAAGGTTACTTCCAATATATATATATATATATATATTAAATTTTAGTTAAATATGATAGAAAACTTTGCGGAACATAAACTAAAAACCATTAAGGATTCAATTCTATACATGAAAACTATATAAATTTCTATTATATAAAATAAGTGTATACATACCTTGATCCATGATAGTATGAAAACCTCTTTTGAGAAAAAGAAATCTTGAATAGAAGACCTTGATCTTCAAGTTCTTTATTTGTCTAAGATCTTCAAACCACTTCTCTCTCTCTAGGCGATGGGAGCTTTCTTGTGGTGACAACTTGAGTTTTTGTGATGCAGAGTGTGGTTTGAGACCTTACACTATTTATAACACTATTCTTCCTATCAAAGAATCCATTCATTCAATGAACTTCATTAAATAGATTAATGTATCTTTTACATTCATGATATATAATGCATCTTCTATGTCACACCCCAAACCCGGGTATGACCGGCCGTGGCCCACAGGGCCTTAGCCCAAGGTACACGTATGCCTAAACATGAATCCATAAACACATTGAATAACTAAACAATAGTCCAATAATAAATAGCCAAAACTCAATCCAGTGACATGCCACAATTATAAATGGCAAAACCAACTGTAATCAAAGCCATCCAAACTTATGGGATATAAACAACCCACATATTAAAACAATCCTAAATGAACTCCAATAAAAATAAAAATAAATATGCACAAACTTGACGTAACACTCTAAAACAAAATAAATGAACGGCCTAGAGGTCCATGTAATTGAGTCCCCGCTATGCCATGAGTCCACCCTAAGTCCTTCTAACACCTGGAATCGATAAACAACAAAGTCAGCTGATAGCTCAGTGAGTAGCAACATGCATAGTATATACAGTTTTGAAAACAAGGATCAATTCCAAAATAAGATATATATATCACAGAAACTAGATTGGCATACAGTTTGGTAAAGACAATCTGTTTCAAAAAGAAGGTTCCACAGTTCAACAGTTAAAATACTCATGTCTCTCAAGAACATGATAAATGACATTTTTTACTTAAAATGGATTACAACATGAACACCAATAATTTTCTGGGTACCAATAATAACAAGTAACATGCCATACAGTTCTGAAGGCTATAAGCCCGTTGGATCCAATACCGAACTAAGAGTCATCCTCAGGGTGACAACCCGGACCTTTTCTCTAAGACGATCTGATTGAAGGTCACCTAGCCTAACCTAGGTCTTTTCCTTGCAATCGTTGAGCACTAGAGTCATCACGGCCCAACCCGAATCTGTTCCCTAGTGGCCAGAGTCACCACACACAGTGGAATAATTTCCCTAGACTAAAATACACAAATGGTCTCGATAATCAATACACATCAGTTTCGCAAAACATGGTAGTTCACCATTATAAATATGAGACCAAAAATAAATAGTTTACAGTATGCCAAGTTTACACATGTTTCATAAATAATTTAATTCCATTGATAATATAATAGATTATCAAAACAGTTTAGTCCTAAAACAACAATTTAATTTTTCCAACAGTTCAGGATAGGTAAAAATTTATAAAAATATGTAGTATGCAACTATTCACCTGAAAACGAAATAATATAATCCTTGAATAGAGTATGAAAGTCTAACTAGTGCCTTGAACCAAGTATGAAGACTACACGTCAATACTAATTTAAAAATACTAAAGAGAATAATAAACTAAGTACCCCACACTAAAGCGTACTAACATAGCTCAACCCAACTCACCGTTACCCTTAAATATTATCTAAGCTCATATTCTTCATGGTCTAAAATTACCCAAGACATAGGTTCAAATCGAAATTTAATTAAAAGTAACTTTAAGATAAAACAAACTTTCCCAATCTAATCGCTAACTTTGAAAATTAAAAACCCGCTCCATGTTGTTCGAAAAATTTCAAAAGATATCAACTAATATATCCTAAGTTTCAAACCCAATTGGTTTTACTTGATTTTCTTATCAAAATAATTATTTACAATTAATTCCACCCAAATAGGTTGTTTTCTGCAATACTTTAAAGAAATTAATGGTTCTCTTAGTACACATGAGAAATCGACGCAAGGACAAAAATTTAAGAAACTAGACTCATAACCGGTTCTAATGACGCCGATTTGATAATTTTTAGATTTATACCCAAAGACAACAACACTTCCGAAGTTACTGTTTTAAACCAATTTTCTGGACAAATTTGAATGCAGCAGTTAATATAGATTTCGACTCCCAAAAATTATGAGAAAATTCATATATGCAATTAAATATGTAATTAATCTACTGTAAAAATTTCAGTTCAAAATTCATTCGTTTGATATGGTTTCTTGATTTTTAAAGTTTGTAGCTATGTGCAGAATTTTATGCTCATAAATTGCACCCTCAACTTTGTGTACCCAATTAATTCCTCAAACTACATAAAAAAAAACCATGATATTCACAAACAATGGTGGCCAAGTCCTCCTACCTAACTCACGTTTCACTCACAAGGTCCACCATTACAAGCAAAAACAGTCATTGAATATAACCCACCATATACTTATTTTTCATACATCCACAATACCATTACACTATTCCACACCAACTGTTAACCTGATCAATCCTCCAGACACCTAATCAATGAACCCATTACCTTTTTTTTTTTTTTTTTTTTTTTTCCCCAATCAATACACCAAAACATCTATACACAATAATCATAGATATAATGTATTATAGAAGAACAATATCTTAAAGTTGTAGAACCACAAGATGCTGGAAATTTCTCTCTCTCTCTCAATGACTCACGGTTGCTAAGAAACCTAAAGTGGCTGCTGTTGTGTTGTGAAAATAATAAGAGAGTTAGGGTTGTTCTTTTTTCTTTTTTTTGTTATCAATATATACATAACCAACAATCCACTCATTATTATTATTTAACATTATTACTATTATTTATTTTAATAGCAAATCTTGCCTCTAAATTAGAAATTTCTACCATAAATTTATTTTAGGTTTAAAATTAATTAAAAGACCCTTCAAATATTTAATTTTCACTTTAGGATTCACCATCAAGATATTTGAGATTGTAAAATTATTATTATTTAATTATTTACTTGATTTGTATATTTGGGTTCTCACATTCTATATTAATGAATTCATTAGATAGATTAATGTATCTTCTACATTCATAATAGATACATAATGCATCTCTAAGATTCATTCATAATGAATCTATCACATTCAATGCATTGACACTATCTCCATTAGTCTTCTATACATTATGTATATATAGGTGCATTCATCAATGATTAGTCGCCATCTAATTGATGTATATGTATCTTACTTAATGAGATGAATCTAGTATAATCATGTATAAGCCACATTAAGCCATATTTAGGAAAAATTCTTACAATCTCTCACTTGGCTTGCATGATTATTATGTCACTAGATTATCATAATATGGCCAACGTTCTCCCACTAGCAGATTGTACCATCACCATTAGATTCTGTTCAATGAAATTATTAGCACCAAATCATTGCAGTCAGTGATTTACACATTGATCAAGACTGTATAATGGTTATAGTGTTAATATTTTCCATCAACATGAATAAATGAATCTTAAATCACAGAGATGACATTAGCAACATAATGGTGATTAATGCTAATTCATCTATAACGGTCCCGTTGTTTACATCTTCTTCTAAATTGTGCACAAGTATGAAGAATGAAAACAACAAACATAATCATTACTAACATAAGATGATTATAACATAACATTTATCACAAACATAATACACTCATTTCAAGTCTAAACATGATAAACCTTCTACTAAGCCCATGCGCGCAACATGTTCTTGAAAGAGCTTAGGTGTGAGACCTTTAGTTACAGAATCTGCTAACATGAGTGTAGTACCAATATGAGAGATGGAAACAATCTGATTCAGAACCATTTCTTTGACAACTAGATACTTGATATCAATATGCTTTGATCCTCCTCAAGTTTTGTTATTATTGGAGAACCGCACAGTAGTATCATTATCACAGTAAATTTGCAAGGGCCTCGAAATTAAATCGACAAGTTGTAATCCAGATATGAAATTCTTTAGCCATACTGCATGACATGTGGCTTCATAACATGCTATGAACTCTGCCTCCATAGTAGAAGAGACTGTCAGAGGCTGCTTATGACTCTTCCATGAAATGGGTCCATTAGCAAGCATAAAAATGCACCCAGAAGTGGACTTTCAAGTGTCTTTACATCCAGCATAATCAGCATCTGAATAACCAATTACTTCAAGGCTATCTGTTCTTTGATAAGTGAGCATGTAATCCTTAGTGCCTTGTAAATATCGCAATACTTCCTTAACTGCTTTCCAATGATCAAGTCCGAGATTGCTTTGGTATCAACTAAGCATACCAACTACAAATGCTATATCAGGGCGTGTACAAACTTGAGCATACATAATGCTCTCAACTGCAGAGACATAAGGAATTTCTTTCATTTGTTCCCTTTCTAAATTATTTTTGGGGCACTGAAATTCACTAAATTTATCATCCTTAACTATAGGAGCAACACTACTTGAACAGTTCTGCATGTTGAACCTTTTAAGAACCTTTTTGATATAGGCTCTTTAGGACAATCCTAAAATACCACGAGACCTATCTCGGTGAATTTCTATCCCAATGATAAAAGAGGTTTCACCAAGATCTTTCATTTCAAAATTTATCGTAAGGAATTTCTTTGTCTCATGTATCATTCCCAAATTATTGCTAGCAAGCAATATATTATCAACATACAAAACTATAATGCAAATATTGCTCCCACTGATTTTAAGGTAGACACATTGATCAACCACATTATCCTTAAAATCAAATTTGGTGAAAACTTCATGAAATTTAAGATACCATTGTCGAGATGCCTGCTTTAGATCATATATGGACCTCTTAAGTCTACAAACCATATTTTCCTTGTTTTCATCCTGAAAACCTTTAGGTTGGTCCATGTAGACCACTTCATGCAAGTCACCATTCAAAAAAGTTGTTTTAACGTCCATTTGATGTAACTCTTGCTGCCATCAAACCGGTCAAGCTTCATGAAATCTTGAGTCATTTTTTGAATAGACATCGCCATATAAAATATTGTCTTTAGATTGTTGAAACATTGTCATTTTCTGAATTCTTCAGTTAGTGGTCTTCGAGTCTTCAAAATTTGGTGATGATCTTGTCTATGTAGGACAGAAATTTGGTGCTTCAAGCCGTGTTACTAAGTTGTTTTCCTAAAGACAATATTTGCACCCACCAAAAGGTGTGCAAGGGGGTTACAGCAAATTTGCCTCCCGGATACAATGAAGCCTGATCTTAAAGATCAAATCTACCAGCATCTGCACTGATGACAATAGATCAGAATACTCTTGATATAATCAAGAAAACCAAGACACTGATAATCAAATCTACAGAACTTGATTACCAGTAAGAAAAGTAGAAATTTGCTTAAGAAACTCTTGATCGAAAATTCTAAATCGAGAGAGAGAGAGAGAGAGAGAGAGAGAGAGAGAGAGAGAATTGCAAGAATGAATCCTGAATTTTGAATGGATTGAAATGGCTAATTTCGTAGCCTGTTTATAGACCTTGATGCACCTGATCGAATGGTCATGTCCGTTGATCGCATCCAATCAGATTTGACCATTGGATCGACGGTCTACAGTGCAGATCATTCTCACACCAAATAGACCCCTTCACTAATCACTCCTGATCACGATTGGATGCCATCTCATCTGTACGATTGCGTACATCTCCAATTAACAGCTATGATCAACCCACTCCAGATCGAACACACAACCGTTTGATTGGTTGGTTGACTCATCACCAACGAATGACACGTCAATGCTACGTGGAGCGGACTGTATTCCACGTCACCCATGCCACATTGGATCCACGTCATTGCTCCAACCTGTCTGATGCTAATAGGAAAGCGCCCTCATGGCGCCTTGTGCCCATGCATCCGTGCTAAGTGCAAAGTGAGCCATCAAACGTCACACAGCCCACTGCTCATGCCACACGCGAGCGTATGTGTGGATGGTGCTTCGGTGTGGGTGCATGCACACTAGCTTTCATCCCATAATTCCATATTTAAAAGAATATTCCATGTAGCATTTTATTAAGTGCTCTATGTTATACTCTCTTTCAAATGTGGGATAAAGTCCCCAAGCTTATTTCATGCTTTCCAAAGAAAAACATGGAAGGTTTTTAAAACACCCAAAAATTAAACTATAAATTTTGAAAACCATTTTGAAAATTCCCCAACATATATTGTATTTACAGGTAAGAATCTGCATAGGAAACAAAAAGGGTTAAAGTTGCTTTGTGACAAAACTCTTTTCCTACAATCAATAAATGAATTTCAATAGTAGTAGTAACCACATCTTCTACCATTATACAACTATATGACTACTTTTAACTACCATTTTACATTAGAATTTCTCCTTTTAAATGGTTGGCACGTACTATAAAAACATAAAGAATAAGCTTTAAGCCCAAAACAAATATAGATGTCCTTCATCATGTAATACAAAATATATATATATATATATATATTTGCAATGCAATAATCCCAATGACTAATATCCAAATATTAAGGAGCCAAATACTAATGATGTTATGACAATCAAGGATATGATAATTGGTAATTATTTTTTAGGTAGATTTTTTTTGGGTGAATATTTTTTAGGTAGATTAATGCCCATATGTTATGAAATATTACAATAATGTGATTAAACAAATTTGGCAGTGCACTTCAGTATCTATTATTTGCAAGAAAATTCATATATTAGATACCAGACCATTACAATTTCTGTTATTCTTCTTTATAAAAAGATCTATTTTTATTTTTTATTTTTTTTTTTGGTATTCTAATGTATTCTTTTTGAAAATCAAAACATTTTTCCTAGCATCAATTATTGAATATGAATAGTAATAACCAACCACATCTTCCACCAATATGCAAATAGATGATTACAATTGTTTTTATTTCCACTATTTTACATAAAACTGTTGAAGAATAAGCTATAAGCCAAAAACATCTTAAACAATAGGGTGGGAAGAAAATGTTCAAATAAGCTTACCTAGACTGCACATCCTCCTTCCCTCTTATTCTTTTCATGGCACATGATATCAGCATTGACACCTGTCATGACTGTAAAATTGCGTGCTTGTGCAAAGGGACCCCCTGCTAGGGCCTATAAACAAAATAAACCATTTGTTAATTACACATCAAGTAAGTTTCTACATTAAACAGTAGTTGCATCATCAAAAAGCTGAGTTTGGGTTGCTTAAAACAGGATGTTAGAATAAGAACCAGAGGCCCTAATTCCACTTCCAAAGGTTTGCACTACATGTCAACCTATTCAGGGCATGTATGCTTTGATTAGAATACCTAAAAATTCTCAATTCGACTAATAGAAGCATTTATTCCGCACTCAAAATGAGATACAATTCCAAATAAAACCAAACAAAGCCCTAAATGATTCTTCAACAAATGAATAGATAAATAGAAATATCCTTATCATGACCCATAAAACAAGCAACCAAAAACCAAGTTTGTTATATTTTAATAGATACAAGCACAGGACCCCAAATTATATAATCAGCAAATCAATCCAGCACTTAGCATCTCCAATCCCTGACTCAAATCTATATCAAATTTAAATTTGGGTAAAAATACTCAAAACACCCTCCATCCATTGTCCCAAACTTATACCAAATTGAGTTTTACTCAAAATTTTACCCAAATCAAATGTTTAATAAAAAATTTCAAGGCTATTTAGTAGCTCTCTCAAATTTACCACTCTCCAATTACTGAATCTTTTACATGGGGCAGGAAGTCAAACTTGGGAACTCACCGTCCTTGGCTTGTTAATCCTCCTAGTGAGGATGGGTATTAGCTTTGATTATCTTGTTACTTTTTTTTCTCTATTATTATCTATTAATTTATTTTTTCTTTTACTGAATCTTTTACTTAAATCTGAATATGTCCACTGGAGTGGTTTACACCAAATAAAGCATTTACTCAAATTTTTATTCAAATGAGTAAAATTTTGAGTAAGCTTTTACTCAAGTATTCAAGCATTGTTAAACTCAAACAAACATCAAAGAAAACTAGCAAAGAAGTTCCATATATGAGCCCTAATATTCAAGAAGAAGATCTGGAAGCCGTAACCCTAAAAATGGATGAAACCACATATTTATAGAAAATTGATCTGTGATCTCCGCTCCCCGACATAGTCAACGAAGTGGCAAACATGAAAAAATTAACTTTTGAAACAACTCTACAAGGCACAATTCGGGTTGGATTTGCATCTAAAAACTCATAGCCTCACTGAAATAAAAGTTGAACAAAATTACAACTGAAAGGAGTTTTGTCAAACGGGATTGCCAAAAATAAAAACCTAACAGTGGCAAATCAAGACAACTTGATAATTTGCCCGACCAAGGTCTGGGGGAATAAAATACCATTAGATCAAGCCAGTCATCCAACGGCCTAAATGTAAGGTATTGACACTATAAAAGGAAGGACCAAGAATGACAAAGGAGGGCAAGCAAACAATAACCAATACAACTAGTCTTTCCTTTCAATACAATATGTCCAAACAATATTCTGACTTGACCGTCGGAAGGTCCTCCCAACCAAATCTAGTTGGGAGAGATCACTGACAACTTAGTGTCTTTTTATAGAGCATAAGAAGAAGCAGTTTGTCTCGTTTTCCCTATGGAGAAAAATCCGTTCTTCCATTATATATATTGTATATATTTCCCAAAATATATACTCGCTCATGCTCTCTGCTCTTCTCTCTCTTAGAACACACACACACACATACTTTCTCTCTCTCTCTCTCTCTCACTCAGACACACACACACACACAACCCTAGTTTGTTCTCTCTAAAAACCCTAGTTCTACCATGGAAGCTTTAGGATCAAAAGCACTCGGCGATGACGAGGAGAGAGTGAAGGACTCTCACTGCCAACGCCTAACACCGCATCGAATCGCCGTCAATCTTAACGATGAATTTGCCTTCGCCTTCACCGCCGTCGATTTCAGCAATGAGATCCACCACTACCTTCACCCCGGCGATACCTTGATCTTCCTCCACGTCCGCGACACCTCCATGCTCTATGGCGTTGATCCATTTTTCTTCTACTTTTTTACTCTTCAAACTATGTTTTTTGTCTAGATCGACATCAATTTGAGCTGATTTTGAGTGATTTTTGTTGTTTTTGTACATGCGGTAGCAGAGATAGTGACAACGAGGGTCTCTACCGTCCATTACTCTAATTATAAGATTGTGTGTTCGTGTTCACACACTCAACCACTACATATATAGCGATATAGTCGAAGTCAAAGAAATGAAACCCTAAATTCACAAATCGATCATGGCTTCCATCAAAGATCACAACAATTGTTTATACCACCAACCTCACTGAAGAAGTCAAACACTGTGATGGTCACTTTTTTTCTTCTTCTTCTTCTTCTTCTTCTTCTTCTTCTTCTTCTTCTTCTTCTTCTCTGTCTCTGTCTCTGTCTCTGTCTCTGTCTCTCTCTCTCTCTCTCTCTCTCTCTCTTTAGATCTATAGTTTTTAAGCTCATTTTTTGAAGCTAGGTTTTATTTGAATTTGATTTTGTGTAGAAAGTTTCTCTTTTGGTGTTCTTTTCTTTTTCTCTTTAAAATGTTTTTATGGAAGTTCATGAACCAGTTTCATTTTAATTCATTTTAAAATATATATATATATTTTTTGATGTGTGTTGGACTCTTTAGCAACAATGATTGAGACCCTCTTTTTTTGAGAACTCCCACAACTCCCTTTGGATCCCAACCATTGATGGTGTGGATCCCATACATACATCGATGCTTGAGATTCAAAGGGGGGTTGTGGGGGTCCCCAAAAAAGAAGGTCCCAAGCATTTTTGGACTCTTTAATGGGAAAAATCAATAAAGAATCCCACTACAGTCCCCCACACAAATATGACCCCTACGACCCCCACTCTTGTGGCAATTGATCTAGGCATGTGAAGAAGAATTACAGTGGAAGAATGTGTGATACACGCACCTATGAGAAGGAAAAAAAAAAATTCTTTCTCACTCCCTTAGACTTCTCTCTTTCTTACTCTAGCATCTTCTGACATACTCTTCTCTTGCATCCTCCATTTCATCCCTGTCCGACAACTTCCTCCACCCATCAGTGCTGCCATCACCGTCACAAACCCATCGCGACCTCTCTCTCTCTCTCTCTCTCTCTCTCTCTCTCTCTCTCTCTCTCTCTCTCCTTCCCTCCCTCGCTTCCATCTCCAGCGTCTCTCACTCTCCTCCATCTTCATCCTCCCAATAAGTCTCCTAAAGACCACCACTACTTCTTTTCCTATCATTTTGACGCCATTATTGAAAAAAACCATTCGGCCGGCCAAAACAATTGCCGGTTGGCCAAAAAAAATGCCGCCCAGCCAACTTTTTTTCTTTTTTTTACCCACCAAAAGTCTAGAAAGAAACTCATTCATCATGATTACATAGACATATGTTTATTGTAGACACCCCATTTTTTACTGTCCTCAAGACTTGGACGTCATCGTTTGAACACTCAATGATCATCCATGCTCGTGTTCGTTTTGAGTTCCCGGAGGTCTCGATTGCGCGCCTTGCCTCAAGATCTCTCAACTTGACTGTTTTGTGCTTGGTTGTGGACCAAGCACTTGTGTTTTTGCTTTTGAGGGAAGAGGGTGGCTTTTTGGCCATCCCCTCAACCCATCAGCCAAGGCATGAAGCCATCGGCCTCGTTTTCCTGCCATCGGCCAAAAGTGTTGGCCGATCGGCACTCTTTTTGGTCGGTCGGCCCCTTTGTTGGTCGATCGGCCATATTTTTTGGCCGAACCCTGTTCATCTTCCTTTTACATATATTTTATGCCAGCTGGCACAGCTGGCATGCACAATTCACCCCCTCCATACACATGTATGGAGGGATTTGCACCTTTGCTTAACTTCTCCAAGAAGCCTTGGAATTGAATTCCTATAAGAAGGGAGACTCCCCTCCCTTTCCAGGGGTTCAAGAAATCTGAGATACAAGTTATATATCTCTCTATATATTTTACCTCTCTCTCTCCATTTGTGCTTGTTCTTGATCAAAAGTGTAGAATATTCATAGTATTGCACACAAACACCTAGCAATACACCTTCCTTTTGTTGCTGAGGTACTAGAGAGTTTGTTTTGGTGTTCTTGGGTGGGTTTGAACTCTGAAAAGTTGCTGGAGTAGTGTTCTTGAAGGTGTTCTTCAAGGGTGAGCAAACTACCTTTTAATACCCCATTCTTGCTTAAGCTTTTAGACCTATTTTCATATTGTTTTAAGCTTGACTCTAAACTACAAAAAGTTCTAATTTTGTGTGCTTGAGATGTTTGTTTAGGTCACTTTTGTGTTGGGGGTTGTCTACCCCCTCTTAGGCCTTGTTTGGCCTTATTTTGTGCCTTTCTTTTTGGGTTTTGGAACCATCTTGCTTTGACCTTCTCACCACTGAAATCTAGAGGATTTTCAGTGGTGGAGAAGTGGTTTTGAAGTCTTGAATAGGAGAGGGACCCCCCCTCTCCTAGTGTCTTGCATGCTTGCATTAATGGCTCATAATAGTAGCATGTTTGCTTAGCTTGTTTCGGCTCCATTGAAGCAAGTATTTGGTGTTATTTTTCCATGTTATACCTCTGTCTAAAGTTGGTTTAATAGTCTCTTGCATGCACCATGTACTTGTCTTGCAATCCTCTCTATTGCCTTAACATGCACCATGCATTTGGACCATCATTCTTGCATGCTTTGGCTCATCTCAAAGGAGCTTTTAGCCTTGTTTTACCATGCTTTAGCTCTGATTTGTATAGCCTTGGTCATGCTTGCATTGTTTTGTATAGCCATGGTTTAACCTAGCTTGTTAGCTTTGAGTGTCCAAGTTACTAGCATGCATTGCTTTGACTATTCTCATGATTTGGCATCATTTGAAATCATATTTCAGTCCATGTAGTGTAGCCATACACTCACATTTGTCATCCTTTCACTGCTTTGAAGAGTTGTTATTTTGTACTTCAAGAATGGATCATGGTGCATGCCTCTGTGTTTAGGTCTTTGGAATACCATCTCAGTGGGTTTTGGGGCTTATTTTGACATGCCATAACTCTGATTTTTATTGGTTAAGTCATGCCATGCTTGGTTTTAAGAGGTGTAGTGCAATCATCCTTTTTAGCCTTGTATGCGTCTTGTTTTGTGCTTACTTTTCTAGCATGTTTTGGCCCCATTCCTTGCATGTTTTAGGCTCACTTTGGTATGCTTTAGGACTATTTTGGTTCGCTTAGGCCATTTGATTCATGTTTTGCATAGCCTTAGGGCAAGTGCCTATGCTAGCTTCAAGCCTTGAGCATTCTTGCATGCCATACTTGCATTGTTTGGTTGATTTGGCATCATTCCTAACATCATTTCAGAGCATGCAATGCTTGTCACATGTTCATACTTTCCACTCTTTAAGTGCTCTCGAGAGTTGTTGTCTTCATACCTTGTTTGTGAACCTAAGTGCACGCATGTTTGTATGTGCATTTCATGCCATTATTTCATTGTTTTGGCCACTGATTTGGGCATGGCTGAGGTCTGCCCATTTTGGTTTAAGTCCATCTTTGCATGTTATTGCATGTTTGCTAGTTCGCATGTTGTTGCATGCTTGTCCATCTTTACATGCCATGCATGTTTGTATGTTTAGGTTGCATTTTGCATGCTTGCTAGTTTGCATCTTGTCACATGCTAGTTTAGGTTGCATTGCATTTGGCATGCTTGTTACCTTAACCTTGTGTGCATGCTTGAGTATATTGCATTTGACATGCTTATGTCGCATTACATAGCATTTCCATGTTGCATACCATTTCCATATTGCACGCATTGCATTGTGTTTAGTTTGGGGTGTCAAACCAAACATGAGGAACGAGGGACATTTCATACTTGAAGTGACGAAATGTGCCTCAATCCTCAGTCGCCAATACTCTTGATCCAACATGATAGAGTATGAGGCATTCATGTGTTTTGTGCATTCATTCCATATTGATTTGTGCAACTCGGTCACTTTAGTCATCATGCATCGAAATGCGTGATTGATGGCCCGAGGGTCGAGCACTACACTCCTTTGAGTCTCAAACATGATAAGGGGTGTAGTTGCAAACATTTTCTTGCAAATGTATTGCCATGCCCTTGTTTGTCCTCTGCTGCAGCAAAAGGAGCAGTCTGGCAAGAAGAGATGGCCGATTGGCTATCTGCAGTGTCGATCGGCTAACCATTTTTGGCCGATAGCCTAAAAAGTGGTCGATGACCTTTTCCCTTGGCCGACAGCCACGTCTGCTGGCCGATGGCCTCTCAACATGTTCATGAAGTGGTTCAGAAGCATCACAAATATTTTCACAGTTCTCAAAGGTGTAAAACAGTGCAAACAGAGGCAACATGAGGCATGGCAACGGGTTTCCAAGCGAGGCGATCGAGCATGCATCATTCAATCATTCCGAGGTGGAGCTGTGGTAGCCTCTTTAGTTTCATACTTAGTCTGTTTTGTAACTTAATTAATTTGCTTAATTTGTTAAGAGTTGTGTAATAATTAATTAGCTAGGATAGTTAGTTAATTAGTTGGTTTGTATTATTTATTCGGACCCTCTGTCGAGAGGGCGAATTTTGTAATAAGTGTGCGTGAGTGTGTGAATGTCTTCCAATCCCATGTCTTTCTCCCTTTTACTTACTTGCTTACGATGGTTAGTTTTAGGGCATGTTTCAATTAGCATTCTTATGTTTACATGTTTGCATCCATTCATTTGTCTTGCATGCACCGGGCTCGACACATCATACTAATTGCATCGTGTTTCAATTCCTATTTGAATACATGTTTCAATCGTTGCATCTCATATGCCATTTTAGAATAGCCGAGCCTATTTCTAGTTGCATTTTGTATGTGTTGCATTAGCCATCTTAACATGAACTAGGATCATGCATTGATTACTAACTAGTTTCTTGTTTTGGCTCGGAGTACTAGGTAAGCTTTTATGCTTTAGCATCCTTGCATGCGTGTGAGTGTTGCCATGATAGCATGCTCGCCATGAGGCTATTTGCTTATGCGATATAACTACCTGAATGCCTGTGGGTGAAGATTGGATTACTTGAATTAGAACAATTCATCGAAATGTGTGTTTTAAGCCCACTTGAGAGTGGCAAAATCACGGTTTTCTAAGCCCACCTGAGGGAGGCAAATCCACGTCTTAGCCTACTTGCGAGTAGCATCTTCAAACCATTTTCAAACAAACAAACATAAGATGTTTTGTTCCAACTTAGGCAATCTAGTCTATACTTGTATGCTATGCGCATCACATAGTAATTCTAGGTTAATACACCGGAATAAGAACGCATGTGTTTTCAAAAACAACATATCATGTTATTAAAGGCCGATCTTTGATCGGGCGAGCGGGGGTTCTCATTGCATGACCTTCCCCTCTCGTACCCAAGTTCCCGAGCCGAGGCAAATTTGGTGATAACGGACACGTGGCCTTAGGCAACGAGTCAGGGTTTCCTAAATTTCTCCAAAATAAAACATTTAGGTGGCGACTATGTATCTGGAAAAGCAGTCTATGTTTGGCACTTCTTTATAAAATTCAGTTTTCCAAAACAATTTACCGGATTTGGACTCGTTGGTGATTTATCGGTCTTGCATTGCACTTTGCGGGATTAGATTCAGAACCGTGACATTGAGTCCGAACTATAGTAGTCCAATGAACAAAACGGGATTTCGCGCCCATCTCGCGGGCGAAGCCCGGGACGTTCAGGCCTGTCTACAGTTATACAATTAGAATTCTCAAAACTATATTCAACAGCAGTTTAACAAAAAAATCAAATGAGAAAATTTTCAATTATACAAACCCACTTCCTTTTCCTCTTCCTCTTCCTCTAATTTTTTAGATTGTAAAAAGCATATATATGTAATTATTAACATATAGAGAAGGGGAAACAAAGCATATATATGATCATGTAGAGAAACAGAGAGAGTTGGGAGTCGGGCATCAGAGTCAAGGGAAGGAGGAAGTCGGGCGTTGGAGTCAAGGGAAGGAGGGAGAGGCAGCTATGGAGATGCGAGATTTGTATTTGAGGCTTTTCATTTTTCTTTCTTCTTCTTTTCTTTTCTTTTTTCTTTTTTTCCATTTTTTCATTTTTGTTCTTTTCTTTTCTCTTTTTTTTTTTTTTTTTGCTTTAACTTTTGCCTAGGTCTCCCTTCCGGGTTTTTGGCCCAACGAGCCTCTCAAGGATAGAAAAGTTTAACTTGTCCATGTTGATCGATCGTAGAATCTCTAAGTCATCTAAATCCAGGAGAATGGCTGTTGTTCGCTGATGATGTAATCTTGATGATAATGCAAAAGCCCATCCAATTGGGTCAAAATTTGCCCCTAGTGTCGCGAATAAGAACTTGACTATTCTTCAACAAAAATTTTCTTCTCTTAGATTTTGGGCTTTGGCTTTCTTGCCGATCTCCATTGGCTTGGGAAATGACCTAGTTTTGACTCTTTGAGCATTTCTAACCTTTTTGCCCCTAGTTCAAGGGCTGCTTCTAATCTAGTTATGCAAGCTTCCTTTGATGACATCTAACCTTCTTGCCCCTAGTTCAAGGGCTGCTTCGAATTCGGCCATGCAAGCCTCATATTTTGGTTGACTGATTGTTGAACATTTTGCATCAAGGTTTCGAAAGCAAAGGGGTCGAGTCTTGAGGCCAAGAGTGATCCCATGCTGTACAATCTCAAGATCAATTCCAAGCATGTCTTCATGGGACCACACAAAAATATTTTTGAAATCTTTTAATAAAGTGATTAGTCGCTCGTGCCCCTTTGAAGACAATGTAGAACCAATCTGGACCAAGCCAGGATCCTTCTTAGTACTCACATTAACAGTCATGATCTTATTTATTAAGGGCTCAGCACGCCTCTCTTCCTCTCAGTTTGATCAAATTTTTGCAAATCCCGAGGAATTCTTTCCTTTTTGTTTTCATCACAGTTTTGGAAATAGCTTTAAAAAACTTTGGTCAATGCAATGATTTAAAGGGCACAGAGAAGTAGGTGAAAATTACTACAATTCCATTTAGATATTCTAGCGCAATTGGCTCAATGACAGAAACAGACGCAAAAGAAAGAGTGAAAAAGACGCATAAAACAAGACAGTGATGTCCGAGGTAACACCCCCGGAATCACCTGACTCTGACACAACAAGACTGACTCCATGCAAAAAAAGACTGACTCAATACCCAAGTTCAAAAGTAAAATAAACAACATTTTTCGAAGTACTACAACAATGCGTGCCATCCACCATGCCCGGAGTAAAATGAGCGCCATCAGCAGGTGGTCCTTCTCCGATCACGGCCCTAGTTATCCCCCCAAGTTTAATTATCTAGCACCGATAAACTTTGCAAGACCCGGTGGAGTGATGACCTTGTTGTCAATCAGGTCTTGTACTTCATGGCGAAGGCGAAAACAACAGTCAGTGTCATGGCCGGTTTATTAATAGAAGGCGCAGTACTTGGCAACATTATACTTAGATGGAATGGGATCAGGGAGAGGCCAAAGGTCAAGGGGTTTGAGATTGCCTTGTTCAATGAGGATTTGGAAAGCTTTGGACAAGGTCATATAAAGGGGATTGAAGATGCGGTTACCGATCCTAGAGGAATTGACAGGAGGGTTGACAGGTGTTGACTGGGTTTGACGATCTTTTACGAGTGTAGGATTGGAGTTGAAAGGGGTGTTTCTGATATGACAACCCTTTTCATGGCTTACCGTCGGATTCAAAATGCCCATAATCTGAGTGGCAAAAGTGTCATCCACAGTTTTTGCAACAACTGTCAACACTTGCTACTTGTTCAGCCTTTGGGCCTTCAAAGTCTCAATAGCCCACCAGAGATATGCGTAGGGATCAATGCTTGCCCCAACCTTGTTCTTGCCACTTATTTCAGCTCTATCGAAAGATTGGGTGGCTACATCGAAACGAGGCCCATTCATTGATGACATGTCATTACCCAAACTTAAGATAGGTTCGAGTTAGCCCTTTTCAATTGCAGATCGCCCCAAGATTGGGAAACCTTTTGGCATGAAATTTATGGCCTGTGATAAGGTCGATGATGGAGCCAAAATCCCAAAGGCTAAATCTGTCGCAGTTCTCTGAAGATCTTCAATCATGCTTATTAGCTTAGAAGTAGTGGGTTCATGGGTTTGAGATGATTGGGGTTCGAGTGCATCCATCATACACAAGTCCGTGCTTTCTATAATGAACACCTCAGGCTTAGGTAAATGGGCCGGGGTGATGTATATGCTGGGCTTGTAGGTGGATGGTACTGTATTTATTAGGTTGAAGTGTGAAGATAATGGGTTAGTGGTTGTCACGACCCGAACCCGCCCCTACGGGTTAAGGCCATTACCGGCCAGTAATCACGAGATTACCTACAGCCTCAAACCAAATAAGACAAAACTCATCAGAGTAAAGGGGCCAAATGAAAGCAAATTTAAAACTTTGTCCATAGAGCCGTGCTTATATGCACATCATAACATTCCACATTTACATATGTTAATAACTCACAACAGAAAGTAGTAGCGTAAGTTCCGTACAAACAGGATCATCCAAAAACTAAGTCAACCCATGAAAACTATATACAGACATATGTAAAGTCTTCGCCAACATGTCAAAAATAACATAGCATAACAGAAAGGCGAAGACGAGTCTCGTGCGTAAGACACTAGGGCTGACTCTCCAGAGTCAGTTGTTCCACACAGACTTCACTGGGGCTGGGTCTGGACCTCTCTTGGCTCACCTACAAACACATGAATGAGCGTGAGCGATAGCCTAGTGACTAATATCAAATAAGTAGATACAAACGATATATAGAACAACATACTCCGAACGACCTTGGGCCCAATTCACATTTTCATTTAACATTTATATACACAATTGAGTCGAATGACTATGGTTTCAAACATACTAGCCTTTGGCCCAATTATCTTTCATTCCTGTCAAAACGGCCTTTGGCCCATTCATTCATGTCAAAACGGCCTTTGGCCCATCCATTCTTTCTCGTTAAACTGGCCTCTGGCCCATTTATACTTTCGTATCAAACTGGCCTCTGGCCCATTTATGCTTTCTTATCAAACTGGCCTCGGGCCCATTTATACTTTCTTATCAAACTGGCCTCTGGCCCATTTACACTTTCGTATCAAACTGGCCTTCGGCCCATTCAAACTTTCGTATCAAACTGGCCTCTGGCCCATTTATACTTTTGTATCAAACTGTCCTCCGGTCCAATCATTTATGTCAATCGGCCTTCGGCCCAATCATTTATGTCAATCGTTGTCCACCATTCAAATTAATGAACTTACAAAACTTACATAGAAGTAAACAATTAGACAACAACATATTCCAAATATCTTGTTAAGATATTACTCACAGTGATCGGTTGGTTGGTTTGTCCTGGAGCTCAACCCTACACAGTCCATGAACACAAAAGGGTCAGCAACAATTCAATCCGTTTTTAAATTCACATATTCCTCTTTAGGCTTCATTCATATCTCATTAACTCAATTACAATGCTCAATACGTGCCTAAGAGTACTTAGAAGTGAAAGAGAACGAAAAACAAAACACAAAACGAGCATACAAAATTTCAGAAAATAAGGTCCCCGCTCGAGCGGACCCATGAGGTCTGCAAAAGTACTGGTTGCATCAAATTCACGCTCGACCGTGAACTCGGGCGCTCGAGCGGAAGGTCTGTCTACATAGCTCCCCGCTCGAGCGTGGACTTCTCCGCTGGAGCGGACCCATGCCTGCCAAAAAATACTGGGAGCACGAAATTCACGCTCGAGCGGCGGTTTCCCCGCTCGAGCGGACATCAAAATTCTGGGTTTTCCAGAATGGTTCCTAGAGTTCAAATTCGACATTCCAACCCCATTCCTTGCATATTATGGCCCCAATTTCACATATACTTGTACTAACATGTACCAACACTAAAACACATCAACATGGAGCTCAATTTCACAATTTAATCACATGTATGACTCAATTTAACTCAAACTCAACACCAACATGCTCAAACTCAAACATTCAAGCCTTACACCCCATGATTTGTACATGCATGTGGGAGGTGTTCATCATTTACAACTTAATTGGTGAAGAGGTGATCAAAACATGAGCTTCAATTAAAATTGCACATGGATTATACATTTTTATGCTCAAATATCCAATTTCAAAGTACTTTCTTACATGCATGTGCATAAAGACCACCAAATCAACAAAACCAACTTGATTTCATCATGATCAAACTAACTCATGTTCTTGACCATTAATCAAACTTGAATACACAAAATTACAAAATAGAATCCGAGAGACACTCACCTAGGAGCTTTAATTCTCACAATCTAAAGCAATTCCCTGAATAATCTCCAAGGTTTCCAAGCTTTAAGCTAAATTTGCACAATTTTCTCCCCTTCTCTCTCTATAGCTGACTCCCTCTATCTCTTGGAGTTAAAACCAGCCAAAATGAACTAAAGGAGAGAGGTTGGGTGCTTAGTGCTTCATTATAAGCAATTTCCCTCAATTAAAAAAATATCACACTACATATTTGAGCACTAAGTCAATATTTTAATCAATTTATTCTGATCCGAATCAATTTCCAATTAATTTTCACCGTAGGCTCTAAAAATTACGCTGATCACAATGGCTTAATCAATTTCAGTTTCTGTGGCCGATAGGGCCTTTAATTTAATTTCCAAAGCAGACAATCAAACAGATATTCCTACGGTGAACAAATAGAAATTCAAAACCGCATATTTTCACATAATGGCACGCAAAAATCAATTAAACACATAATCATACTCATATTAAGGACCAATTAACATAATACAGAACAAGGGTATTACAGTGGTGGCCTAAGGTCCTTTTGGTGGAGCTATGATCTCTTCGTCAATAAGATCCTAAATCTTATAACGAAGGCAGATGCAATAGTTTGTATCATGACCGTGCTACTGTTGATGATGGGCACAATATTTAGCTGGTGGAAGAGGATTTGGGAGGGGTCGGGGTTCTAGAAACTCTATGTACCCTTTTTCTAGCAGCATTTTCAAGGCTTGAGAGAGACTTATGTAAAGAGGATGAAAATTTCGGGCTTGGGGCCGAGTTGAAGTGGTTGGTTTTTAGCTATTAATGGGAGTGGTGACAGTGTTTACTTTTGAGCATTTCGCAGTTGTGCTACCACTGGTAGTAGCATTGGAACTGCGAACAACATTCTTCTTCAAAGGCTCATTATCTTCCACAATGATCCCTTGTCTGATGGCATCCTCAATTTGAACTCCAATTTCATAAAGTTCTCCGAACGTAAATAAGGGGAGAACAATCATTTTCTACAACAGCATGCCATGCAGGTTCCGGACAATCATTCTGATCTAGTCCTTGTCTGAAGGTCGAACAGTCATCATGGATGCTTTAGCCCTCCATCTTACCACAAACTCGGAGAAGCCCTCCTTCGACTCTTGACACATCGCTTCGAGATCATGAGTTGTGACCTCAATTTGCGTGCTGTAAGAGTACTAAGCAATGAAGGCTTTGGCCATCTCCTCCTAATTTTGTTTGATGGAATCTTCCAACGTAGCATACCAAATGGCTGCTATACCCGACATGGTGCGACCAAAGAGAGATAGCTTCTATGGTCTAGTTAAGCCCATCAGCCACAAGATATCAGAAAACAATCGCATGTGGACCATCGGATCCCCGGAACCGTCAAAGCGGTCAATGGGCAGCATCTTAAACCGATCCGACAATGTAACTACAGAATTAGTATATCCATCCTCTATGTCCGAGATGGAGTTAACCCCTTGTGCCCTCTTGAATAACTTTTTCAATTTGTTGACCTTGAGTGCCGTCGGGTCCACCTTAAACTCAAACGGGGCCTCAGGTTGATAAGCCGGGGCTTTGGAAGCTTGGGCCAAGATAGGTTCGCCCTGAACTGGAAAAACCATAATACCGTCAGTTTGTGGATTTTGACCAACAGTAATGGAAGCAGCGGCACCAGGCACATGAACAGCCATAGTGGGTACATGGGATGTAGAGGTCGCAGCGGGCTGCGGTTCTTGCTGTTGTAGACTAGTTATGACCTCAGCCTGATGGGTTATAACCTCAGCATGACGGGCCACATTATGTTGCAGTGTCTCAACTGTTTGTTGTAGATAGAATATCAGTTCCACCATGTTGGCCAGGGGATACTGTGCCATTGGAATAAGTGACTGGTCTTGTGCTGGAACAGAAATAGATGACTGTTCCAAAATCGGGTTAGACACAGGTGAGCCGAGGGGTGACTGTTGTAGGAACTAGACCGGTGAATTCTGTCTAATCCTCTTTCGCCCTGTAACCGGCAGCAGTGAAGCAAACACCGGTTGCCCCTGTACTGAATCTCTGACCGCACAAAGTCTATCGATACAAGTTCAGAGTACCCGGGGGATATTGAAGCCTTTTGAAGCTATGGTTCTAGGACTACATAGAAAAAGAGAAAAGAGATAGCACCTCAGCCCAATTTCACCAGAACATATATGATCACAGCTAAATGGTTGTACCCCCTACTGAATTCTGCCCCAAAACAGATACCAATCGTGCAATTGATATGCACATTCCTACACAGTTCACTGTATAAAGCACATACAAGTTAAAAGAGAGCCAAAACACCCCTATGAGGGGGTAGGGTTACTATGTCCTCGTTTCATCAGGAACTAGAGTTTCACTACTTCAAACAAACAGTTTCATACAATCTTGCATACAGGTGAGCATCATGTCCTAGTTTGGAACAGCCACTATGGCTTTACTATATGCAGCTAGGCCAAATGGTCAAAAGGGGTACCTCAGCAAGACTACCGAATATACCTCTCACACCCAACACCAAGAAGTGAAAAAACGATCAAGCAGTACAGCGGTAGTCCACATCCAAGGGTTGTGTTCCCAATGTGACAGAGCCCACCACCGATCAGCCTTTTGGAAAGTTTTTGGGCAAGCCTCTAGAAAATCGTCCAGGAATAGCAGATGGCAAACACAATGACTTAACGAACCAATGGAAATGCAATGCAAAGAACATATAAGTGCAGATAAAATTTTACATCATGAAGTTCAAGTCAAGTTCTCTAATTTTGTCACGACCCCATTCCGCTCCTAGTAGAATGGTGCTGTAATGGCCAGTAATCCGAGATTACCGAAGGCCAACTTTCAAAGTTCATACACAATCAGAGTATAATA
This sequence comes from Camellia granthamiana, assembly GCA_036172215.1. NCBI lineage: Eukaryota > Viridiplantae > Streptophyta > Magnoliopsida > Ericales > Theaceae > Camellia > Camellia granthamiana. Next base: position 13,056,827 of record CM069916.1, read on the forward strand.
TATGGGGCTTACATGTGCGGAAGCAATATAGATAGATTTAAGTAGTCCATAAGAGCGGTGCATAGATCAAATGAAATGACATACATCTTTACATAGCTTTACAACTTGAATACAAATAGAATAAAATACATATTACATCTTGATAAAAGGCTTCTCAAGCCGACATGTTCAAAATACATAAGCTTCAAGATTGCTGACATAACATGCATTCCAAAACATCTTGCAAAACATACATCTCGGCGTCACCGCCTTCTAGCTTGTTACCTACATATATATATAAAGAGAGGGTGAGCTTGGATACTCAGTGAATGGTATAAGTAATAAAGGGGTAAATGAATGATTCCCGAGGTCCTTGTCAAAACAATACATATATCACAACTTGTACAAAACAAAGCATGGGATGAATCAAGTTCATTAATCAAATCTTTCAAAGCTTCTTGGATGTTAACATCAATATGTACTTGGGGTGATGACATTCCGAACAAAACAAATCCACTCGTTCATAGACCGTCGGTGGGGGCCATCCGTTCATAGACCATCGATGGCAAATCCACCCGTTCATAGACCGTCGATGGGGGCTATCCGTTCATAGACCGTCGATAGCAGATTAGACAAATCCACCCGTTCATAGACCATCGGTGGGGGCTATCCGTTCATAGACTGTCGATAGCAGAGATCTCCCAAACATAATGCTACATGGGCTTAGAGTCCCCTAGCCTGGAAGGACTTTCTAAGAATGTCATACAAAACAAAGCTAATTACTTGATACACGAACTTATACTTGATACACAAAATAAGGGTAATCATTCATGCTTAACAAATACTTTCAAAACAAAGCAAAGCAAAGCCTTTATCAAAACATATAACATAGCTTTATTAAAAATACCACTCACATAGTTCTTGGGACGTTGGGATCAAGGCGAAGGTCCAAGTCCTACAAACACATGGCAAAGTCTATTGAATGTACTCTTAAAAACAAGCTTCACATGAATGCAAATGATCTAGGAAAAACATGCTGGAAAACATCTAGGGAAAACATGCTGGAAAACATCTAGGGAAAACATGCTGGTAAACATCTAGGGAAAACATGCTGGGTATCAACCAGGTCTTGGAATGGATGCACAGAAATGATCTAGGCTAAAATGACCTAGCTGGGTGAACTCAGGAGGTCTTGGCCGAGGTCCCACACCTCTTGGCCGAGGTGTGGTTACCTAGGCTTCGGTGTGCGGCTCTCTGCCAAGGTGTTACAAGATGCCAGCAAGGGTGTACTATGGTCGGCCTAGATGATGAACATCACGGCCTAGGAGATGTAGTGGTTAGCCTAGGTGTGCATGCAAGATAGACTAAGGTGCAAGTGATCATGCAAGGTAGGCCAAGGTGAGATACAATGCTTGGCCTATGTGTGGGATCTAGGCAAGAGTGGTCTCAGTGATCACACCTAGGGAAATGAGGTCTGAAAATCTAGGTTTCCTCCTTGAAGGACATGAATAACATGAACATGAAGAACATGAATGCTAAAATCATAACTTGTTATTACAAAAATATGGGATTTCATGTTATGAGTTCAAAAACACGGACCTTGGTACCCATACTTGAAGATCATATGAAAACAAACACGAAAACATGGATCTTGATACAAACTTTCGGATCAAAACATGGCTTTTCCTCAAGAACACATGAACTTCACTTTCTCTTTCCGATTATTCTTAATTGCAAATATGCAATTGCCACATGTGTATAACATTTTCTTAAATAAGACAATAATTCACATCATCATAGTCAACAAACATGATTAACAATCAATTTGAAAAATGGTATAAAAATCAAGGGTAAACTACATTGACGCTCTTTGAAATTTGTCTTTAATATACGTACCCTCCTCACTTCTGAAAATTGCATCTCTCTCTCTAAGATTTAAACTTCCGTTACAATTTAATCATTTCGTTTGTCAACTGTTAAGTCAACTAATAGAAAAAAACTAATATTAGAAATTAAATTTTTAAAAATACCTATTCTACCCTTGTTTGTATATATAAAACTGTCAAACAATTTACCGTTTAAAAAAATATTATATGCTCCAGTTGTGGTCTTTGGTTATAACCTATTGTGATATTAGTCATAGCTATTGATTATAAGCTTATTTTGATTATGATTCAAAATGTATTTGGTTATACCATATGCGGTATTTGGCTATAACTATATTTTTTAGTTATAATTGAAAAATATCTAATTATAATATTTGTGATAATTAACACTACAAAAGCTTATGTGCCATAGCATTGCCTAAATATTTAATAGTATAATAATATATGTATTGAATGAATTTTTATAATTCCCTGCAGATTTTCTTTACTTATCTAATGAATTTTTTATTTTTTTTGAATTTTTTTTAATAAGAGTAAAATAGGCATTTAAAAAAAATAATTTTTTATATTAATTTTTTTCGTTAGTTGACTTACCAGTTGATTAATGAAAAGATTAAATTGTAACAACTTAGGGAGGAGATTTAATATAATTTTTAGGACGTGAGGAGATACTTATATTAAAGACAAATCTCAAAGATATCAGTGTTATTTATTCAAAAATCAATTAAACTTAACATACAACCATTCTAAATGATTCTATCACAAATGTGCCATCACCATATATGTATAATTTTTTATTGACTACGACAATAATTCACATTATTGTATAGTCAACAAAAACGTGATTCTAATTCTAATAAATTTGAAAAATGATACAAATTTTAAATTTACCTAACCAGTGGCAGAGCCAAGAAAATAAATCGGAAGGAGCACTTATTAATTACAACATTTAAAATGTTTACAAAAATATTTCAAATAAATTTTTACGATTAACTTCAAGAAAGATAAAAAAAAATAAAAATAATCAGTGTGTTTGATTTGAGTTTTTGGAATTAAGTTTTTTGAAAATTGAGTTTTTTATTTTTTATTTTTTATAGTAAATCTTTTCAAAATTTTAAGCATTTTTTTTTTTACTTTTTTAGATGCATGATGTATCTAAAAAAAAATAAAATATTTGTGAAAAAATATTTTAAAAAATTATAAATGCATAAAAATACGAAAAATGTACTGATTTTTTGTATTTTTTTATATTTTTGGTATTTAGTGAATTTTTTTAAAAAAATTTTGCAAAAATTATACTTTTTAAGTGTATTTTAGGTGTGTCTAAAAATAAAAAAAAATTCTTAAAATATTAAAAAAATTTAGTAAAAACAAAAAATACGAAAAACAAAAAAGTAAAATTTTTTGAAAAGTGTTTTCAGAAATCTCAAACCAAACAAAGTGAATAGGTTATTTGTAATTAGTGTATCATAGACAATGTTAAAAAAAAGTCAAAGCTATAACGAATTACTTATGACCATTTAACGTAATTCTGAATTAAAAAAAAAAAAAAAAACAGACCCTTACACCCAGCCGTCAAACCAGCCAAGCCGGCGAGGAAAATGGTGCGGCTCAGCTCGGCTCGACTCGGCTCGCGCGTGGCAGCGCACGTGGCACAGCTCGAGGCAGTGCACGTGGCGCAGCTCAAAGCAGCGCGACTTAACGCGCGCGTGTGGGAGGGCATGGACAGCGTGTGAGAAGCGCACCTCGCGCATGGCAGCGCGTGGCTGCCGCTGATGGTGTCATCAGGTGCGTGCGGCTCACGCGCCGCCTTCCAAGGTGTTTTTTGGTCCGATTTTGGTACTTCCGGACTCCATTTTCCAAAATAAAAACATTTGTGGTCTCAAAAATAACATTTAATGAACATAAAAATGAGGTGTATTACACTCTTAATCTAATGAGAGTGGAAGTGCAGAAACTCTGCCCTTCATATTCCTCCTTAAGCCACCACAAAATCAAAACAAACGCAAATTAGGGTTTGATGTATCTCATCAATCGTAAATGCAAATCAATCAAATAATATATGGTTTCGAAGGTCTCGAAATAAGGATTTTAAATATGTAAGATTTGCAGACTGAAATTAAAGCATATAAAACCATCATGCATGTAAAGTTTTGAAAAATTATTAATTTTCATGCATATATCGTGTATATATTTATATAAAATTATACACATATTTTATTGCATAAAATAACCACGAAAATACCCATTAAGGCTCTGATAAAACAAGTATAACGCAGCGGGTAAAAATATCAAATTATACCTTAGGTGATAGAACCTGAAGCGAAGAATCTTGTGAATAAATCACGTGCTTCAATAAATGCGAACAACGAACCCCCAGCCGTGGAGTGATACCACAATATGAGTATCACCCACACAAGTCACAGTGCAAAGGCTGTATCGTTCTCATAATGGGAGAGAATTAGAGAAAGAGAGTCTGGGAAAAAGGTTATGAGTAAAAACACATAACGTATCTGATATGAATATATTATTTAAAATATATAATCTGATATATAACCATATATATCAATCTATCCATATCAGTTGATATGATAGATATAGATATCATGAGTGGTGAGAGGGGAGATTTGCACCGATAGTACGGCCGAGCTACGGTAACGTGGGTTAGTCAAACCTTACGGTGCTGAGCTGTTTCCTTGATTGGTGCGGCCCTCCGGCCTGTCGTGTACGGTCAAGGAGATTGGCCGACCAAGTATGAACTGAGGCCTGGCCGGGCTATGCCTTGAAAGACATTTGGCTTGGCGCGCCTTTATGTGACACAACCGAGCTATTGATAGTCCGGAAAGAATCTAGGCCAAGAAGGGGACCGACATGCCTCACCTTTAGTTGGCCCGGAAGGAATTCGGACTAGGATAATGGTCGACGTGCGCCCGGCCGGCTAGATCGAAAGCTCGGTTGTATTGGCTGCAATTGTGATTTTTCGAAGGGATAGGCCGGTCGTGGTACCTCGGTGAAGTGTGCCACCTGGGCCAATGGCGTGAGGGAGAGGAAATCTGCTCCAGGCACGTGTCAATACCGTTTGGCAGTTGTGCATGTACTGGTTGGGGATTTGGCCTTTACATGCGTAAGGTGGTGAGAGGCGAGCACTGCCACCTGTCTAGAGAAGGACATCAGAGGTAGTGCACGCACAATCCAGAGGCTGCATGGCCAACCTAGAAAAAGGAATGGAAGAGGAACGTTAGAGGTAAGCCATTGATGCAATCTGAACGACTCTCTCTCTCTCTAGACAGTATTCTTCTTCCTCAAGTGATCTGACTTGATCGTCGAAGGGTTTATCCGGTAACCCACCGTCGGGCAGCTCACTATTCCTTTGTTGCCAGGTTAGACGCCGTCACGTGAAGCTCAAGTCCAAAGAGTATGGAAAGCACTGAATATTTCGCCCTCGTATACTTGGCGCCGTCTATGGGAAGCTCTTTGATACTCAAACCTTGCTTTCCAAGCTTCTACGACCATTTCCATGGCCAACAACGATGAAACTCCACTGTCCGTCGTCGATGGCGTCACGCCAGAGTTTGTCCAACGGAGAGAAGGCCCCCCGAATGTTACAGCCATGGCGGGCCTAGAAACTTCTCCGCGAGGTGCGCGAAACAAATGCGGGAGGAGTACTGATCGTTCGAAGAGTCCAGAGGGCCGTCGGCGGCGGGGGGAGTCCCATGCGCAGTGCTTGGAGCACGAACTCAAAGACCAGGACGCCCTCATTCGCAAGATGGCGGCTGAGATGGAGATGCTGAAACGCCAGATTAAGGAGAAGGGTGTTGCTGGAGAGGGCAACCTCGGTGAGCGCACCCCGTTCCCTCGTTCTAGCAGTCGCCGCCAGGAGAGGACTCACTCTCTCTCTATCACCAGGAACTATGGGATTGGAGATTCCGACCAAAGAGAGGGCAGATCCCTCACTCGCGACAGCACCTACCACCCCTCATGCCCATCATCGACGTCGCGATACTCTTTCTCTACCCATTCTAGAGACCTGAGGGATGAGTTGGAGGAGAGGGCGTGTCGTCGAGAGGCTCAAAGAGTGCCGGCGTTGCAGCGGTTGAGTGCTAGGTTAGACTTGAGCACGGCTTATCATCCCCGGACAGATGGGCAAACTGAGCGGGTAAATCAGATCTTGGAGGATATGTTGAGAGCTTGTGTCCTCGATCTTGGTGGTAGTTGGGAAGAACACTTGCCATTGGTGGAGTTTGCTTATAATAATAGCTATCACTCTAGTATCGGGATGGCACCTTTTAAGGCTTTGTATGGGAGGCCATGTCGATCACCTGCTTGTTGGATGGAGGTAGGAGATGCGCCGTTGTTAGGGCCAGAGTTGGTGAGGGAGACTACGGAGAAGGTAAATATTATTCGAGAACGTATTAAGACTGCACAGAGTCGTCAGAAGAGTTACGCTGATAGAAAACGTAAGGGGGTTGAGTTGAATGTCGGAGATTTCGTGTTTTTGAAGGTCTCGCCGATGAAGGGTATTATGCGGTTCGGAAAGAAGGGAAAGTTAGCACCTAGATTTGTGGGACCATATGAGATCATTGAGAGGATTGGTAATGTGGCTTACAAATTAGCTCTACCACCTGCTTTATCTATGATTCACAATGTGTTCCATGTATTCTTATTGCGAAAGTGTATACAAGACCCTTTCCAAGTAGTATCACCAGAAGTGTTGGAGATTAGTGATGATCTAACGTATGTGGTGCGACCGGTTTCTATTCTAGATCGGGATGTAAAGCAGTTGCGGCGCAAGAAAGTGAACTTGGTGAAAGTGCAATAGAGTAAAGATGAGAACGACATTACCTGGGAGTTAGAAGAGAAAGTTCGGCGTATGCACCCTGAACTTTTTGCTTAGTATTCTTTCTTATCGAATCTCGGGACGAGATTCTTTTGAGGTGTGTATATTGTAGCGACCCTAATTTTCTTAAGTCATTATTTATTATTATTATTATCTTATTTTATTTTTGGCTTTATTAATTGTGTGGTCACATGAAAATTTAATGTGATATTTAAAGAATTTAATGTGGTAATTAATTAATTTAAAGTGTTATTTAATTATATATAATTAATCAAAATATTTAAATATTTATGTTTGTTATCTAAAAAAAAAAAGGAGGTGTTATATATATAGATATATATATATATATTTAATCTTATATTTATATATATTATAATATATATTATAATAGTTGATTAAGTTCTAATAGGATTAGGTTTTAATATAATATTATATAAAGTTAATTAGGTTATTATATATATATATGTATTATATTATGTAATCAATTAGGTTTAGGAATTGATTAGAAAATAAAGATTGGAAAAGTCAATGAGAGAGGAGGCGCCGTGTGAGAGAGAGAGAGAGAGAGAGAGAGGAGAGAAAAGAAAAAAAAAATTAGAGTTTTGTTTTGGTGGCTCCATTAGTTCTCCAAATAATTTTTTGATCTTCAAAATAATATTGTGAATACAAAACCCACTTCTCTTGATTTATGTTTAATTCTTTGTTTTTATTTATTTATTTATTTGATGTTAGTTTGATTTGGTTTTACATAAAGATGATAAATTAATTTTAATTATTTTGATTAAGTTATGGATGTAAGATTTAGGGGTTTATATATGATTGATTGATTTTAATTATTTTATTTAGTTGGGTATGTAAAGTTTAGGATTATCAGATAATTGATTGATTTTAATTACTTTGATTAGTTGTGTAGGTAAAGTTTAGGGTTTTTAGATGATTGATTAATTTTAATTATTTTGTTTAGTTGTGTAGGTAAGGTTTAGGGTTTTTAGTTGATTGATTTATTTTAATTATTTTAATTAATTGTGAATGTCAGATTTATAGTTTTTATATGGATTTATTTTATGATTGTAATCACCCTCATGATTATATGAAACTAAAATTAATATGGTTATATGAAATTAAAATTAATTAAGAACATATAGATAAATTCCTTATACTCCACCATGACTCCATGGATTGTTGTTTTATTTGAGTGATGGTGAGAAAGAGTGAGAAAAAAAAAAGGTGAGGATTATGAGAGTTGTTTGATGCCTTATGCCCGACATGGTTATATTTGTCTCATGATGTCGATGAGATGTTTATATATATTGTTGCCTCGTTCTCATGAGTAGACGAGTGCTTTGATTTGCACGCGTACGTATATGCTAACCATCCGGGGAGTGTGAGTCAAACTCGGGACGATATCCCCGTGCAAGTTTGGCTTCGGAGTGGGTTAGGTATACGGGAGGCACATGGGATATATGTGTAGGCCAGAAGGGGAGGGCCGAAGTGGTGGAGTCAAGGTACAAATAAGTAATTATGAACTTATAGGTATAGTTCGAATGATATTGATTGAGTTAAGGAACAAACAATTTAATTATGAGTTTATTTCTATAGTGTGAATTGTGTTGATATGTTCGTGTTGAAAAATAGTAATCGACCTCAATAAATTATAAAATTTGAGCAGAGGCATCTATACGTGATTTTGGACCACTTTTATGTTTTATGTATTTATTTAAAGATCGATTAGAACTTATAATCGGATGATCTTGATTATTGTCGGTTTGGTTCATTTTAGCAAGGCAGATTTTAGAGGCTGTTTTAACCCACGAAACGAGCTCATTTTTATTGGTTTCGCGTAAACTGAAGTAAAACATTATTCTGCACACTTTTTGTGTTTTGAACTTTTTCGGGAAAAAATCATCTTAGGGCGGTTTTGGTTCGTTTTCAGATTCAGATTTTTCGATTGAATTCTGTCTAGATTTTTATATCAAGTTTTTCTCTTAACCTGTTCAGCTTCTGTTAAATTCGTTCGCGTTGTCTTATATGAAATTTGATTCTGTACAACTTTCATTCTTTGAGTTTTGATCAATTCGAATTATTTAAGTGTGAAACGGTGTAACTTTATATTTGTTTTAATAAGTTACTTATGATTAAATTATACTAACTTTATTTGTTTTGCAGGATGGTGGGTCTTACTAACTTTTTATGCAGGGCTGACTTACCATATTTTTATTTCTATTTTGTCTATTTTATAATCAATTTATATTTCGTTGTGTACGGACAAGAAACTAAATGCCACCGTATCTCGAGAAACTACCCATTCGTCTCGGTGCGGTTGGAACTACTTGTCTTGTCCCATGATATGAATTAAATGTATTTTTGTTTGTGTTTGGTGGACACGTGGGTGTTGATTCTTGTACTCATACCAGTATACCTGTATACTGACCCGTTTTGTCTCTTGGCAACTCGGGTGCGTTCTGTTTGAGCGCAGCTGAGCTTCCTTTGCAGGATTAGTTGAGGCTACGGTAGTGATGAGAAGTAACTAAAGTTTTTGGGCATGTCGTTTGGAGTTCTTTTATTTTTCTTGAGTTTAGGGTTGATACTAATTTATGTATTTATTATTTTTTTTTAGTGACTTTAGTATTGGAATAATTTGGCATGGTTTGTAACCGTACTTCATTTAAGTTGTTTTGGTTAGTTGTTGCTACCTTAATGTTGAGGTATTTATTAGTTATGAGATTATGGTGGATGGTTTGGTTGGTGTTTTAGTTTTTTTTGTTTTTGTTTCACCCCTAGGATTTGGATGATGGAATATTGATTGGGGTTTAGTCCTAATTTAATATTTAATTGTCCAAATTTTGGGGTGTGACAGTTATAGCGAAGAAGTGGTGATGCCAGCGCCCAGGGTGGTGGCCCCTACGCTGGTAGACAAAGAGCTGGCAAGACTTACAGCCACACCGCTATCTCCCGAAATCGATGGTACACCACTTCCTGCCGGATTCCACCAGTCTAAGTTCACCTTGTACAACGGCAAGACGGATCCATACATGCACGTGAGTTATTACCGGCAAGTAATGGCTGGCCACCGGCGCAATGATGCCTTGATGTGCCTCATATTCCCAGCAAGCTTGGGAGAGCTGGGCCTGAAATGGTTCGAAAGGCTTCCAGAGGGGAGTATCGAGGGGTGGCAGTAACTAGCGGAAGCCTTCGTCACCAGATTCAAAACCAATACTCGAACACCGAAGGAGGTCGACCATCTCCTGGGCGTCAAGATGGAATCTAGAGGTTCGTTGAAGGCATACAATGCAAGGTACTGGGAAACTTACAACGAGATCCTCTACTGCCCTACCAATCTGGCGATCACTCAATACAAGCGGGGTCTCCCAGTCGAACATAGGCTGTGAGATTCGCTCACAATGTACCAACCCACAACCGTGGAGTCCTTGATGCAGCGGATCAATAAGCACATTCGTGTGGAGGACGATGCCGCCTCCGCGACTGAGAAGGTTAATCCGGTCGCGGCGGACAGAAGGGTGGCGGGAAAGGTTCACTCGGTCGGGCAGGAGGATAACCGCCCAAACGACCGGTCAAAAGATCAATGTCGTGGCCCAAACCGCGATGATAGAAACAAAGGTCGCAGAAACGACCGAGCTGACGCTCCGCGTGATGTAGAGGAGGATGCCAAGAGAAAATTGAAGGCGCGGACTAGAATCACCACGGTCTTTAAAATCCCTATCTACCGCATCTTGAGTGAAATTCCAAGCGAGCCTTTTGTCCGCTGGCCGGCCAAGCTGGGGAATGCACAGAGAGGCTTCAATTCAAGATATCGCTGCACCTTCCACGAGGAACGGGGACACCGAACGGAGGATTGCTTGCCGCTCAAACAACATTTGGAGGAGCTAGTGGCCGCGGGACATCTTGACCAATACATAGATAGGGGTATGAAAGCCGCGCCATTGGGGCAAACCGAGCCAAACGGCCTAGTCGCCCTAGAGGCAGCACCCCAAGGCGTGATCAATGTCATCCATGGCATCGTTGAACCAGCCAGGGTCTGCGAGCTGAGAGGGATGATCAAGAAGGCCGGACACATGAGGGAAGTGCTCTCCGTTGGAAAGACCGAAGAAAGGGACGTCCTTACCTTTTCAAGCAAGGACTTGGAGCGGGTGCAAATGCCCCACAATGATGCCCTAGTGGTAACTCTTCGCGTTAAAGACTTTGACATCAAGAGGATCTTGATCGGCCAAGGGAGTGCGGTCGAAATCATGTACTACGACGCATTCAAGCAGATGAAGTTGGAGAACAAAGACTTGGCTCCTGCGACGTCTCCTTTGGTTGGTTTCAACTCTCAGCCAGAATGGCCAATGGGGAAGATTATATTGCCGGTCAAAGCGGGTTCAATCGTAAAGCAAGTCGAATTCTGGGTGCTCAAGGTCCCATCCACCTACAACCTAATTTTACGCGGGGGATGGTTGCATGCCATGCAGGTAGTGGCGTCGACCTATCATCAGGTCTTGCGCTTTCCGGGGCCAACCGGACAAATAGAGGAAGTCTGGGGGGACCAGGTGATGGCAAAGCAATGTTTCATTGCGGTGAATGGTAGCCGAGCAGCCAAAGGGTTTGTCCAGATGATAGAGGGACCCGAGGGAAAGGAAGTCCTTGAAGACGTGGGAAGGAAGGCCGAGGAAAAATCGGTCGAGGATTTGGTGGAGGTGCGAATTGATGAGAACGATCCAACCAAGTTCTTCCTTTTGGGCTCGTCCCTGTCAAGCGCTGAGCGACGTGAGTACGTTGACTTTCTGATCTCCAATATGGAAGCCTTTGCGTGGATGCCTTACGATATGCCTAGCGTCGATCCAAGCTTCATTTGCCATCAGTTGAATGTCTTCCCCAATGCACGTCCGGTCATCCAAAGGACACGCCGCTCAGCCTTGCACCATGCTGAGGTAGTGGCCAAAGAAGTGAAGAACTTATTGGAAGCTGGGGCTATAGAGGAAGTGCAATACCCTCAATGGATATCCAACACGGTAGTTGTTCCGAAAAAGAATGGCAAATGGCGAGTCTGCGTTGACTACAAGACGGTCAACCGTGCATGCCCAAAGGATAGCTTCCCCCTCCCTCGAATTGACTAGCTGGTGGACTTGACCGCTGGCCATCAGAGGTTTAGCTTCCTGGATGCGTATCACGGCTACCACCAGATAGTCATGTATGAACCAGACCGAGAGATCACATCGTTCACTACCCCCAGAGGCCTGTATTGTTATAAAGTCATGCCATTCGGACTAAAGAACGCCGGGGCAACTTTTCAAAGGATGGTAACAAAGATGTTCGCTCCCCTTTTAGGGCGCACCATAGAGGCCTACATCGACGATATGGTGGTAAAAAGTAAGGAGAAGTCTCAACACCTCGCTGACCTAGCAGAGATGTTCGCTATACTTAAACACCATAAGCTTCATTTGAATACCTCCAAGTGCGCTTTCAGAGTCGGCACCGAGAAGTTCTTGGGCTTTTTGGTCACAAACCGAGGAATCAAAGCCGACCCATCCCAAATCAAGGCGATACAAGAGCTGGAGCAACCAAACTCCACGAAGGACGTATAACATCTTGCCGGGATGGCAGCTACGCTAAACAGATTTATCAGCCGGTCTTCAAATCGTTGCAGGCCCTTCTTTAAAACTTTGAAGGCCAAGTTCTTCTGGGATGACGAGTGTGACCGTGCACTGACAGACTTAAAAGTATACCTTTCCTCAGCCCCTATCTTAGTCACACCCCAGCCGAGCGAAGAGTTGTATCTCTACTTGACTGTCTCTGGTTCGGGCTGAAGGCATCCAACACCTACCAATCTTCTACGTAAGCAAGACCTTGCTTCCTGCTGAATCAAGATATCTGCCGCTAGAAAAATTAGCCCTGGCCCTGATGATGGCCTCGAGAAAGCTGGCGCACTATTTATATGCCCATACAATAGTTGTGCTAATCGAGTTTCCGCTTAAGGTACTCTTTGAAAAGGCGGACTTTATTGGGGCGAATTTTGAAATGGGCCGTGAAATTAGGGCAATACGACATCAAGTTCCGCCCTCGCACCACAATCAATGCTCAAGCCCTTGCAGACTTTGTGGCGGAATTTGCCCCTAGAATGCATCCGGTTTGCCCGGTTGATTTGGCTAGTGCAGATTTGGCATGGCTCGCGGTTCAGGCAATGGCGACAAGTGTTGGCTCACAAGTGGAAGAAGAGCAAGTGGCGACCGAACTGGCGAAGCCCGGTAACTTATTGGAAGACGAACTCGACCAAGACAAGGAAAGAGACCAGAATGAGCCGACCAGAGATTTGGAATTGAAAAGCTCCCAAAACCCCTCTGATTGTTGGAAGCTGTTCATTGGCGAGATGTGGAAGCTCTTCGTCGATGGGGCATCCAACAGACATGGGGCCGGGCTGGGTATTGTACTGACTTCACCGGACGGGCTGGTTATCGAGCAAGCAATTATGCTCGGCTTCCCAGCATCTAACAACGAGGCGGAGTATGAAGCCCTCCTTGCTGGACTAAGAAGTGCATCGAGAATGAAAGCGTCAGCCCTTATGGTATTCAGCGACTCCAAGTTGGTGGTCAATCAGGTCTCTGGGAAGTATGAGGCCAGGGATGAGCGAATTACGAAGTATCAAGCACTGGTGCGCATAGAGATCAAGAAGTTCACCGCCATAAGAGTGGAACAGATCAACCGCGAAGAAAACAACACAGCCGATGAATTGGCCGGGCTGGCATCTATCCAGACAGCTTTCCCTAACCCCTTAATGATAGAATTCTTACCTCGACCAAGTATTGAGGAACCAGAAGTTAACCGAGGTACTCTGCACCGACTTGGGACCTTCTTGGATGGACCCCATCATCGCCTTCATAAAAGATAGAGTGCTACCAGAAGAAAAGAAGGCGGCCAACAAGATCCGGGCTAAGTCAGAGCGCTTTTGGCTCTTTCCTTCCGGAGCCTTGTATAAGAAGTCATTTACCGGGCCGTATCTGAAGTGTGTCCACCCCGCCAAGGTGGAAGCTTTCCTCTATGAGATCCATGAAGGCATCTGTGGAAGCCATACTGGGGGCAGGTCTTTGGCTTACTGAGCAATTTCCCAAGGTTACTGATGGCCTGTGCATGTAGGTGGACGCGCAAAAATACGTTCGTAAGTGTGAAAAATGTCAGAAATTTGCTCACCAAATCCATCGGCTAGCGAGAGAATTGCTCCCCCTTACAAGTCCTTGGCCGTTCGCACTTTGGGGGCTGGATATAGTGGGGCCCCTCCCAGCAGCTTCGGGCAATCGCAAATTCTTCATCGCCGCTACCGACTACTTCACCAAGTGGGTTGAGGCCAAGCCATTGGCAACCATAAAGGAAAAAGATGTGAAGAAGTTCGTTTGGCGAAATGTTATCACTCGCTTCGGTATACCAAAGGCCCTTATCTCAGATAATGGTACTCAGTTCGATGGAAAACTCTTTCGCGGATTTTGCGAAGAGCTGAAGATTGAGTTCTACAATTCAACATCGGCCTATCCTCAGTCAAATGGGCAAGCGGAGGCCTCCAACAAGACCATTCTAGATGGGCTGAAGAAGTGTCTTGAAAAAGCCAAAGGAAAATGGGCTGAAGAACTCCTAATGTGCTCTCGGCATACCGCACTACGCTGAGGCGATCGACCGGGGAGACACCATTCGCCTTGGCCTATGGCATGGAGGCCGTTATCCCGCTGGAAATTGGTATGCCAACTATCCGGTCTGAGAGTTTCCAGCCAGATTTGAACAATGAAGCAGTCGCATTGGAGCTTGACCTAGCCGAGGAAAGAAGAGAACGGGCTCTGATCCACATAGCGGCCTACCAGCAGGAACTCTCCAAGAAATACAACAAGGCTGTGCACCCCAGGCTGTTCAAAATCGGGGATTGGGTCTTGAGGAAGGTGATGGGCAACACTGTCACGACCCAAACCTGCCCCTATGGGTTTAGTACCGTAACCGGCCAGTAATCCGAGATTACCGAAGGCCTGCTTAACAGTAAGACAGTAATACAGAGTATAGGGGCATGGCGGAAGCCAATACAGTAAATAAACAATGTCCAATGAGCTGTGAGTCTGTATGCAAAAAGATTTTTCATACATATATATATGAACAGTACAGAGCAGTATGTACAACATTTACGGTCGATCAGAACAGGGACCTAATCCCCATTAACTAGCACAGTACAAGGACATTCAGTCTATACAGTTATACGAAACGGATACACCGACAGACGGGGAAATTAAAACACCCCTAAGCCATTAGCCCTTTGGCAGGCTCGGAACCTCGCAGTGAGGCACGGTAGTTGGCTTGACAAAAAGGGGAGTCTAACCCACGCTCCTAGCTCCGGTTTGGTGCCTGAACACCTACATATATATATAAACAGTGAGCTAAAGCCCAGTGAATAACATAATACGTAAAGAGGTTAAGAATGAATGTCCTTCCAGTATTAAAAACAGTCAATTGATTCAGTATATCAATCATTCAGTCATAACAGTCATATGTGGTACATCCATTAGCATAGCAGTACAGTAAACAGTAGGTCTTAAAAGACCGAACAGTAAATGATGACCATCAATCAGTAAACAGTAGTGGTTCTAACAAGGGAACCGACAGAGATCTCTGTAACAGTAACAGTAAACAATAGTTGCTAAGGATGCCACAATACAGTTCAGAACATAGGACATACATTCATTCGATTAACAGTATCAGTTCAGAAAGCAGTTCAGTTAAGCAGTCAGAAATATTCATAGGTTGAACATGTCTTTACATAATTGTTACTCACAGAGTTCTGGGCTACCGTTAAGCTAGAGCGCGTCCCCGAAAGCCAGCCCTAAACAGTGACAGAACGAACACACACTAAGTTCACATTCGGTAATCAAAGACTTAGTCCCTACTTAGACTCGGTGTGGTTCTACATCTATATCCTTATTAGGATGCCTTAAACTAGGCCTAAGAATGCCTAGAATGAAATGAGGATGCAAAGATGCACTTTTAAACACTTAGCAAAATTTTCAGAAAACAGGGGCCCCGCTCGAGCGTAAAGGCAAACAAAATACTCCGCTCGAGCGCGAGTTACTACGCTCAAGCGGACTGTAAAACATGCCAAAAGTACTGGATGCTCAAAAATCACGCGCGATGGGCGCTCGACACCCGCTCGAGCGTAAGACACAAGGTCCCGCTCGAGCGTCAATTCATCCGCTCGAGCGGACTTCAAAACAGTGCAAAGTACTGGGAGCATGAATTTCCCGCTCGAGCGCAACTTCCCCTGCTCGAGCGGGAGTCAAAAATCTGGGAAATCCAGATTGCACATTCAAGTCCAAAACCAAGTTTTAATGCATAAATTTCGATCCTCTTGGGCCAATTTTCCAGAAAACATTCCAAAACTCATAATTTAACATGATTCCAAAGCTCAATTGCAAAATCAAAGCCCAAGGGTGTTCCAACAACTCAATTTCAAACCAATTTTCATGAACATGCTACAAACATGACATGCATAGTTAAACTCAATTCACAGCTTCAATTTCATGCTCTAATGAGCCAATATCTTCAAAGACAAGATGAAATCATGGTCTACACTCAAAACATGAACATGCATGCAAGATTTCCATGAAATCAAACCTCACAATGCAAGGATAAACACATGCATGCATGAATTCTAACTCAAATCAACATATGAAGCTATTTCATGACTCAATCCACTAAATTTGACATGAATCATGTAAGAACAAGCTTAAAGACACAATTAAGAGGTTGAATCCTTACCTATGGTCCTCTATTACAAGTATGGAAGCTCAATTGCACAAATCCTCTATAATTTCTTCAAGTCACCAAGCAAAACTATCAAGAACAACTCAATTCTCTCACACTCTCCCTCTCCTCTCTCTTGGTCGGCTATACACTCAAGAAAAATGGCTGAACAAATGTTTTACAATGCAAGGCTAGGTCTTGGACAAAGTTTGGTGTAGTGGCCCACTCAAATGGCAAAGTTGTAATTAAAGCCAACTTATATAATTCATCAATATTGATCCAATTTAATCATACTAAAACACATTTTTAATTAAATACACCATAAAATCACATAACACCTAATGACCAAAAAGCATCAATCGATTTCAGATTCGGCCACCGATAAGGCCTTCAATTTGCAGTTTAAACATAAGTACACAAACAGATAATCAAACAGGCAACAGATAGATATACAATTAAACAGATATACTCAGTCAATTTAGTTCCAGATTTCAGTCAGTCTGTTCGGTATTTCAGTTGATTCCATTACTTATCATAATCAGTCTCAGTTTAGCAGTAATCAGTAGTTTATCGGTAAACAGCGGTGAGGGTTGCTACAAACACGGTGGTTCCTGGCGAAGGAAAACTTGGTGCAAATTGGGAAGGACCATACAAGGTGACTGGCTTGGCAGGCAAAGGAGCATACCATCTGGAAGATTTAGATAGTAAAGCTATCCCCATACCGTGGAATGCAGCCAACCTTAAGATCTTTTACTTTTGAAATGTAATCACTTTTGCCACTTAGCTTTCTAGACTTTTAGCCTTCTGGAATTTGATGTAATAGATAGCACTACTTTTTGTAATGAAAAATAGCTCTACTTTTTACTTTATATTGTGTCTTCCTGTACGAAAGACAATACAAGGATGTTAGACCTCTGAGGAAGCCAGGGGCAAGGAGACCGACCTGAACGGGACCGGACTGATTTTCCCTCACCGGTATAGAAACTGACCGCACAAACGGTTGGTGCATGTCTAGTGAAATAATTGGTGTATTGTCCAATTTGCATAAGGCCCGAGCTGATTTTTGCTCGCCCAATTGGGATGTTGGTGTCATGACCAACTTAAATGAAATATTGGTGCTCTGAGCAATCCACAGGCCGAGTTGATTTTGCTCGGCCAAATCGAAATGTTGGCGTTTTGTCCAACTGGGAAGAGCCGAGCTGACTTTGCTCGGCCCAACAACATGTTTTTGTCTTGTCCAACTTACAAAAGCCAAGCTGACTGTGCTCGGACAAAAGAAATGTTGGCGTTCTATCCTACTCAAAAAGCCGAGCTGATTTTGCTTGGCCACATTGAAACATTGGTGTTTTGCCCAATTTAGAGGCTGACCAGGTTTTACTCGGCCAAAATGAAACGTTGGTGATTTGTCCAACTTCCTTTAGCGCCGAGTTGATTTTTGCCCGCTCAAATATGAGATTTGGTTTGTTATCGAAGAACGAGCGGTCGAGGTGATGTCTACTCGACCAAAATGAAATGTTTGGGTGTTTTCAAAGCCATAAAGGCCGGGCTGATTTATGCTCGCCCTACTCTAAATGTTCGCGCTTAGCCCAATTTAGGGGAGAGCTGATTTTGCTCAGCTGAATGAAAATGTCTGGGTTCATTCGTAAAATCGAAGAGCCGAGCTGCAAGTTGTGATTCGCGAGTTTAGCTTAGCATATTGCGCGGCTTAGCTGACCTACCAGTTGAGATTCATTAAAATTTAAATGAAGAAATTTTGAACATGTCGACCGAACAGAAATAGAAGATCAACGAGCAAAAAGTTCAAATTTCATTGATCAAGGAAATTGCATTACAAATGTGGGGCCTAGCCCAGTTACATTCAAAAAAAAAAAAAAACAACAACAAAAAAACAGCAGTGGATCACTTTAGTTGAGGTCGATATCAACGGTTGGCTCGGCGGTCTGGGTTGTCTGCTCGGTCACGCCCTCCTCGGTTCCATCTTCCACGCCTTCCATGGCAGCCTCCTGCTCGGCCTCCTCATCTTCGGCACTATGAGAAGCTTCAGGAGGAGTCTGCTCGACGGGTTGTTCGGCCGCCGCTTCCTCCTCGGCTGCTTTTCTGGCCTCATCAATGAGCCTCTTTTGTGCGGCGTTGGCGTAGGCCTGCATGTAGTGCGGTATGAAGGCAGCAGGTGGATTTAGGAACATTTCAGCGTCTTGACCAAGGCCAACTTTTTCCACGGCAGCTTTCCAACCGCACTGGAAAAAGATGTCCTTGGTTGCCTGAACCTGCCGCTCATAAGTCTTCTCGCCTTGCGTGTATCCCCGGTCTTCGGCGTCGTCAACTGCCTTATCCTTCTCTTCCTTGTGGGCTTCGCGAAGTTTACGCAGCTCGGCGAGGTATCGAGCCTTCGTCAACTTCACGGCCCGCTGTTTGTCCGCCTCAGCTCGGTCCAACTTCTGGCTCAGCGTGGCATGCTCGGCATCTGCCGCCTCCTGCACGGCCTTCAACTTTGCTATCTCAGCCGTTTTGGCCTTGTTCTCTGCGATGGCATCCCGCAGGCTCTGCCGCACGGCGATCATGCGGTCGTAGGCTAGGTAGTTCTTTTGCGCGGCCTAAAAACAAATGAAGATGGTCAGAATTCGGAGAACCGAGCAATAACTGGTCAATAACTTGAAGAAAAAAGAGTGGAGAACTTACCAAAACGATCGATTTTGCCACCGAGCGATGCACTTTCAGGTCGGACAGCTCGTCGTGCTTCTTTATGTTGGCGGGAAGGATCAGCCCCTTGGTCCTGTTGAAACTGAGGGAGTAATTCTTGTCTGCGTACACTGAATTGACCTCAAAGACAACCCGGCCTTTGTACTTGATCTCGGGCGCCCAGACTGGGGGAGCAGTTAGGGTTTTGGATGGCCCGCTGAGTTGTTGTTCGGTCTGGTCACCCAACTCGGTGGATGCGTGCTCGGTTGAATCTTCGTCGACTACATGCTACCCGGTTTGGTCTTTTCTCGGCCGCTTCTTCGACCGGCCTGTTGGTTGTTCACTTGCAAGAGCTAGCACAGCCCCCTCCTTTTGCCCGGCTAGAGTGGAGGAAGTCCCCCTAAATACCTCTGGTGGCTGGGAGTTGCTTGGTTCTCCGATGATCATTGATTTGATTGCCCGGATTTTTGCCATTTCTTGTTTGGCGGTGAGGGGAACAAGTTTGATCGGTGGGAGATTTGGATCTGGTTCTGGGGAGGGCACATGAAGAAAGTCAGTCACCCTGCTTTTGCGCGGCGCTGTGTAATGGTAGGTCGGTTCAAAGCCGAGCAGCTTCGGTGACTCTCTTTTTTCGGCCGGGTGACGCAGCAGAACTCTGATGGCCTCCTGGTTAGCGTGGTAGTAGTCCTCTGCCAAGTGCTTGTAATCTGCAAAAAGAAGACAAGTGTCAGATTGGCATAGAGAGAAATCAATGCAAAAAGAAGATAACCCAGTTTGCCGAGCTACTCACCAGCACTGCCAAAATCTTTCCTAATATACCAGCCCGGTATGGGCGCCTCGGTGTCTTCGTAATGACCAGACACCCACAGGAAATCATCGTCATTTGTTTCCTTATCCGAGTTACCCTCAATGAGTTTTGCTCGGCCCTTCTTTACCTTCAGGTACCAGCAAAACTCGCCTTTATTCTTGCTGAGGCTGTATTGATGAAATATCTCGGCGAGGCTGAGATTGAGACCGAGCCTCCTATTCAGCTCAGCCACGCCATTTATTATTTTGTACGTGTTGTTGGAGACTCGGGTCGGGCAAAGCCTTGTCTGCCTCAAAAACTCGCAGATCAAGGGCTGGACCGGTAAGCGAAGCCCTCCCTCCACTATAGATACGACCTTGAAGGGGCACCGGTCTAGGTCGCCCCATGGTGTATCTCCCTTCTTGGCCAGCTCTAAAACGACATCGTCTGGAATGTTGTACTGCCTATGAAACTCGGCTAGCGCACCGGGCAAGCTCACCATGAACTGGTACTTCCCCATCTATCTCGGTTTTATTCGGTTATTTAATTTGTATCTCGGTGAAAATTTTTGGTGTGTTTGCTCGGACGTTGAGCTTCACCAGTGGTAATGCTGAAGGGGCCTGGTCGGTCCTAGTTTGTTCTGCATTGTTAAGAAACAAGTCCAAGGGTTAGCACGGCATAAATTGCACGGCTTCGAATGTGGATCTTTTAGCTCGGTGAAAGGTTTTTGGGTGTTTGACCAATTCGACCCCTATCTCGGCTCGACTACTTGGCCGAGTTGGCCTTCCTAGTTCGGTTCTGATCCCTATTTTCAGCTCGGTTGCAGCCTCAACGAGAAGCCACAAACTAGTTTTTGCTCGGCTGAAGTTCTATTTGTGGATCTAAATTGCCTACTTAGCCCAGTTCTACCCAGATTCAAGCAATTCGTCCTAAGTCCAAAGTTTGTACAGAGTTGTTTGAAGGAGCAGGGGCATGGACGCCCCATTCTCCCATCTGATTCCGGTTTTCCCTAGGGTGTTCAAGTGTTGCCCCGAAGAAGGGGCAGCAGCAAGATTCTAACATTCAAGTTCAGAACCCAGAAAACTAAAAACGAAGAACGCAAGCGCAAAAATGAAGAATAAGCATGAAGATCTGGAAAATAGAAACAGAAAATGTAATGGAGTAGATAAACTTACCAAAACCAGATGACAAGCAAGGTTCGACTCCACGAGCTCGTTGGCAGTTTCATTGGCAGTTTCAGAATGAACGGGAACGAATGAAGACGATGTGGAGCGCAGCAAAGGCAACAATGGCGGAAGCTTGGAGGTTGGAAGCTAGGGTTTCAGGCTCAGAGTGAGAATGAACAGTGAGGGGGCAAAAGTGACCCCTCGAATATGTATTAAAAGCGGTGGGAAGCCAAAGGCGGCGTCCGTTTGAATTTCGAGCACGAGGAAGACAACTATGGGGTTTGTACGGTCCTAATGGGGTGAAGCCACGTGGCATAGAGAAGAGGGCTCTGTCAGTACGGCTGTACGACCCTTGACAAGACTGCAGGCGCAATTCAAGGGCCGACCAAGTGATATAGCACGGAGATGGATTTGGCCCCAATCACGCTCGGCTTTAGACAGGCGCAACTCAGGGACCGATCAAAACGAGACAGCTCGGTGATGGCAGTAATCCCAATCTCAATTAGCCCGGATGGGATTAAGGGGCAATTGAGAGAGGAGATTTGCACCGACAGTACGGTCGAGCTACGGTATCGTGGGTTAGTCAAACCTCACGGTGCCGAGCTGTTTCCTCGATTGGCATAGCCCTCCGGCCTGTCGTGCACAGTCGAGGAGATTGGCCGACCAGGCATGAACTGAGGCCTGGCCGGGCTATGCCTTGAAAGACATTCGGCTTGGCACACTTTTATGTGACACAACCGAGCTATCGATAGTCTGGAAAGAATCTAGGCCGAGAAGGGGACCGGCATGCTTAACCTTCAGTTGACCCGAAAGGAATTCGGACCAGGATGATGGTCGGCGTGTGCCCGGCCGGCTAGATCGGAAGCTCGGTCGTGTTGGCTGCAGTTGTGATTTTTCGAAGGGATAGGCCGGTCGTGGTACCCCGGTGAAGCGTGCCACCTAGCCCAATGGCATGAGGGAGAGGAAATCTGCTCCAGGCACGCGTCAATACCGTTTGGCAGTTGTGCATGTACTGGTTGAGGATTTGGCCTTTACACGCGTAAGGTGGTGAGAGGCGAGCACTGCCACCTGTCCAGGGAATGACAGCAGAGGTAGTGCGCGCACAATCCAGAGGCTGCATGGCCAACCTAGAAAAAGGAATGGAAGAGGAACGTTAGAGGTAAGCCATTGATGCAATCTGAACGACTCTCTCTCTCTCTCTAGACAATATTCTTCTTTCTCAAGTGATCTGACTTGATCGTCGGAGGGTCTATCCGGCAACCCACCACCGGGCAGCTCACCGTTCCTTTGTTGCCAGGTTAGATGCCGTCACGTGAAGCTTGAGTCCAAGGAGTACGGAAAGCACTGAATATTTCACCCTCGTACAAGTGGTTATCCAAATAAGTTTTGAATTCAAATTCAAACTTTTATGGATAAGGTTCAAGAGGTTCATGGGTCATGCCACATGGGCACCCAATTTCTAACAATTTTATTATAAACCATTGCCTATATTTGAGATCGAATGATTGAAATCATCTTACAAATTTTGTTTTGTTTTGTTTTTTTTTTTTTTACGATGACTAACAAAAATATATAGGACTGCATTGAAACCTTCTCTTTTTTTTTTTTGAAAAATGTAGTAAAATTTTGGATTAATATCTTGAGGAAGCTAAATCTTGATTTGGCTTCAAGGATTCCATATAGTGCCATAACAAAGATCAATATATACACATTTCTCATGAAAATTTGAAGGTGATCAACATATTAGATCTTTTCTAATGGCTTGTTATATAGGTTATTATTAGGCATTAATATAATGAAGATCATCATGAAAAAAATTTCACTCTTGGATTATATATATACAATAAAACACTACACACTAATTAAAAGATGAAAATTTTTTATGAAACATTTCATGATATTTTTTTTATGATCCCTATTATTATTCGGTTTATATAGGTTGCTGATTCGGCAATGCCTGCAAGGTTCTCTTCTGTTTCGAGGCAACATTTTCAGTATCCAAAAACAATGAAAATATATGTAACAAGATTGAAGAAAGCGAGCAACAGAAATGAATGCAAAGAAAATGAGATTGAAAATTGTGGAGAAAAGGCATATGAAAACTCACCATTGATTTGGGCTGCTTCTGGAAATGCCTCTGAGACGTAGAAGACTTTTTAAGACATTCTGATTTGAAATGGGTACGAAGAGTTTGAAAAATAAAATGTGACATCGTCTGCACTAAATAAAATATATGTTTTATATAGGAAGTGCATTCTCTTTTGTGTATAGTTTGGGACGGAGGGTGTTGTTTGAGCTCATGAAATCTATCACAAGTTCTGTCATTTAATGTATTTTATTTATATAAAAAATTAGATCAATTTATTAATTATAGTCAATTTAATTTATTGTGTATGTCACAAAAATAAATAAATAATTGTTGTCTATTTTTACAAATCTTTTTTATCTCTACATCTTTTATGGTGAGACTAGATATAGCATTTTAATTTATCAATTTATAAAAAATAAATAAAAGAATGAAATTGGCAACCCGAGCAACATTACTATAATGTAACAATTTATCATTATTTATCACTAAAATATTGCAATAACTAGTTATTTAGCTATTGAACCAATATCCGTAATATTTTCTGATTGCAAAGGGAAAATTATTAAGGATTTCTATGTATCATTCAAGGGCGGACCTAGGGCTGGGCATAGGTGGCTGCAGCCCAGCCCAAAATTTAAAAAATTTATAGAAATTTTTTTTCTAGCCCAACCCAGTCCAACCTCCCAACCTCTCCCAATCCAGCCCCGTCCCAAATAAGGGCCGATAGTTTTTTTGTTTGTTTTTTAGATAGGTAGCCCAATACCAGCCCAATACTTACCCAAAAAAATAAATAGGCAGCCCAATAGGTTTGTATTTGTTTAAAGAACAAATCTTCCAAAACAATACTCACGTCTTTCAATAGATAGGCAGCGGCCCTCTCCGTCGTCTCCAGCAACCTGTAGTAGCTCCACTTTTCTAACATTTTTGGTAAGTGTAATTAACCAATTATTTTATTTCGTTAGTTGATAATGGATTTGATTAACAATGATTTTGAAATTTTATCTTCATGCAACAAATATTATATTACCCTTAGTTTTTTTATGATGCTGCATTGTTCAATGTTCTATATTGCTCTTAGTTTTTGAACTTTGAAAGAATTTTTTTGAACAAATATAAAAATAACGAAAGCTTAAATAAAAATAATTGAGGATATATATATAAACCCTAATATTTAAAATTATTGCGAATATACTCTGGTTTAATATCAATTAGGGCTAATTTTTTTTAGGTTATAAATAATTAAACCTCCACACTCAAAAACGGGAAAACCCTTTTCGCATTTTATCGATCAAAACTGAAATCTAGCAGTACAACATCCAATGTTGTTGAAACCTCATTTTCTGATGTGCAACTGCCTTCCATACCTCAAGCAAATAAACCAAGCGAATTTGATTCAACTGTCATTGAACGGGATCCTGGTTTACGCTTGAAAAATTGTGAATATCCGGTTAATCAACAGAATGAGGTTAGACGAGCTTATGTGAACTTGGGGCCTTATCAACCTAAACTTGAGTATCCCAGGTCCTCATTTAGAAAGCAGAATAACCGATTTCAACATATTTGGTTTAAACAATTTTATTGGCTAGAGTATTCTCCTTCAAAGGATAAAGCATATTGTTTTTCATGCTTTTTGAAAATTGATCTAGATTCTGTAATCAATGAATTCGAATCTTTAAAGACTCGTCGAGCACAACTTAATTCGATTGTTTCTAATCAATAAATTTAGATATTAATCTAGATTATATTATTAAATTCTCTTTTTTCTTGTGGTTATACTTAAAATATATTGTATAATCTTACCTTAATATTAACCCACCCCATCGACAAATCCTGAGTCCGCCCTTAGTATCATTGAATAATTTTATTAGTTATTTTTTCTTCTTATACTCTACTTAGGCCAAGTTTGGCATCCTCAAAAAAATCCAAAAAGTTAAAAAGTCACTATCCTATTTAAGTCACATCATCTTATTTAAGTCACATCACCTCTCTAACACATCACTTCAAACCCAACCCAAATTCAACCCATATTTCATAAAAAGTCAAAAAGTGCACTTATTTAGTCTTCCCAAACTTGGCCTTAGATTCACAAAACAAACACTATATATATACATGTGTGACCCATCGTATTTAAATAAAACAAAAAAAATACCCAATTGAATTCTCCTCAAAAATAAATTTAGGATGCATGAGATGTAGCAACACCATCATCTATAGTGCACTATTATTTGCCTTCATTTTTTCTTCATCCGATTTTAAATGTTGGACGGCAACGACCAACAATGTCAACGGTGAGATGGTTTGAAGTTTGGAGCTTGGAGGGCACACAAGAGGAATGCTATTATATAAAAAGTTAAATTTTGAGTCATATATTATTTTTCTAAGGCTTGGTTTAGGGTGTCTTAAAAAAGTGTATTTTTTATCTTTTTACAAAAAGATATGTAAAAAAGTAGAGAGGTGATGTGATAGAAAAAAGATAAAAAGATAAAAAGATGAATTATATAAGTTATGTCAAACCTAACCTAAATATATTGGTGTGTATAACTTATCTTCTGTGTATAAAAAATGATCGACTTGTAAAATTTTATAAAAAAAATTTGTTAACAAGTATCTTTAAGAAGCTTAAAATAACATGAGAGTGTGTAAAACAAATGATGTATAATTAATTTAAATATTAATAATCAATACATTTAGAACATTTATTAATCAAATCCTTTTATAATACACAAGAAGTTATTCACATAATAATGAGTGACCCATATACGTCTCAAAACGATAACTACCTAAATTAATTAATATAATAATGACCTCTCTATTGAATATTGGAACCACAAAGAAGAATTTTATGAGGGATTTTTTTTAGGGGATAGAGAAATATTTTCCTTTGTCAAAACAGGGTAGACTCCTAAAGGGTCCTAAGGCTAAAAGTCATTTCATTCATTTACTACTCTTTGACGAGGGAGACTCCAAAAGTGTCCTTCCCAAGGCTAAAAGTCATTTCATTCATTTACTACAATTAGCCTAAGTTGCTAGGAACACCATTTGAAAAGATGGTTGGGTTGAAATTAAGACATTATTTGGTATTTTTTATTTTAATATTTATTTAAAAAAAATTTTGAGTCACATTTTTTTTATATATTATTTTATAAAAAATCAAAAAATATACTTATTTAAATCATCTCAAACACTCTCTAAATTAGCCTATTAAAAGATAAAATAAATTAAAAAATTAATAAGATAAAATGTTACAATTAAATTATGATTTTATTTTTTTTCTCACAAAATTATAAAAAAAATTAAAAATTTATCTTAAATGAAACTTTTTAAGATAAATTAAAATAACAAAAAATAAATAAATAAATAAACTAAAAAAATTATTTCCAAACAAAATCATAGTTTGGTGAAAACTTTATTGCTCCCCCAACTAACCCGAACCCCAAAAACCCAAAAACAGAAACGTCATTTATTTTAGACTTTCGGCCTCTCTCCTTTCCACACCACCGACACCAGCGAACGTATTAACATCCTCTCTCTTCTCTCTCCTCTTCATTCATATATCTCTCTCTCTCACTCTCATCCATCCATGTAACTAATTACTTCATCCACTCTCTGCAACACTCTCTGAATCTCTCTCTTTCTTCTTCTTTCTCTTTCTCTCTAAAAAGAGAAGAACATGGTACAATCAAAGAAGTTCAGAGGTGTCAGGCAACGCCAGTGGGGTTCTTGGGTGTCTGAAATTCGCCACCCTTTACTGTAAGTTTTAATTTCAATCCAATCTCTCCGTACATTGCAATTTGCAAACCCCATTTATATTTCCTTTCTTTCTTTCTTTCTTTATATTCCCTCATTATTCTTATTCTTATGTTATGTTCAGTTCTGTTACGAAAATTTTAAACATACATATTTTTAGACACAATGCACATTCTATAATTATATATATAGCTTCACTTCCAAATACACATTCACAATGCACATTATGATTTTAAATCTCTACCCAATAATGACTAGAAGAAAAAATTACACCCTACGTATCATTCATAGCTGATTCACAGCCAACAAAACTATTTTTTTCAGTTGGTGATTTTTAAAATTTGTAGATAGCTACTGCCACTTGATTCTCCTTTGAAATGATTTTTAAAAATTCACAAGAAAACTACCAATATCATCATTTTGACTACTGAAAGGCTATTTTTCTGACAAATAATATTAAAATTTTATGACCGCGCACACAAGCCATACCAATTCATTTTATAATAACTGAAAAACAGGAATTTTAAATAACAGTATTAGATTCCGCGTCGGTATCAATCATACAGTCATATAGGTTGATATTGAACAGTATCAGCCGATATATTGATGAATAATGGCTAGAAAATCCAAAATATGTACATCTTTTGTCTTTTTTTTTTCATTTTGATCGTCGCTCCCCTCTCTCGTGTAGGAAAAGGAGGATCTGGCTTGGCACATTCGAGACAGCTGAGGCGGCTGCGAGGGCATACGACCAAGCAGCCATCCTGATGAATGGACAAAATGCAAAGACAAATTTCCCACCATCCACAAACCGGGAAGGTGGTGTCGACAACAACACAGAGTCTAGCCAAGGCAACCCAATATCACCATCAACCATGTCAAGCATTCTCAGCGCAAAGCTTCGAAAATGCTGTAAGGACCCATCACCTTCCCTCACTTGCTTGAGGCTCGACACAGACAATTCTCATATCGGAGTCTGGCAAAAGCACGCCGGGACGAGGTCTGGCTCCAACTGGGTCATGAGAGTCCAACTAGGCAAGACAAAGAACACAGAAAGCGATGGATCGTCATCGGCGTTGTCGTTTTCATCGTCATCGTCATCGTCGTTGTCGGTGACATCTGGGATGGAGGTTGGAGAGGAGATGGATGAAGAGAATAGAGTTGCAATGCAGATGATTGAAGAGCTGTTGAATTGGAATTGTCCGATGCCTTCACCTCTAGACGGAGTTCCTTCCTTGTTTGGTTAAGTCCTAAAAATAGCCCTATAGACTATATCAAAAATGCCAAGTGTACATAATCTGATTGTAGAATCGAACATAACTCTCTCACATATGATTGTACAAAGCCTAAGTGATAGAGTTGTGTCTAATTCTATGGTCAGATTTTGTGGAGATAGGAGGCAACAGATAGAAACCTTTGCTTCCCTTTAATGTAAAATTTCATGTAACTTTATAGGCTACAGTTCTCTTTTCCTTTCTTGTAGTACTAAAATATTAATACAGTTATCTATTGCACTATACTCTTGGGTCGGATCAAAGATGAATTTTCAAATTTATTGTCGGCAAATGCTTATAATAACTAAATTATGTGAGAATTTGGAGACATAACCTAATAACTATTAGGTGTTGTTTGGGAAGTCCTAAATAAGTGTACTTTTTGACTTTTTGAACTAAAAAGTTAAGGAAAAAAATATGATTGTTTGGGTTAATTTTTTGACTTTTTATAAAAAAATGTGTATTAAAAAATTGTATAAAGTAGTGTGTAGGGAAAAATTAGAATTGGGAGTTGTGCAGCCGTAATTTTTGACTTTTGGTGAATAGTGATAATTTTTTAACTTTTTGAGTAACTTTTTGACTTTTTGACCACATGCCAAACTTGGCCTTACTGTTTTAAGACAGAAAAACAGAACCATAGTTACATAATCAGCCGTGTGAAATGCTAGTGTAAATATTACTATAATGTCCCTCCTAGATGTGGCTCCAAATTGTGATGGCAAATGCAAATCTTGTCAAGAAAGTATAATTGCGGGGGACTCTTCTGCTTTTGGTTGGTATGGGTTCTAAATGATAGACATAAATGCTATCTAGGGCTTTGGAGCAGACTCCATAATTGAACTTGTGTATTATTATTAGTAATCTGCAATGCTGTAACATGTAAACACATGTGAATTGTACAATCAGTAATATATGTAAAATTAGCAGTATGCTTTGGTTTCTTAGCTTCTCAATGATTTTTAGAGGTTGAGAATTTTCTGTATTCAAAGTGTTTCCATATCCAAAAATATGATATGCAAAACTTTTGAGACACGATTTTGTTCGAAGGATTTTTGACAAATAAGTATGGGAAAAGCCTAGGAATATATAAAGTTCTAAATACATAATGCACATATGGAAGACAAAATATGTTCGCATATATAGTTATGAATGTAGCAATAGTGTTAGTGACACATATGTTATGCGAGACAAAATATATTCGCATATATAGTTATCAACAATGATTCATACCACTAAAAAAAAAGACCACTAATAGTACTAATGCATTGAGAATGTCCAAAACAAAAAAAAAACAAAAAAAACAAGACATAGCCCACTGCCACATCATTAGTGGTGCTATTAGAGCACTACTTTTAGTGCTCTCAGCCATTTTCTTATAGTTATGAATATAGCAATAGTGTCATGACATATATGTTTGCATCTGTAGATCCGAATGCAAACATATTTTGTTTCACATCCATATATTTTGTGTTCGGAACTTTCTGTGTTCCTCGCACTATTGATAACATATGCCGTGCCGAGTAGGGGGCAAAAAGTTGGGTATCATTCTTGCTGACAACTGTACAAGTAATTAATGCATATAGCGCAATTTTTTTCCATCTCTCTCAACTACTCATTAAGAGAACCTGTCTGTGTTGTCCTACTTTCTTGCCATGTATGTTAAGCCGAGCGAAAAAGGGTATGTTAAGGTCATTACAGAGGAGGAGGAGCTTATGGTCTCCTCTTCATTTCCATCAAAACCAATGGATGAAATCATATAACTTTGTCAAGTCCTAAATGACATTAAAATAGAAAGTTGTAAAACAAGAAAGTCGAATCCTAAAGCCTTTTAAATTTTGAGTAAACAAAAGGATTATTCATAATTTCAATTTGTATTTTGAATTTAAACTTGTAAGAGTCGCACTGAATAAATTTAATTCATACATTTTAAATTCTAAGTATTTTTTAAAATATATAACATTGCTGTCCAGTAACTAAAAAGTTGGTTCAGTATACATGTAAGGATTATAATCTATGGAAATCATAATATATGTAATTAAAAAATATAATACTTGCACCTAATAAGGCGTAGTAATTCTTAACCCACTCGTCTTCCTAGCTGGCCAAATGAGGGTCATGAAACTTGAATTTATAATCAAAGCAATTTCATTTGAAAATTCAGCTTGTTTCGTTCCAATTTTCAAAAAACAACTTTTAGAAAATTCTATTTTTTTATTTTTTGTATTTTAATGTTTTCAATGAATTTTTTTAATATTTTAAGCAATTTTTTTAAAAAATTTTTAGACACATCTAACAGAAATACACTTAAAAAGTATAATATTTGTGAAAAAATCTTTAAAAAATACATTAAATACCAAAATATATAAATAAAAAAAATATGAAAATTCAGTACATTTTTTTGTATTTTTGTGTATTTATTAATTTTTAAAATATTTTTTCACAAATATTTTACTACTTAGACACATCTAAGTAAGGTGCATTTAAAAAAGTAAAAAAAATTAATTAAAATTTAAAAAATATTCACTAAAAACAAAAAAACACGAAAAATAAAAAATTCAATTTTCAAAAAACTAAAACCAAACACACTATTATTCTCAACACTTTTATACATATTTATTATTATTATTATAATGAGATGATAGTAACATTTTTATAATTTAAATGAATCTTAATAGACTTCTCTTTCAAAGTTATAGCTCCACATCATCCTGCATAAATTTTATGTATATATTTTTTATTTGTATATCATTACTAGTTCTCTCTACAATCGATTTTCGGTTATAAAAAAAATGAAGTCCAGAACCCTTCGAATGCTATATTCAACCATATTCCCATGAAAATGTGAGGCATTACCCTCATGCTAAAAAAACAACCTTAATCAATTTGTTTTGGAATATCCCGTGTTATTGTCAGTGTTTTCCAGCTAAGACTTCATAAATCAAGGGTTGGGAGGAACATTAATTCTTTAATAGCATCTTTGTTATGAAAAAGACCCACTAATTATTATTATTATTATTATTCTTCATGAGAAAATGATTTTCAACTTATGACACAGACAGACAAAATTTCATCTGAAAAAGAAAATACTCATTAATTTAAGATAATAAGGTTTACCCCATCATTATTACTCAAATCAAAATCAAGTGGTCCCCATAAATAAAACATTATTATTATCATAATTATGATAGCCAATCCCTATAAATCACTTTAAGGAAGAAGGTGATGCTTGATTTGAGACCAAATGGTTCGAAGGGAACATGGTGCAATGGCCAACTTAAACAACTTCGTGTAAATCTAAACCTAATCTCAATTATAGAGGTGCCGTTTGGTAACACTTACGTTTTCAGTTTTCAGTTTATATTTACAAAAATATAAAAAAACTCAAATAAAAACTTGTTTGGTAAAATTTTTGATTTATAAATCAGTGGTCTTAGTTTATAAATTTGGCCAAAAAATGAAAACACAAAAACTGTGTTTCTGTTTTGAGTTTTGAGTTTTTTTTTTCTTTGTTACCCAACACTAGCCACCACCCGCCACCATTTTCTACCACCGTCTTCCGCCACCACCACCCACATCCCATCACCACCTGCCACCACCACTCACTACCCACCTGCCACCACCACCAGCCAGCCACCCACCAGCCACCACCCACCTGCCACCCACTCGCCACCACCACCCACCCCTCGCCGCCGCCACCGCCACCGCCACCACCACCACCTATCACCCACCTGTCATCTACCCGCCACTACCCACCATCCGCCACTACCATCCACCGCCCGCCACCACCACCGGCCACCTATTTGCCACCACCACTCACCACCCACCTGCCACCACCATCCACCACCTGCCACCACCAGCAACCTGCCACTCACCCGCCACCACCGCCCACCACCCACCACCACCATCACCCACTACCCACCTGCCACCACCACCCACTCGCTACCACCTACCACCCGCCACCGTTACCCACCCACCACCACCACCACCACCACCCGCCACCTACACGCCGCCACCACCCACCTGCCACCACCACCCGCCACCGCTACCACCACCACCACCACCACCCACTCACTACCACCCACCACCCGCCACCGTCACCCACCTACCACCCGCCACCCGCCACCGTCACCCATCCGCCACCCGTCACCCGCCTGCCACCACCCCCCGCCACCCGCCACCACCACCACCGCCACCCACTCGCTACCACCCGCCACCGTCACCCACCCGCCCACCCACTACCACCACCACCCGCCACCACCACCACCCACTCGCTACCACCCGCCACCGTCACCCACCCGCCACCACCAGCTACCCACCACCCACCATCACTACTTTCCACCACCGTCTTCCGCCGCCACTTGCCACCACTTGCTATTTCTCACTCTTCTTTATATTTTTAAATTTTTTTAAACATTTTGTCAATTACCAAACGCATTTGTAATTATGTTTTTCTAAAAATAAACAAAAAATAAACAAAAACTAATTTATAAAATTTTTGTAAATATAAACTGAAAACTTATACGTTACCAAACACACCCAGAGTTTGTAAGATTTTTTGTTCTCATTCTCCTCTGTCTTTTCTCGTAAATAACCTTTCTGCCATGCGAAAAACCTCTTTGGATTTCAAAACAATGTATTTATTAAAAAAGGAACAAAAACAAAAAAAAAAACTCCTCTTTGGATTTCATCATGTGACAAAAAGTTTGTTTTCGTTTGGCATGCCAAGGCTTTTTGGCTATTTTTAGTCACAAAAAATAAAAAAGACTAAAAAGTCAATAAACAAAGGAGTCTTTTGGGAAATTGGTAAAAAACCAACTTCCAGCTATTTATCTATTTTGGGTCACATCACCTCTCACATAACTTATCCACAAAAAGCTAAAATAAGCTAAAAAAAGCTAAAAAGCCAACTTTTTACCAACTTCTCAAAACACCTCAAAATGTCACATCCAAATTATAATTATTTCATTTTTTTTCTCACAAAAATTAAAAAAAAAGGTCAAAAAACCTATCCTAAAAGAGGCTTTTTAGCCTCAGGCTAAAATAACTAAAAAACCAAAAAATCAACTCATATTCCAAACAAACTTTTGTAACAAAAGAGATAAAAGAGGAGATTTTGTTCATTGTGAAGATAACTTGAGAGAGAGAGTTCCTATTTGAAAACTATTTGGCAACCGCTTATTTGCCGTATATTTAGCTTACAATTTTAAATTTTATACTTGTGATGTATTTAAAAATGTTTGCCAAACTTTTAATATTTTCAACTTAATCAGGTTTTTCAGTTCAAAAAGAAGAAAATAAAGTGAAAATTTCAACTTTTTAAAATTGAGTTTGATATGTTTTCTAAGCTGCAAATAAGTTCTGTCATTATTAATAACTTTTTTGTGTGTTAAATTTTAAATTTTAAGTGTTACAGATGTATAGAGAACTTTCTAGTTTTGGAGAGAAAAAACAGGAGCATGTGGTGGTTGAGTTGAGATGCTTATTAAAAAATAATAATAATTCACAAACACAAAAATTGACATAAAGTGGACATTACTCTTGCCAGTTATTTGCTCCATATATCACCATCATCGAGTTCGCTATTTTAATGCCAATAATACTACACTTATCATTGATCAGTAAATTTAAATATATATATACAGTTTTTTATTATGCTTATTTCAATGCATAATGTAGATTTATTTTTATTTAATTATTTTTTTATTTTTTTAACATATTCCCTAAGAGATCAAATCTCAAAGCCCTTGGATCAAAACTTTCAAGGAGGTCAAAGCTTTGAACTTGACAAGAATCATCAAACTAGTTTATATTTTTTTTTTCCCAAAAAAAAAAATCAGAAAAGATATTTTAAAACCAAACTAAACGGAATTTTGCACATTTTGTGTCAAAATCTGAAACTTTCAAGTGAAACTATTATAAGCGGGTTAACGGGTTGAAATGTGAGGACATGGTTCTTGAAGGCTCGCACTTGAGAAATTTCTCAAGTCATAAGCCTAAAGGTAATTAAACCACTAACTAATGTAGATGTATAACCATAAATCAATAGTCCCACAAGTCAATGAATTTATTTTATTTTATTTTTTAGTACATCAAACAAGAGTTATCAAGTTCTTAATGCTCAACTGCACTGATGGCTAAGTCATTGAATTCTTAAATAATTGAAAGGCTACAAATCCAAAAGCTCACTAGGTCCCAATGGTTTGAATCTGAAAATCCAAAAGGTTATATGAACAAAGTATAGTAAGAGTTGCCACTTAATTTGAAGTTCCATAAAAACATAACCAGAGAAACCACTGATGATCCCCAAGGATGACAAAGTTCTTGGATCAAGCTCTCTATTTACCAGACAAGTTAAAACTATGTTTTGTATAACTATAACTTTACTCAAGTTCACTAAAAAACATTCTACAAGTTTGTACTGAAGTCTGAGAAACAGATTCAGATAATCCCAAATTTCCTACATTTAGATCCTTGTGATACAACTCAAGTATATGTAATGACGACAAAAGAAATGAAAACTGGCCTGTAACAATGGCAGAGTGGTCTTGTAGCTTTAAAATAACCAAGAAGAAGCTATCAACAGCTTTCAATCACCAATCAAATCCGATCAGCGAGGTACTTCACAAGAGAATTAATCGGCTTAGTTGAGTCAACATTTTCGATTCCCCGACACCTAATCTTGATTCGTGCAAGGTAATCAGCTGCAATCCAACAAAAACTCAACATCAACGTCTGGTCAGTGCCATTGGACTCTTGAATCTCCAGTGACTTGTTCACCCAACTAGGATGATAAGTCACCTGGTACCATGCCGATGCCTTTCCTTCATACAATGTATTCTTCTCATCATCAGAGAGTTGACTGAAATCCGAGATCTTCTCAAAATTTTGCCTGAACTCTTTCCGAAGGGCACTGTAAGCATGTTTCAGCTTCTCTTGAAGTTCTCCTCGCTGCCGGCTGTTGTACTTCGGCATGGACCATATGTGTCCGGTTACAACCTCTTCTTCCCGGTTCACTTTGTACTGTCCTAGAAGACCATTCAATTGCCCATCATACGAGCATTTATGGCTCCATGCATCATCAATGAAATCTATGGATCCTGGAATCTCAAGGTCTGTGTCATATGGAATGTCTCCAGGAACAAATGTTAGCTCAGAAGGTGCTTCCACGTCATTGTCATATGCATCTTTAATTTGCCGATAGAGCCTGCCCAAAATTTTCTTTGACTTGTATGACTGAAACGGTTCTTTGCCCATGAAGTCCGGGTACATTTTTGGTTTCAGTTGAGAGGGCATCGTCACAAGCTGTCCAGTTTTCGGAAAATCAACAGCTGTCGCAGCAAGCTCTGCCAACGTGATGCATTTCTCATCCAATGCTCCATATTCACTCAGATCAGCATGAACCACATGAGCATTGCAAATTGCACCCAAGTTCTCATTCACCATGTTTTTTGAGAAAAAATCTATTATATCCTGTAAATTAAAAACAACATAGTGTGAGACAGTTCTCTGAGGCCCGCTTGGTATCCAAACAGTAGAGATGAAAGAAATAAACATACAACTTAGCTTCTAAAATTTCAATAAATAATGTGAAATGATTATTAGATGATTATCCAATAAAACTTCAATACTAACTTGTTTTTCTTACAATTTAATTAAACAGTACACCCTTACCACTAACATTTTAACACTAGCTTACAAGTTAGAATAATGGTTACTGCTAAGAAACTTCAACCATTGTTCCATCAAAGAAGAATCATCATGTTACTAACTTTTTTTTTTGATAAATAAGAATCATCATGTTATTAACTTACTATCATCATGTGGACTAGATTCTGAGTGTTTCAAGTAAATAAACCACATACATAAACACTAACACCAATGTTGTCCTACTATATTAGGAAGATAATTTGAAACATTAAAATCAAGCAAGTCATAAGTCTTTTTTGTGCCTTTTTTCTAAAGGTATAGGAAGAGCAAATTTCCCTTAAAAGGTCAGTGATTACTTTGGTCAGCAAAACAAACTAACCAAATGATAGGTGGTAATGTCTATGAAGGAAGAAATTGACTCAAGATTATGTCCTAAGACCTGATAGAAGGCAGAAACAGAAATACTATTCAAAATTAGTAGAAAATTACCCTTTGACTAACTGTACGAGGTGATTCTTTTACTTCTGCTGGTGTATAGTCCATTGGCACCCAGCTCCTCTTACTAGGTGGAATCAAGTTTTCATCCCACGTGACAAAATAGAGATCGCCATCGAGGTCACTTCCTGATGCTTCATTTGTATGTGGTCTGTCACCCTTTTGAGGGAAAACCAGACAATCAGAAAGATGATCCAACCCAGGGGCATCTACTGCTTCTAAAACTCGTATATCTCCAGGGTGAAGACATGGGTTCTTTGTAATCACTACGAAGCCTTTAATTACTAGAAGATTCTTCTTTGCCCCGGAAAATCTAGAGCCATGGTTTGCAAAACAGTTTTCAAGTGTGGGACTTGACACTTGAACAAAGCATTGGCCTTGCTCGAGCACCCCAAGCTCATCCAAGCAACCCATTAACCACCTCCCGGAACTAACAAAGATCCGAGCTTTTTCTCTTAACCCCCAGAGTTGTGCAGCTCTAATACAAGTTAACATGCCTCGTAGATGAAGTTCGGTTTGAGGCTTAAAACCCGCACTTAACATTATTGCTGCTGTATTTCCTTGCTCAGCACATGAAGCAGTAAGAACATCGAAAGCCACTTCCGTGTCGACAGTCATCTGATTTAGTTTACAAATCATTGACTGTTGCATTTTCCAAAACGTTTCGTCTGCCACTTTCAATGTTGAAAGCAATGTTATTATCTGCCGGTTGAGGAATCCGGGTTGGAATCTAGTCCAAGAACAGATTTCAAGGACGGTGTGGCTGGACTCAAATTTGATCATGCTTTGCCTCAAGGAAAGCCGGATCGCATCATTCTTTCCTGGCCAACAAGCAATAACGCCTTTGCAACCGGCATATCTTATCTGATAAGCACATGGTGGGTTCACCGTCAACTGCAGTTTCTCCGCCACTTCCATTGCAAGATCCGGCGTTATCATCCCTATCCCATCAGAGAAAACATAGTTGTTTCGCTTAATATCGGGGAGTTCTGCGTTAACCTCATTTGGTGGAACTTCAACTGTGGCATAAGTTGAAGAGAAGCATTGTCCCATCCTAGCCGCACACTTAGCGATATTCCGGTTCATGAACTTTCCCATCCAATCTATTATATTTTGGATACTGATATTCTTGTTTTCAGCAAAAAACCAAGCAGAACGATCCCTCAATTGATTTGATGAGAACGCCAAAAACAAGTACCTCCGACCACATAAATGAAAACCCTGATTTAGAATAGTCTTTACCCGTTGAAAAGCTGTGGTTTTCTGAGGGAAAGAGTTCGCGGTGATGTTTTTCACGATCGGTGCAACGTAATAGGTAAAAACATTTGAATTAAGAGTCTGCATACCTTCGTCCATGAAGGTTACTCTCAAAAAACGATCAGAAACATCTTTGTAATGCCTGAGGACCCTATTAGAAATTTCAACTGTTGGCGGAAGACAATAGGCTTTGGTTGGAGTGATAACCAACCTCCTTACTTCTACAACATTGTCAAACTGTTTATGGCTCTTGAGAAGTTTCGGGTTTTTCATCAACCAATCTTGGACAATTTTCAGCCTCCTATAGGCATCAAACACGGGTCGCTTGTAAGAACATATGTGCTTTAATGCAGCTATATTGACCTCCTCTGTTTGGCTTCTGAGTAAATCAAAAAACCCATCTGACAACTGGTGCTGGTTGATTATGCCTTTGTGCATCACCGTGTTCACCAAAAACAATACTTCAAAAGTTATATATCTCTTGTATTGAATACAAAAGAAAGGATCGGGCATGGTCATTCCAAAATAAGGTTCGTTCAGTATCCTAAGTTGATGTCTGAGCCGTTCATCCAGAACCCTTTGTTCCCTAAAATAACCCATGGCCTTATTCAGCTTCGAACCATGACGAGGGGGAACTACAATCCGGTAAGTATTGCACCTACCAATGGCCCCACTGGGTGTAAAATCTGTGGTCCGAATCCAAGGATCATCATCATCCAACAAATCAAACGGAACAGATACTTCAATATCATCATCTGCAGTTCTATAGTAAAGCAAGGGAGACGAAGCCAGCTGCAAAAGAATAACCAAGGACGATGTATCAGTATATTGTTTGATCTCATTGATGGCCCTCACCAAGAACTCTACTTTAAAGTTGCATTTGATTAATGCATGTTTGCTCGTTCCTTTAAAGGAAAATGCTGTGTCTTTGGTGAAAAGAAATTTGCACGTTCCATTGAAGGGATCAACAACAAAGTCAACCTGTCCTCTCCAACTGACCAAGAGCTCATCTCTGCTAGCGAAGCTTCCAATTTCAAGCCCCACGCCAGATAACTTATAAGGATCAATAGTCCTCCTCCTTTGGTTCATGCTAAATGGATTCTCAGGCCCCAAACTAATCTTCAAATGTTTGTTGATTAATATAAGCTCGCCACGCCCTGAGGCATCCAACGCTGACTTTGCTGAATCGGGCATTGCAAAATGCACGAATGCATGGGGTTCTACTTTCTGATAATTATTTGTTCTCTGCAAATCAGTAGTGTCGATGTTAAAATTTGGGTATGATTCTGGAGGGGTTGAAGAAGTCTTCAGTCTACACCTCCACACAACTCCAATATTATCTTCGAAATAATCCAAAAGCACTCTTGCAGTGATATTATTATCGAAACCACCAACACTAATCTGAGTCACCACCATTTCCTTCTCACTTCTATCTGAATCCATTCTTTCTCACACAAAATCTTCAGAGTAAAATATCCAAAACTACTTCTTTCTGTAATATCCAATCCCACCTAATACAAACCGAAAATCTGTTAAGTCAAATACAAATACGCCAAATCATATCAACATTTCAATTTGAAGTTTGAACCTTAAAAGT
Organism: Camellia granthamiana; assembly: GCA_036172215.1. Classification (NCBI taxonomy): domain Eukaryota; kingdom Viridiplantae; phylum Streptophyta; class Magnoliopsida; order Ericales; family Theaceae; genus Camellia; species Camellia granthamiana. The sequence goes on from CM069916.1 coordinate 13,096,029, forward strand.
TATTACTCCATTCTAGTAAACAACTAAACTACATTTCTTTTATGCAATAAACATAGGAATCAAAAACAAATTATAATTTGGAATGGAAGATTTATATCATTAATTGATCAGAAAAAGAGAAACCTCCAAAACTTGTACAACCATTTTACTCAGATAAAACTATAGTATAGCTCAATGTTTCAAAAAGCAAAGCAACTTAAGAACATAAGAGTCAATTGACGAAATAATCATCTCAACTTAATTACAATTACTATCAATCCATACAATTGGTAGTGTAGTTGACTCTCTGTTAATCAATAAAACCCCAATACTTAAAAAAAATCACATAGTTGAGTAACCCAGATTACACATTCCATTCTTCAGACCCAATTTCTCTAAAACCAAATAGAAGATACCCAATAGAACAAGACTTCATAACAGTGGGAACTTGAACTGATCCACGTTTGATAATGCTTCGGTTTCCTTTTTTTATGTTTTCATTCTAGTTTTTTTGGAAACTAAAAATGAAAATATTGTTTTTGTTTTAAAAAAAGTGAAATTAAGACCCAAAAAAAAAGGTGTTTTCATTTACTCTCAGTAGTTTTGGTTCTTATATATCCTTACCTGTTCTCACCTTATATTACAAATAAATAAACAAAGTTTTAATCTCTCCTCCCTCCCTCCCCCACCCCCTGCCACCAGCTGACTTCCGTCGAGCTCCGGCCACCTTCCATCAGCCCAGCAGCCAGTTTGACCTTCCAGACAACCGGCCTGTCTCCACCCGTGACCTCCGGCCACCCTCATGACACTCCAGCCACTAACTTGGCGGCCATCGTCGGCCACCACATCTGTCCACCCTCCACCGCCAGCCACCACATTGGTCAACTCACAAAACATATCTCTTTATTTTTGTTTCAATTTTTTTCAAAACATTTGTATGCACCAATCAAGTTTTTAAAAATAATAATAATAATAAATTAAAAGTAAAACTTGTTTCTTATTTTTGTAAACAGAAAACAACAAATTCACAACTTTATCAAAGGATAAAGGACCAATGAACCAATTTTCATAATCTTTAACCTTCTCTCAAACCATTGTACATTTTTTGGGTGTTTAATCAACTATCAAAAGGGCTCATCAAAAACCAAAAAAAAAAAAATCAACTATCAAAAGGACAGACCAAAAATCAAATATAAGAGAGTGACTTTGGTAAAACATAAAAGTTCAACTCATTCAATGTGATGAACCTAAACTAGAAAATAAAAAAGAAGCCAAAGACAACTCAAATTTAATTTGAATGGCTTATCAATAGTGATAAATTACAAGCATAAACGCAATTCGGATTTGTCATGCGTTTGGCTGATGAGAAAATGTAGCAAAGAAAAGGGAAAGAAAATGAAATTTCAAGATCTTGACATTTCAATCGATTCCTTTGAGAACATACATATTTCCTTCCACCATTTCCGTGAAACCAAACAGGGGTTAAAATCACCGATTGATAAGAACTTTCATATAAACAACAAATAAAACCCATTTCATGTAAAATTGAAATAAAAAGATCGAAATCGCTCAACTTTGAGAACTACCCACTAACCTTCCGAGTTGATCGAGCGAGAATCGAGAAATGAGGCGATCCACAATGTGAGAGAGAGAGAGAGAGAGAGAGAGAGAGAGAGTGAGTGAGTGAAGAGCACCGATTTGGCTTGAACTATATGGGTTTTTGCTTTGGTACGGAGAAAGAATCTTGGTACTTCTTTCCACGCGGAAGGTGTTTTGCCTTTTTCCAGTGTTCTCAATAGAATGTCGGAAGGTTCTGATTTTCTGTTTGGGTGGAAGGAAAGTGGGCATGGTTTTAAAAATAATAATAGAGGGAAAATAATATCGGGCATGGTTTTAAGTTACATAATTATCATCGATGAATGACTAGGTCTAATAATTGGTTCAATTCAACAAGGTTAAAGAAAATTTTGATACATAATTAAAAATTTTAATTTTATTGATTGAGGAATTGAAACGGATTATTATTATTCTTATTTTCAATTGATTTAATGTAAATGTGAAAATTTTAAACTAAAGTCTCATCGGGCAAATTAATATTTTAGTCAAAAAGTTATTAAAAAAGTCAAAAATCTTATAACCTACACCAAAAAGTCGAAGACTTCCTTTTCTCTTTACTTTTTGCACATCTTTTCATAAAAAGTCAAAAAATCATCCCAAACATACTAATTTTTTTTACCTCATATTTTAGCTAAAAAGTTATCAAAATAGTCTGTTTCCAAACGAGATCTAAGTATGAAATTAAGGCCTAATATGAAGGGATGGTTTTGTCTAGCAGTCTCAATCCAAACTTGAGGTAAAGGAAACCATTCTATATGTTGAGTTTGAGAGCCTATATGATGAAAACTAATTTGTGCTCTATTGATACAATGTGTATATCTATCTAGTACCATCAGCTATACTGACTAAAGCTGTGATCACTAAAGGTGAACTCCATCCTGGTGAAATTATGTATTGTTCAATATATAACTTACTAGCTCCGACATCTATCATGGCATATACACTAAGAGTTGGTTTGGGGTGTCCTAAAAAAGTGTACTTTTTGTTTTTTTGGACTAAAAAAGTTCAAAAAAAAATATGAAGGTTTGAGTTAACTTTTTGACTTTTTATGAAAAAATGTGTATTAAAAAATTGTATAAATAATTGTATAGGGGAATAAAGTAATGGTATAGGCGTACGGTGGGGAGCAGCACGGCAGAGAGGCTGGGTAGGAGATTATTGACTACTTCTCGGGCATTATATTGGATGGTTTTGTTCGGCCTGTGGGGGTCATCACGGGTCCCATTTTGATAATCTGAACCGTTCAATATGTATAAATCGTCGAGTACTATAAGTCTATAAAAAATCACGTTGATCGGATATCGATAGCTATCTGATCGGATTTGTTTTTTTCAATCATTAATTTTAACACCATACATTTGTTGTACATAACTGATTTGATCATATAGTTATCGATATCCGATCAATGTGATTTTTTACAGACATATAATATTTAACGAGTTCTATATATTAAACGGTTTAGATTATCAAAATAGGACCCGTGATGGCCTCCACGGGCTGAACAACAGTGTGTGTGAAAATCACACCGAATCATTTCATTTTTGCCAACAGCCGCTGCACAGCCGCTGCACAAGCATCAATTCAAATTGTACTTTTTGTAGAAAAATTAATTTTTTATTTTTTTTTTGGGTGAATAGTGATATCTTTTTAGATTTTGGAGTAACTTTTTGACTTTTTGGCTTATTTAGGATAAGCCAAACCAGCCCTAAGAGTTTTTTCTGGAAATTTGATTGCGCAAGAGATCTCGACTAAATTTAGTTTTGGTATAACAGGGTAATTAAATGGTAAATATGTGTTGTTAGACTGTGCTTGAGAATATAGACTAAACGGTTGAGGATCAATTAGGTTGACTAATTCTAAAGAGTGCATATATTCTTCAACAAGTTTATCTTTTAAGGGGTATTAGTATGGAATTGTTCTAACTGCTGTTTAAACTGTTTATTTTCTAATTCTAAACATTTTATGTCAAAATTAGCCTTGGTTTCGATCTCGCGTATTTGTAGTCTAAGTTTTCTTACTTGTATCTCTAATTCTCTAATTGTTAGGTATAATTCTTTATTTTCAAGACTATGATCTTCTCGCATCACCTCATTATCTTCTATTGTTATCTTGTGTGTCATATTTGAAAAATCTAGAAATCCCCTAGATATTGTTTTGTGATTATGTATCAATTTTAAGCAGTAAATAACAATTCCAATCAAATAATCAAAATAAATCAACACAACGATTTTAACGTGGAAAAATCACAATTGGTACGCCTCCAATTGTGATAAAAAAATCACGGGCAAAAGCTACAAAACAATCCACTAAGAGGACAAAAGAAATTACACAAGTGTACTCTCAATTACTTAGCGAATCTACGCCTAAATCGAACCAACTCCTATTTGCCTCTTCCAGCCTCGTCTTCACCTTAGAATTGTCTTGCCCAACGTTGAATCCACAACGCCGATGTCGAATCGCGACGATAAGTCACTCTGGAATCCACCAAAGAACAACACTTTCTTTTGTATTGAACGAAACAAACAATCCTTTGATGTATACTTTTCAAACCAGATTTAAACTCAAACAAATATCAAAGAAACTAGCAAAGAAACTCTAGATATAAACCCTAATATCCAAGAAGATGATCTGGAAGCCGTACCCTAAAATTTGATTGAAACACGTATTTATAGAAAACTGAATCGCGTTCTCTGCTCGAGTGGACCTCACTCGAGTGCAGGAAAGTTCGCTCGAGCGTAAAATGAGAAACCCCATATTTTTTTATAATAAAAATTATATATATATATATATATTTAATTTTCTTAAATAATTATTCACAATATTTTGAATTTAATAGTCTGTATATTTTTATACTGAAAATTTATTCAAAATAAAATAAAATAAAATATTTTTGACTTTATATTATTACTCAATATTAATTTCTGAACCTTATGATATTTTTGTTATATTTTTCTCTATTTTTTTTGTAATCAAATTACACTAGAACGTAATATTTTCTATACTAAAACCCAATCAAAAAAAAAAAACCATGGGTTTACTCCCCATGTTTTCTTACCTTCCACATGCATCCCTCTCGGTTATCATTACCAAAACAAAACGCGGTGGATATGCTGATGCCGTACCATCAGGTGTTCAATTTCTTTTTCTTTTCATTTTCTTTTATCTTCTTTTACTCTTCCTCATTTTTTCCATAAATTGAGCCTAACTTCTCCTTCATATCTCTTCATCTTTGCTTCTCTTCTAGTTTCATATCTTTCTCTCTCTCTGTCCGTTTCATCTCTCTCTCTCTCTCTCTTGGTTCTCTCTCTTTCTCTCTCTTTCTCTCTACCTCTCATTCTCAAAACTCTCTTTCTTCTTTTTTATCTCTGTTCTTCCTCCTTCCCCAAGCTCCATAGCCACGGCCTTAACCCATACTGTCACCACTAGAACCACAAACCCGTGAACTTCTCCACTACCATCACACCGTCGAACCACCACCACCACCATCACCTAATTCCATTATCATCTAGAACCACTATTCACAAAGTGTTGTAGGTGAAGAAAGAGAAGAAGAATGAAGATGGATGAGAAAGAAATAAAGTTAGAGAAGTTTGTTTTGAATTTCAAAAGTTGGTTTTCAGCTTACTTTCAGCATGCCAAAATCATCAATTCTGGGAAGAAGTGAGAAAAATAGGTCATGTAAGATGACGTACGAAGTAAGTTGAAGAGATTGGTGAAAAAATAAAGTAAAACCGTTAAGAATTAAGAAAGTTATGGAGTTCGAAAGATTGTTCGAAGAAAAGTCTGAGACGGGAGGCAAAAATCTTATTTTTCGTCAAATTTTAGAGATCCGATGGCATGCAAAAAGAGACGGAACGTGGTGTGTAAGGAGTGAAACAAAAACTAGGTCTTGAGGTAAATCCAATAACATAAAGATAAGGTAAAACAGAGTTACGATGAAGAAGATACAAGTATTTGAACTGGTGGCATTGAAACTAAATTTCTAGGTCTTTCTGTTTGTGCATGTTGTGGCCAGTGGCGGAGCCAAAAAATTAAATTAGATGGGGCACTTATTAATTACGATATCGAAAATTTTTACAAAAATATTTCAACAAGTTTTATGATTGATTTCGAGAAATATCAAAAAAATAATGTTATTTGTAACTAGTGTATCATGGACAATATAAAAAAAATGGATATAAGTCTTAAAATAAATTAAATAGGGTTCATTTGGGAAGTGGGTTAGTTTTTGACTTTTTGGCTATTTTAGTCTAGGGCTAAAATGCCTCGTTTGGAAAGGACTTTTTGACTTTTTGTGAGAAAAAGAATGTAATGATTATGGGTTAGATGTGATGTTTTGTCTTATTGGGTTAAAAAACCTATTTTGTCTTTTTGTGACTATTTTAGCCAAAAAAGCCCCAACCTCAACTTCCCAAACAAAGGCATAATGATAAATTATTTTTTTATACAAAATTTTATTAAAAATTCAATATCATGGTAATATTACGTCATCTAATAGTAAATAAATATATAGAGAGTGAATCTCATATGTCAAATGTAACTAACAATCTAATAAATTTCATATCTTTATAGTAAGATTAATTATACTTGCATGTCATTAATAATAACATCACCGTTACATTCAAAAAATTTCATAGATGATATGATTTATAGTAGTCTCTTCATTTTCAATTAAAATAACCATTATTGTTCTCATAATTTTTAAAATGCCATTGATATTTCACTCTAATAATATTTTTGTAATTTTTTTATTTAAAATACCTTCTTTTTGTTTGTTAAAAAAAAAATTCCCAAAATTCAGAGGGGGCATGTGACCCCCCTATTCCTATACTCCCTCCGCCACTGGCTGCGGCTGGTGGAGAAGATGAATTGAATTTTATCCAGCGTTTCTCAGCTCATGGAGCTACGGTGCATCCTAGTACATTTAGGTTAATTGAGTGGTCCTATGACTTTGGGGATGACCACCCTTAGGTTTTTCGGTGTGTAGAATCCATTTTTGGGGTTAGACCTTGCAAATTTTGAGTCTAAGATGATGATCGACAACTAAAAGTTCTAAGAGAATCCAATGGAAGATCAACGGTGAGATCGCGTTCGATTAATGTGAAATTTCAGCAAGACGATCATGGAGCCAAGACGGTCATATCTTACGATCAGAATCATAAATCAAATTCGGACAATAAATCATTAGCAACCTAACATAGTAAGAAAACTCTCTCATTCTTTTTAATTGTTAATTTTTCATATTTGTGTTCATATGTTATAAATAGCTGAAAATTTAGATAAAAATATTGTTTATAGTTGTATGTAAATTTGTGATTTGTATGTTAAATATTTGAAGGTTATTTTTATTAGTAGCCTTAAAATCATGGTTTAATTTTGGAATTGGACTTGCATGCGTAGTTTGTACCATTAAAAAGATGATTAAAGATTTTATTTTGTTTGATTATATGACTCTAAAATCTGCTAGAAACTTGTACAAATTTTTAGACAATTTTATGCTCAAAATTTTGAGATAATTTCTCTACAAAGTTGTTAAGAATAATGTCTAGTTCATCCAGAAATTTTTGTAACAATTATTCTAGTTTTGTAAAAACTTATACAAAATTTTAATTAAATCTGAAACTGTAGACAGATTTTACGGCGTATTGGAAAAATCATTAAAAATCCTATATTAAACCAAATCTGGTATTTTTTTAAATAAAAAAAAGAAATTTGGGAAGTCTAGTTTCATAATAAAATTTTAAATTATGAAATTGATTTATAAATTTAAGTGTGGAATTATTTTAAGAAAATGTAACAAATCTGTGCCATGAAATTTCTTGAAATTTTACCGAATTATTTATAATTTATTTTTGGGAAATTCTTTCTGAAAAATGAGCATAACATGTTTGTTGAATATCCCATATAGTTACATGAATTTTAGAGTTATATAAATAATTTATTTATAATTTTAACTATGAAAATTATGTTCTGAATATTCTGGGCAGAATGATAAAGAATCAAGATTACTACGTCAACCATTCATTAGGACCAAAAATCAATATTGTGCTAGTCTATTTAATTGAATCTTATAAATTAATAGTCCATGCACGTGTGTTGTGATTTATTTTAGTATTTAAAATTATTATTTCACACCATGACTTGATTAAACTGTTCACAATGATTTATACACATTGATGGATTGTTGTAGAACGTATGTGTTGATATTTTCTGTTAAAAATTATATTGAAATGGTATAATATCGATTGTGATCTAATTTGTAATTATTAGTGATTAGTATGAAAATTAATTAAAATGATCAACGAAGTGTACGAAATTAACGGTTGACAGTTAATACCGATTGTTCAGGGTGAGTCCTGATTTTAAAGAGTGTATGAAATTAAGGGTTGACGGTTAATACCGGTTGTTCAGGGTGAGCCTTGGTTTTGAGAATTCTCACATAAATTGTGTCGCGAAACCCTAAGATGGCACGAGACTTATTTGAAACCTTTTCGGTATTCAGTTTTGGAATAAGGGTGGATGTGTAGGTGGCACACAGGGAGATTACGTACCCCTAGCAGACCGTTTCCTTGGGGCAGACCATGGATGCCACTACTTGGGTATATAACTCCGGACGTGGACATCCATGGTAGTTACGGTTGGTAACACTTGAATATTTGACCAATGGAGGGTTTCAAATTAACCGTTGCCATGCTTAGTGGTTGGTAAGTTAAATCTCTTTGGTGAGATTTCGAGTGCCAACTAAACTATTAAAATTGTCAAAATTATTTTAATGGTTGTAATTTATGTTTACAATTATATTGTTATCTCATATTTATAATCTCATTATTTTTCTCTTAAAAAGAATGGTAAGTTGGTTATGTTTTCTTACTGTGTTGCAAAACTCATGGCATATATTTTTGTTGCTCTGGCGTTTTATGCCAGGTTTTGGCGAGAAAATAATTGAAGCTGAAATGGAGTTGATGCTAACGTAGAGCCTTGGCTGACTTGAAACCCCGATTAGAGCCGAATAAATTATATTATTTTATATAATAACTATTAAGGACTTTATAATTTCATTTGATGTCGTATTTGGATAATTTTAAATTTTTATCTATTGTTGTTTAAACATTTGGTTATGTACGAAAGTTGGAATGCCCTATTAAGATGTCAACTTTTTGGTTTATGAAGTCATTTTGTTTATTTAATTTCCCTTGATGTTCTAAAAATTTGGGGCGTCACATAAAATCCCAACTTCCAGTACTTTTGCAGCCAGGTCAAACTTTAGCTCGATTCCTGACATAGTCAACGAAGTGGCAAATATGATAGGATTAAGATCACAAACTCCTCAGCATAGACACAATTCGGGTTGGATTCACATCTAAAACTCATAGCCTTACTGAAATAAAAGATCAAATACAATTACAACTGAAAGGAGTTTTATCAAACAGGATTGCCAAGAATAAAAATCTAACAATATTTAATTTTTCTGAACAAACTGTATAATAAGTTATACTGCATAATAAATATTGAACTCTCTTATTTTTAGTTGGAAACCAATTACAATAACTGCATCTAGTAGTATCAAATCCTAGTCTAATTCTAAAGTTATGCTGACATTCAGTATCCAGATTACATTCCATCAACATAAAGAAATTTTTATGAGAAGAGGGTATTCCTATTTCTTGGTTAAGTTGTCCTAAAAGGTTGTCTATATCGGTATCACTTTCTGAATTACTATCTGAACTTAGGACTTCTATTTGATATTCATGATCACTGATTATGGTATAGATGTCTGAATCATCATTGTTTATGCTTACAATATCTTCTTCTAAATCTTCTATAATATGTAACCTTTCTATCGATTTATTAGTATTAGGTTTATGTCTTTTTGGGCAGTTTTTTGCAAAATGATTAGGTTCTCCACATATAAAACAATTGCATTTTTTACTACTAGGTTTCATAACATATCTTTATTTTCTTTTATCTTTTTCTTCTTTAGGTAGTCGCTTATAATTTATTCCGTTAAAAGTTCTACTTTTTCTAATGGATTTTTGCTTTCTCCACGGTTTCCTATATTTTTTCTTCCAATACTTTTCTTTTTTATATCTCCCATATTTTTTGTATTTTTTCCTATTATATTTATCTTCATATTGCTAAGGAGTGTATATTATGCTGCTACAGAAACCATAGTTTTTTTTTTTTTCAAATCTTTCTGTATTTTGACTTCTATACATTTTTCTCTAAGCCTTTGAAATGTAAAAACTATTCTAAGTCCTATTTCTAAAACTCCTCTTATATTTACTTCTCCTGATGCTATTCTTGTTGGTAAGTTGGCATAATAAATTGATCATTTATTTTCTCTCTCTTTTCCTAATTCTCCTGGTAATTTCCTAAAATATTTATTTCCTATTTCTTCATCAAAACTTTTTCTAGTTCTAGCTACTATGGCTAAATATTCTTTGCTAAACGGTACAACATATTTCCAATTTCCTAGTGTTATCTGATCTAACTCGGTTAATGCTATACTTTGAGTATAATCATTTCTTCTAGAAGGGTTGTATCCTATAAGCTTTTCTTTTATAAAACTAGTAAAATTCCATGGGTTATCTCCCAATCCTTTAAGTTGTCTAATAGTCTCTTCATATTTTTCTTTAAAAGTTAAATATATATTGAAAATTGAATCTCCTAAAAGTGTTTCCATATATTCCTACATATCAGTTGATTCAAAGGGATTGTTCATCCATGCCTTTACCGCATATTTTTCCCATTTTTCTATCACTTCTTGCCATATCTGAGCGTCGAATCTTGCTAAGTCTAAAAAGGTTCCTTGGTTGGTTGCTGGCTATAATTGTATGCTCATATCTAGTTGCCTTCGCTTTCCATGAAACTTATACTTTTTAATCAGATCTGCTTTACTACGTCCTGTATTTGTTAATGGTCTTCTTCCTTTTACTTCATAATGCATTGGTTCTATTGGATCTTCTATCGTATGTTGTGGGTTACTAGTTTCTGTGATTTCTGTTGTTTGAGTGTTCATATAAAAAGTATCTTCTAAGTTAGATTGTTTTGGTATTTTAAATATTTTGCTAGGATGTATTTTATCTTCTAAAATATCATCTACATATTCGGTATAAAATTCTTGGTCTAAAAATGACACTACTTCATCATGGGTATCTTCCTTAGTTATATATTCATAGTATCTGGTATCTAATATTTTATTCATATTACTTAAAGTAAAATTTTCCAAATCTTTCTCATTGATATTACATATTTTATTTTGTGATATTATTTTTTCTTCTGTCATTACATAAAATTGATTTATGTCACTATGATTATTTTGATTTTTTTCCCTATCTACAGTACTACATTCATCATCTTCGGATTTTTCTGGTGCTACATATGTGTATTGGGTAAATCTTACTGCATAACTTCCATATGCTTTTTGATATAATAAATTATCTTGAAGGGCTAATATCTTTTGTCCTACAAAATCTCCTAAATTCTAATCTAGTGCTGCATTATCTTCAGAATTATATTTTTTAGCTGGTAGTGCCTTTGTTTCTTTTGCGCCTAATATCTTAACTATTTGATCATTTGTAAGTCTATAATGGGTATTACTTTCTGAGATCGCTAAGCCTAAAAACCCTATGCAAACTAATAAATTCTTTTCTCATTTTTTCATTTTATATCCTTTACTTTTTATTCATATCTTTATCTTTTTTATGAAAAGTTGAGGTTAGTAAAAGGAAATCTAGTGTGAAATAAATTATTCCTCCTTTCGAATTCATATATAATTCATAGCTGCCTAAAATATTTTGTCCTACATCATTAAACCTATCATTATAAAGACATACAAAAACTTTAGCTCCTAAATTTTCTCTAGTTAAAGCCTTAACTTCTATCACAACTGTTAAACAGGAAAGCAACTTAAGAGGGGGGATGAATTAGGTTATTAAAAAAATTGGTTCAAAAATAAGGTTCAAAGATCTTAAGTAATTAAATGCAACAGATAATCAATAGATTAACAGAAAGTAAAAGAAAATGGAAAGAAGAACTTAACACAAGGATTTATAGTGGTTCGGCTCACCGGCCTACGTCTACTCCTCAAGAGTCCTCCTTGAGAATTTCTTCACTATGAATCCATGCACCACTAAGCTTTTCCCTACTTGTGGTTTTTTACAAAAGGACTTACTTCAATCTGTTCAGGATCTCACTCAACAAAATGCCTCACTTTACAAGTGTTTCACTCAGAAACTAAGAAACTAGAATAAGAGGTTCAACTGTCCTATTTGACAATTATTATCTCTCAAAAGATGGATTATGAAAGTGTAAGCTCACAAGTAAATTTTGGACTAACTTAGATCTGAAAATGGGAGAACAAAAAATGGAATCTTAGAGGTTGAAAATAATGCTCTGTATACTTAGTATATTGCAGTGAGTTTCTCACCATTCAGATTTGGAAAAAATCCAGCTTTATAGTTTCCATCCGACTTCTCTCTTGAAGTACAAACACACCCACGTAGGTCTTCTAGCTGTTGGAGCTGGGCAAGGAGAAAGTTTCCAATTGTTGCAAGTGGAGCTTGGATGGTACATGCTGTTTTCTGATTGTGGGAGGTGGAGCTTTCTCAAAAGATGTGGTGTTCATACTTGAGATTCAAACCTTTAGTGGAGGAGATGATTTTGTTCTAAAGCTTTTTGCTTTCTCTGATTTTGGGAGTGGTGTAGATGGAGAATGTTTCCTCCACTGAGTCAAATGTTGATGTCCCGAAGTCCCTTTTGATTAGAATAGAATTTGTCTGATGATGATGTCACAGAGACCCTCTTTGAGTTGGAAGATGGCGGCTAGGTTTTTTGCAACCCAGACTGTGACGCCCCGATTCTACACTATAGGTTACAGTCAAGGGAAAGTCACTAGTGAGTCCTATGGTCAATAACCAAGCAAGATCCCAGATCACCGGAGGAGTCAAATAGCCTCCCTTCTAAGTCCGGCTTTCTTAGGCAGCGCACTACCTTTTTGACAGATCTTACAAGGCATTGACACAAGACACAAGGTCTCATAAGCAACGTTAAGGTTCATACATAGAATATAATTACATAATAACCACAATATACTTGATTAAAAAGATTGTTCCATTACATTATATCCCAAAAAGAAGGCTTTAAGCTTCATATGAGTTTTACAAAAATATCCAAAATGAAACTTCTAATATTCTAGGATAGCCAAAAGTCTTCAAATGTTTCAGGTTCGACATCTCCAACTATGAGTTCCACTTCGTCACCTGGCATGATACGCCGTGAGCTTTGAATGCCCAGTAAACACACACACACACCCCACCCCTTTTTCCCAGTCCAATACATAATCACAAAATACAACATCCAGTAGTAAAGCATGATACTCCAATAAATAAATAAGTAAATAATTAAATAAAAGGTTAAGTTAGATGTCAGTAAACTAGAAATCCCCCAAAGAGATTCCATCCTCCCAACCACAAGAATCGGACGCGGATTATTCGGTATGCCCCCTCTTTTGCTGCTTTGTTGCAGACCTAACCTCGGATGCCTACCAATGGTTATATACCGTGTAGCGCCAACCGCAGGGCCTCAAAAGAGACGATAAAATAGGGCCTTGCCCGAATCCCTCCTTACACCAAACCACCTAGGGTCCGAATACAACCGCTCCGTTCAAGGGTTCCGAAAACCACTTGCGCAAGACTTTAATCTCGAATAGGGAACGCATCCCAACAAACCATATATCACATTTTCTCATCTTTTCATTACTCAAGTGTTCGAAAAACCCAATACCCACCCAATTAGGTTTCCCGTTGAATTAAGTGTTTTAAGTCAAGGTTAGTCCAACTAAACGATAAAATAAAATTCACATAAGCATGCCTCCTCAAGATAAGAAGATAAATAACATAACATACCCATACAACATCATGCCAAGATATGATAATAAGCCATTAAACATTTACATGAATACAAGGGTATAAAACATCCAAACATAACAAATTTCTAGATTTAACATCACATGAAGGTTAATATGGAAAGACTACTTAGGTTCATCCACCGGACTCGGTTTTCCTATGGTTCGTAGAGAATTTGATCTAGTTTCTAGAACATTTTTCAGAAATGGGATTGCTTTTCCCGATCTTAAGCTATTTAGAAAATAGTCCAGCACTGTTCCAGAATCTGTCCAGAATCTGCCCAGAATCTGTCCAGATCTGTCGACTATTACGAAAACTTGATTTTCTTGCAAACCACTCAATGTTTTTCGATGAAACCAATTTTAGTTGAAAGCTAACTCCTTAAGGAAGGTTTTGACATAAAATAGAGGTTTAGAATATTTTTGTACATTTTTCTGGAATTTTTGAAAGTTGACTGAAAAAAAAAGGTTTTAAGGTAGAATGCCCAAAACAAGGAAATTTATAAAAAAGGGGGTTCCACCATGGGAAAGTTTCATTTCTTTTGTGAAGAAAATATGCTAACTATCACATGTTTAACTCAGAAAATTTGTTTGAAAGAGTACCCTTGAAAAGTTGAGAGATGTGTACAAAAGAAGATGGTTTTGTGCCAAAATGGGTAAAATACATGAGAGATGGAAACAATACTCAAATCTTAGTATTTTCAACATGGGAACTTGATAATAACAGATCTGAAACTTTATTTAGAATCTTTAAAAAAAACATGCATTAGAAAAGAAAATGAAGAGAGGGTTGTGTTGGTGGCTTACCCTCAAAGCTTTGCACAAGAAACTCTCTTTTCTTCCTCCTTCTTCTCCTCTAGATTTCTCTTCCTTGCTCTCCTCCCTCTCTCTAACCAAAAAGTGTGTGAGTGAGTGTGCTGTGTGTATATTTGCAAGCTAGGGAGGGTGTGGTATATATAGGCAAATTTGGGGTAAAAGGACATAAAAGCCCTTTAGTTGGAATTGGATGGAAAGTTAGGATTTTGCTTGAATTCTAAAGGAATAGAAGGGACTTAGGAGGTGTGTTCCATTGGTTTAGGCCACATCTAGTTGTAATAAAACTAATTCTTGGATTTTGCATCCTAGGTAGGTCACTAGGTTGTATTTCTCTAGGATTTCATAATCATGGTCTTTGAAAATTAGCTCCTCTCTTGGGGAAGTGTAAGGGGGTTATATATATATATATTTTTTTAATTTTGGTCCTAGGCACATCCCTCAAGGTGTATGTACATATATATATATATAGCAAGATTGATGGCATACCAAGGTACAAGATATAAGTACTATTTTGGGGCTAGTTTTGAAATAAAAAAATAATAATAAAATAAAATATATGAGGGCTTGAAGTTAAATACATGTAACCTAGGTAGAATTAAATTAGGTTAGGGAACTTCTGTTTGGATAAAAATAAAACTAGCAATTACTAACTGTCAAGATTCGAATTGATTCAAGTAAACGAGGGTTTTAAGAAAATAAATCATCATTAGGGTCTGAGAAGTAAATACATATTTCAGGGGCCTTACACAGACATAAAGGTGTCAACCCCTGCAGATTGGGTGTCGACCCTTTGCTCTGTCTTTTCTTTCTTGAGTTGATTTACAGGTGTTCCTGGTGTCGACCCTTATCTGATTTGGTGTCGACCCTTGTGGCTGAAGTGTATACTGCTTTTTGGTGTCGACCCTTACTGCTGTTGGTGTCGACCCTTGCATCTGGAACACTTAGTCATTTTTCCAGCTTCTCTCTGGTGTCGTCCCTTGCTTTTTTGGTGTCGACCCTTAGACCTGTGTTAGACATAGATAGAGTTTTGCAACCAAGAGCTAATGCTCATATTTTTGATATCCCAAAAGTTATTGAAACATAATACCCTAGAGTCACAAAACATTTAGAATCATGAAGCACAAATATTAATTTGAAAACTTCAAATAATCAAAAGAATAGAATATTCGTCACTAATCAAAATCAATAGAAATTCAAGTTTGAATAACCTTGGAGCTAACAATCTCTCCTTTTTTTATGATGACAAATATTTAAAGTTTTCAAACTATATGTTTCAAAAGGAAGGTATGTAAGGAGTTTTTGAAAATAAAGGTTTTGAAAAGAATCGAAAACTCCCCCTATAAACAGGGCTTCATGACCAAAGCAAAGAAAGTGAGAAATGTATATATATAAGTAATAAGATAACTTGATATAGAACAAACTCCCCTTGTCAGTGTGCACTGAACCATTCAATTGTAAAATTAATTTTTGTTTATTTTTATTGAATGAAATCACAAGCTCTTTAAAAACAAGTTCCATAAGTTTCCATGAGCGTGTGTATAAAAGACGTCCACAACAGATCATGACTCACTTATCGACATGTTTCATGTTATCAAGATTCATATAGCTCAAAGATTGTATAATGTCCAAAACAACACCAAACATTATCTTTCCAACTGGTGTTACTAAAAGAAGTTTGTAAACAAGGCATGCACATACATCTATTTCATCTAATTGCTACCCTTGAGAGAGATACAAACTGTGCAACATATATATAGCAAACCAACAACTAAAAGGATGAAGTAAGGTGGTTTCTAAAAAAAGAAATAACTCCAACAATATTCTGAATGACACCAAAAATATTTAACATTTGACACCAAAAACATTTAACATTTGAGATTTTTCTCCCCCTTTGTCATCAACAAAAAGAGGTGCTTAGCTTCAGCGAAAGGGAGGAGGAGTGCGAGGTCAATGTGGGGCAGCTTCTTGCCACCCTTGGGCAAACCATAGCATGAATTTGCGGATTTGCTCACCCAAATCGTTGTCTCAGCGTTGCTGAAAATTTTTCCTAAATTCTTCGTTGGAGACTTTGATCCCGTAGACAGCAATTACCATACTCTCAACACTTTCTTTAGCAGCGGCAATGACTTATTCTTGTTGTAGCTTCATGCGGTCAATGTCTTTCTGCATGGTAGTCTGCTGAGTGACAAGTTATAGAACCAAGGCGCTCAACTCATAGATCTTTTCTTCTATGGCAGAGGATGAGGAGGCAGGGATAGTGTGAGAAGCGGATGGGATGTTAGAGGCATGGATAGTGTGAGAAGAGGATGGGATGTTAGAGGCAGGGAGTGAAGTTGACCCTAGGTTTAGATTGTTGAGCCTAGAGTTAATTGAAGCAATCCCATCAAAGAGGGGACCTTAAACCAAGGAATCAAAATGGTCGATTTTAAGAGATAGAGAGGAGAGATCAGAAGAAGATGGTGGAGAAGAGAGATCAGGAGAGGAGAAGTGATGAGTGGAGGAACTGGGAAAGAAGGAACCAGGGGTAGAGAAACCAGGGGAAGAGAAACTAGGTTTCTTACTTTTGGTCTAGATTCGGTTGATAAGAGAGTATCCCATATTACGCAGAGTTTCAGGCCCATACCGAGAAGGGTCTCGAGGGACTTTTTCTTCCCCCTTGAGATCAATGTTGAAATGCTTGAAGAGTTTTGTGAAAATCATTCCGAAGGGAAGGGCCTGATTAGTTTGTTTATGAGCATGAATAATATAGTGAGTTACTAAAAAACCAAAATCAATGAGGTAACCAGTGGCTAGGGCCCAAATGAGAAACGTATGACCGTAAGTGATGGCATCGAAACGGCCAGAACGGGGAGTGATGTTGTGTGTGATGATATGATGGAGTAGTCTCAGTTCGAGGGAAAGGTTTTTCCCAGAGACGGTGACATGATCATGTAACTCAGGGTTGTTTGTGAGGAACCGAAAACCGATAAGATGAGAGTAATTGGGTAAGTGAAGAGCAGCAACAATTGGTGTGACCCTTTCTCCATCATTAGAAGTTTTTAAAATGGAGTTTATGATAGTGGGATTTAAAGTAAAGGACACACCTTTGACAAAACAATCGAGGGTATGAGGAGCAGATTGGGTATCATAAGAGATATTAGCAAAAAATTCCTTGATCAGTGTGGGGTAAATGACACAGTCAAGTTTTAACAAGGATGACCATTTTTGGTCGTCAAACAAAGTTTTTATAGGAATGGAATTCTTGTCAAAGAATACAAGATCAATGGTTCTGCCAGAAATTACCTTTCGTTGGTTGAAATCCTTGTTGAAGGAGGATCGAGCTTCATTGTTCTTAAAGGGTTAGATAGAGGAAGAGGTAGTAGCAACGGCTGAGGAGGTGGAGGAATGAGGACGCTTTCTTGTTTGAACTAGAGGAGGATCTTCAGACTTCATGACGAGCAGAAGAAGCGGTTGCTAGGAGGAGGGAAGATGATCGGAATGTGGATCGCCGGAATAGGAAAAGAGGGTTAGGGCTAGGGATTTAATGGTGTCGTAAGAGAGATGGGAAGGGTTGAGGAGTATATATATTTGAGAGGATGTCGACCCTCATAAAGAGAGGGGTCGACCCTTCGAATATGAAAAGATCGCGCGGCAAGCCCTTATGCAACGAACAGGTGTCGACCCTTAGGAACAGGGGGTCGACACTAAAAAATAGTGCCCTCAAAAACATCAGGTGTCGACACCTTCGAAGAGAGGTGTTGACCCTAAAAAGGCAGTGAACCAAAAACCGAGTGATGTCGACACCAGAGAAGACGGGGTGTCGATGCTTGGTAATGAAAAGCACAGGGCTGATTCACAGGGTGTCGACCCTATAGAGTAGGGGGTCGACCCTTAGGGGTCCTGAAGAGCAAAAAACTAGTGTAAATCACAACAAATTTCACAAGGAAGTATAATAATACATAGGAACCATCATATAAGAACATTTAACATGCCAAGCTCAGTTCGTATAAGGTAAAATTGTTCCTCATTGAGAGGCTTGGTAAAGATATCGGCTAGTTGTTGGCTTGTAGGCACAAATTCGAGTTCAATGTCACCTTTAAGTACATGATCTCGTAGAAAGTGGTGCTTTATTTCAATGTGTTTAGTGCTTAAGTGTTGTATGGGATTTTTTGAAAGATTAATGGCACTAGTGTTGTCATGACCCAAACCTGCCCCTATAGATTAAGGTCATAACCGGCCAGTAATCATGAGATTACCTACGGCCTCAAACCTGATATCAATTAATAATTAATAATATGGGGCCAGATGCAGAAGTAAACTTAAAAATTTTGTCCAATGAGCTATGCTTACATGGCATATCAAGACATTTTCACATATACTTAATAATAACTCACACCACATATCAGTAGTTAACATCTTGTATACCCAGGATCATTTAAACACATAGTCAGCCAAACCAAAAGCTTATACACATAAACGGTCTATCACGACCAATAGAAATAGCAAAAGAAATACAAAAGATCATAAACAAAGCCTCTTGCGTGAGGCACCTGGGCTGGCTTCACAAAACTCGGGTTCCTTTCTTAAATTCCACTAAAGCTGGGGTTGAACGTCCCTTTGCTCACCTACATACAAATAGATAAGAGTGAGCTAACGCCCAGTGAATAATATCAAAATAAAGAGGTTAATGAATGAGATTCGTTCATAGATGAGCCATACTTATAATGTACACATTTGAACCACTATTCTCATTCACATCAAATTTAAAAATCTCAACAAAGCAAAACGGCCTCGGGTCCAACACATCATATCCATATGCAGAACGATCTCAGGTCCAATTCTTATATAAAACAAAATGACCTTGGGTCCATCTATACAAAATGACTTTTGGTCCAATCGACTCCTTATTCAAAACGACATTTGGTCCAATTCAAACATATTAAACGGCCTCGGGCCCAATTCAAACATATCAGGCGTATCAAACGGCCTCGGGCCCATTCTCTTTATATTCATATCTATGCGTATTTCATATTCATGATCATGATCCCTTTTCATTCAAACGGCCTTTGGCCCATCATCATTATATTCAAACGGCCTTTAGCCCATCTTTATATCCAAACATATCAAATGGAAAACGGCCTTAGGCCTAATTCGGACATATTAAACGTATCAAATGGCAAACGGCCTTAGGCCCAATTCAGATATGTCAAATGTATCAAACGGCCTTATACAAAATTAGGCATATAGAATACTCATTCATATTTCAAATCAACAAATCCATGAAGCTTATACAGAAGTAGCATTTGGAAAGTAACATACTTGAAAATATCTTTACTAAGATATTACTCACTATGTTTCACCGATGAACTTGCCCTTGTGCTTGACTCTACACATTTCATATTATAATGGGTCATAAGCCATTCAATCCGTTCTTAACTTATTATTTCTCTTAGGCTTCTTTCTTATCCCTTTAGGTCATATACAAAGCTCAATGCATGCCTAAGAGTGCTTAGAAATGAAAGAGAACGGAAAACGAAACACAAAACATCTTTTCAAAATTTCCGAAACAGGGCTCCCCACTCGAGCGTAGATTTCACTGCTCGAGCGGACCCCTTTGGTCTACAAAAGTACTGGTTACTTCATTTTTACGCTCGAGCGTGACTTCGGACGCTCGAGCTGAGAGCCAAAGTGTGTGTATGGGCGCTCGAGCGTAACTTTTCCTTGCTTGAGCGGACATTATGTCTGCAAAACTTCTGGGAACTAACATTTCACGCTCGAGTAGCGCTTTCCCCGCTCGAGTGAACATGCCAAATTTTGGAATTTCCAGAATTGTTCTTGAAGCTCAAACTTAGCATTCAAAGGTTCAAAGTTCGTGTTTTTCATACAAAATCATGGAAAAACATTACATAGCATGAGAACATAAGTTATTTAAAACCACTTGTCCAAAACCATGATCTAATTCTCAAATTAATCAACATTTCTCTTGGTATGGTCAAAGATCATGCATTTAAACTTTATACAAGCTTCCTATCTTCACAAACCTTTCATGCATGTCAATTATTGACTCCAATCCCACTTTAAATGGCACAAATGATGTTCAAAATCATGGAATCTATTAGAATTATGCATGCATGTACGATTTGGTGTGATATTCTTCATGTTCTCATAATCAACTTCTAATTGTAACATGAATCTTTTGAATTGAGTTCCACACCGTGGAAATTCTTACATGCATGTAGTAGATGACTCTCAAATCAACATGAGCTATATGTTTCATGCTCAAATATGCAAATTCATGGCAATTTCTTACATGCATGTGTAGATTGACTTCAATTTCATCAATTACAACTTAATTTTTGGTCTTGGCTACATATTCTCTTTGAATTCATAAAATTACAAGCTCAACTCATGAATTTATGCTCAATTACTCACCTAGGAGCTTCAATCTTCACAATTTTAGCTAGTTGTAGAGCCTAGCCTCCCAAAACTTGAGTTCTCTTGCAAAAATCTTCAAGGATGGCTTGTCTCTCTCTCTACAATCGGCTCACTCTCTCTCTAGAGTGCTTATTTCAGATTTTGAGCTCAAAAATGGTGAGCTTAAGTGTATATGGGGCCTATTTATAGGCTTATCTAATTAGACTTGGTTAAGGCTAATTAATTATACCCAATTCAATCAGTTTAATCTAATTATTTTGATCCAAATCAATTTCTAATTAAATTTCACCGTAGGTTCTAAAAATTATGCTAATCACAATGGCGTAGTCAATTTCGGTTTCTGTGGCCGATAAGGCCTTCGATTTTCAGTTCAAAGCACAGATTCTAATAGATTTTTCTACGGTGAACAGATACAAAGCCAAAATCACATATAATCATGCAATTAACACCCAAATTCAAATTAAGCACATAATTACAAACATAATCATGATTAATTAACATAGTACATGACAGGGTTATTACAAGTGTTATCACATTTAATGGGAATGTGATCAAAGTAAAATTCAAAATCAAGAAGTTGTTGTTTCATCCAAAGTATTTGAGCACAACAACTAGCAGCGGGAATATATTTTGCTTCAGCTGTAGATAAAGCCACTGAATTTTGTTTCTTACAAAACCATGAAGTGAGTGAATTTCCAAGAAATTGACAAGTACCACTAGTGCTTTTTCGGTTAAGTCTACATCCCGCAAAATCGGGGTCTGAGTAACCGTAAAGATCAAAAACATTTGTTTTAGGGTACCAAAGACCCAAAAGTGGAGTGCCAATGAGATATCTACAAATGCGTTTTACTGTAGTGACGTGTGATTCTTTTGGAGCTAATTGAAAACGAGCACATATACACACATTAAACATGATATTGAGTCTACTAGCTGTTAGATAGAGTAGAGAACCAATCATACCTCGATATTTCTTTTCGTCTACTGGTTTACCTTGTTCATCTTTGTCGATTTTAATTGATGTGCTCATAGGAGTTGCTATAGGTTTGGACAAATCCATTTCAAATCTTTTGAGAAGATCTTTAATATATTTTGCTTGAGATAGATGAATACCATCTTGGGTTTGTTTTATTTGCAATCCAAGAAAGTATGCCAACTCTCCCATCATACTCATTTCAAATTCGCCCTGCATATCCTTAGCAAATTCCTTACATAAGAATTCATTAGTAGCTCCAAATATGATATCATCGATATAAATTTGAACAATGAGCATATCATCATTTTTTATTTTTATGAAAAGAGTGGTATCAATTTTTCCACAGGAAAAACCTTTTTCAATAAGAAAATTGCTTAAGCGTTCATACCAAGCTCTAGGAGCTTGTTTTAAACCATACAAAGCTTTTGAAAGTTTATAAATGTGGTCTGGGTGTTTGTGGTTTTCAAAATCGGAAGGTTGTTCAACATACACTTCCTCCGAAATATATCCATTTAAAAAAGCACTTTTCAAATCCATTTGGTAAAGTTTAAAATTTCTAAAACAAGCAAATGCAAGCAACATACGTATGGCTTCAAGGCATGCAACGGGTGCAAATGTTTTGTTAAAATCAATGCCCTCCTCTTGGTTATAACCTTGGGCTACAAGTCTAGCTTTGTTTCGAATAACAACACCGGATTCATCCATTTTGTTTCGAAAGACCCATTTAGTTCCAATAACAGAATGTTCCTTAGGGCGAGGTGACAAAAACCAAACTTCATTTCTTTCAAACTGATTTAACTCTTTTTGCATAACAGAAATCCTGTTTTCATCGAGTTCAGCCTCAGAAAAAGTTTTTGGTTCAATTTGACGAACAAAAGCTAAATTACCACAAATATTATGAATAGAAGAACGAGTTCTTACTCCTTATGTGGTGTCTCCTATAATGAGATCTTTGGGATGTCCATGACCATACTTCCATTCTTTGGGTATATCATGTTCCTTCGTAGGATGGGCATATTCTGTTTGAAGATCTTCCATAGATATTTCAATATTTGGTTTTGAAGAATGAAGTTCATCACTTTCTGATAAATAAATGCCTTCAATTTCTAGATTAAAATCTGCAGTATCATCAACAGCAATATTCTTGGAAGCAAATGAGTTAGATTCATCAAAAGCAACATGTATGGATTCTTCAACAAGTAAAGTTCTTTTATTAAAAACGTGATATGCTTTACTAGAATTTGCAAATCCAAGAAATATAGCATCATCAGATTTTGCATCAAATTTCCCAATATTCTCTTTATTATTATTGAGTACGAAGCATTTACAACCAAATGCATGAAAATGACCAATGTTGGGTTTTCTACCTTTCTATAGTTCATATGGTGTTGTAGGCACCCCATTTTTGACCGTCCTCAAGACTTGGACATCATCGTTTGAACACTCGATGATCATCCATGCTCGTGTTCGTTTTGAGTTCCCGGAGGTCTCGACTGTGCGCCTTGCCTTAGGATTTCTCAACTTGACTATTTTGTGCTTGGTTGTGGACCAAGGACTTGTGGTTTTGCTTCTGAGGGAAGAGGGTGGCTTGTTGGCTATCCCCTTAACCCATCAACTAAGGCATGATGCCATCGGCCTTATTTTTTTTTGCCATCGGCCAAAAGTGGTGGCCGATCGGCACTCTTTTTGGTCGATCGACACTCTGTTTGGTCGATCGGCCATATTTTTGAGCCGAGACCTTTCCATCTGCTTTTTGCAGATATTTTGTGCTAGCTGTGACAGCTGGTATGCACATTTCTGATCCTCCATACATGTGTATGGAGGGATTTGTTTCAAGACTCAAGCTTGTTGAACAAGCTTGAGAATTGAAATTCTTTAAGAAGGGAGCCTCCCCTCCCTTTCTAGAGGTTCTGGAAATTGTATATAGAAGTTCTATATCTCTCTCTCTATATATTTTACCTCTCTCTCCCTTTGCTCTTGTTTGTGCCCAAAAGTGTGATTTCTTCATACTATTGCACACAAACACCTAGCAATACACCATCCTTTCGTTGCTGAGGTCCTTAGGAGTTGGTTTTGGTGTTCTTGGGTGGGTTTGAACTCAGAAAAGTTGCTGGAGTATTGTTCGTGAAGGTGTTCTTCAAAGGTGAGCAACTAACCTTTTGATCCCCCCATTCTTGCTTAAGCTTTTAGACCTATTTGCATATTGTTTTAAGCTTAACTCTAAACTGAAAAAAGTTATGTTTTTGTGTGCTTGAGATGATTGTTTAAGGTCACTTTTTGGTTGGGGGTAGTCTACCCCCTCTTAGGCCTTGTTTGGCCTCATTTTGTGCCTTTCCTTTTGAGCTTTGGAATCTTCTTGTTTTGACCTTCTCACCACTGAAATCCAAAGGATTTTCAGTGGTAGAGAAGTGGTTTTGGAGTCTTGAATAGGAGAGGGACACCCCCCTCTCCTTGTGTCTCATATGCTAGCATATATGGCTCATATTGGTAGCATGTTTGCTTAGCATAATTTGGCTTCATTTCAGCAAGTATTTGATATTATTTTCCCATGCTTTACCTCTGTTTTAAGTTGGTTTGATAGCCTCTTACTTGCATCATGCACTTTTAGTGTAATCCTCTCATTTGCCTTAACATGCATCACGCATTTAGACTATCATTCTTGCATGTCTTGGCTCAACTCCATGAAGCTTTTAGTCTTGTTTTACCATGCTTAAGCTCTAATTTAAATTGTCTTGGTCATGCTTGCACTGTTTTGTATAGCCATGGTTCAATCTAGCTTGTTAGCTTTAAGTGTCCAAGTCATTAACATGCATTGCTTAGACCATTTTCATGATTTGGCATCATTTCATATGTGATTTTAGTCCATGTGGTGTAGCCATATACTCGCATTTGTCACCTTTTCCATGCTTTGAAGGTTTCGGTGTTTTATACCTTAAGAGTGCATCATTGTGTATGCCACCATGCTTAGGCATTTGGGATGCCATCTAAGTGGGTTTTTGGGCTTATTTTGGCATGCCACAACTCTGTTTTTCATTGGTTAAGACATGCCATGTTTGGTTGTAATAGGTGTAGCATAACACCTCTTTGTTAGCCTTGCATGCTTCATGCTTTCGGTCTTTTGTTCTAGCATGAGTTAGCCCTATTCAAGCATGTTTCTAGCCCTGTTTTGGCCTCCCTTGGGACTGTTTTGAGTCACCTTGGTCCTTTGGAGCTTGCTTGTTATGGCCATGGTGTGAGTCCCTTGGCTAGCTTTAAGCTTTGAGCCCACTAGCATGCTTTATTTGCCATATATGAATGATTTGGCATCCTTTGGAATGTAATTTCAGAGCTTACTTCATTGCTACATTCTCACATTTGTCACCTCTTCATCATGTTTGAGAGTTGTACTATTATGCTTAAGTCATGGGCCAATGCATTGAGCATGCATTTCCTTACTTTTCAAGCCATCATTTCAGCATTATCGGCTACTGTTTTTGGTATGGCTGAGGCCTATCCATTTTCAGCGTAAGTCCATGGATCATGCGGTTTGTGTGTTGTTGCATGCTTATCGCATCGCATGTTATTGCACGCTTGTTGTTGGGATGGTTGTTGCATGCCTATTACATTGTATGTTTGCTTGTTTAGGTTTGGCATGCTTGTCACCTTAGCCTTGTGTGCATGTTTGTGTCATATTGCATTTGGCATGCTTATGTTCCATTGCATAGCTTTTCCATTGTTGCATGCATTGCATTGTATTTGGTTTGGGGTGTCAAACCAAACACGAGAACCGAGGGACGTTTCGTACTTGAAGTGACGAAACGTGCCTCAATCCTTGGTCGCTGACACTCTTGATCCAATATGATAGAGTGTGAGGCATTCATGTGTTTTTGTGCATTCATTCTATATTGATTTGTGCAATTCGGCCTCTTTGGCCATCATGCATCGAAATATGTAATTGATGGCTCGAGAGTCGACCACTACACTCCTTTGAGTCTCAAACATGATAAGGGGTGTAGGTGCACAACATTTTCTTGCAAATGTATTGCCATGCCCTTGTTTGTCCTCTGCTACAGCAAAAGGAGCAATTTGTAGGAAGAGATGGCCAATCGGCTATCTGGAGTGTCGATCGGCTAACAATTGTTGGCCGATAGCATAAAAATTGGCCGATGGCCATATCTCTTGGTCGATGACCTTTCAGCATGCCCATGGGGTGAATCAGAAGTGAGTTGGAGATTTGTGCAATTCTCAGAGGTGCAGAACAGTGCAAACAGAGGCAACATGAGGCATGGCAACGGGTTTCCGAGCGAGGCGATCGAGCATGCATCATTCAATCATTCCGAGGCGGAGCTGTGGCAGCCTCTTTAGTTTCATACTTAGTCTGTTTTGTAACTTAATTAATTTGCTTAATTAGTTAAGAGTTTTGCAATAATTAATTAGCTAGGGTAGTTGATTAATTAGTTGGTTTGTATTATTCATTCGGACCCTCTATCGAGAGAGCGAATTTTGTAATAAGTGTGCGTGAGTGTGTGAATGTCTTCCAACTTCATGTCTTTCTCCCTTTTACTTAAACTGCTTACGATAGTTAGTTCTAGGTCATGTTTTGATTAGCATCCTTATGCTAGCATGTTTGCATTCATTCATCTGTCTTGCACGCATCGGGCTCGGCGCATCATTCAAACTGCATTGTATTTCAATTCCTATTTGAATGCATATATTGAGTGTTGCATCCACATTACATCTTAGAATAGTCGAGCCTATTTCTAGTTGCATTTTGCATGTGTTGCATTAGCCATCTTAACATGAGCTAGGATCATGCATTGATTACTAACTAGCTTTTGTTTTGGCTCGGAGTACTAGGTAAGTGTTTATGTTTTAGCATCTTGCATGAGTGTAAGTGTTGCCATGATAGCATGCTTGCCATGAGGCTAACTGCTTATGTAATATAACTACCTGAATGTCTGTGGGTGAAGGTTAGATTACTTGAATTGGATTAATTCATCAAAATGCAAGTTTTAAGCCCACTTGAGGTGGCAAAATCATGTTTTCTAAGCCCACTCGAGGGTGGCAAATCCACGTCTTAGCCTACTTGCGAGTAGCACCTTCAAACCATTTTCAAACAAACAAACATGAGATGTTTTGTTCCAACTTAGGCGATCTAGTCTATACTTGTTTGCTGTGCGCATCACATAGTAAAGCTAGCTAATAAACCGGAATAAGAGCGCATGTGTTTTCAAAAACAAGATATCACGTTAGTAAAGGCCGATCTTTGATCGGGCGAGCGGGGGTGCTCATTGCATGACCTTTCCCTCTCATACCCAAGTTCCCAAGCCGAGGCAACTTTGGTGATGACGGACACGTGGCCTTAGGCACGAGTCAGGGTTTCCTAAATTTCCCAAAAACAAAATATTTAGGTGGCGACTTTGTATCTGGCAAAGCAGTCCATGTTTGGCACTTCTTTACAAAAATCAGTTTTCCAAAAACGATTTGCCGAATTTGGACTCTTTGGTGATTTATCGGTCTCGCATTGCACTTTGCGGGATTAGATTCAGAATTGTGACATTTGAGTCTGAACTGTAGTATGCTAATGAACAAACCGAATTTCGCGCCAATCTCGCGCGCGGAGCCCGGGACGTTCAGGCACGTCTATAGTTTCTGGCGACTTTGCTGGAGATTTAGAGAATTTGACTCGAACTCATGATATCTTGTTTTGATTACACTTATGTGTTTCTTTGCATTGCATGTGCATTGGTGCGTCTAGGACACCGTGTTTACCATATGCTATTCCTGAACGGTTTGCCGGAGGCATGCTTTGAGAAGCGTGCCATAAGGCTGACCAGTTGCGGGCTCTGCTACGACGGGAACACAAACCCCGTATTTGCCGGGGCACTCTTTTTGACCATTCGACCTAGTGCATATCGGAAACTGTAGTGACCATTCCAAGCTAGGACAAGTTGCTTACCCGATTGTAGGTTGTTTGAAACCACTGCGTGTGTAGTGAAACCCTAGCTCCTGACAAGATAGGACAGGGAAATCCTACCCCAACATAGGGGTGTTTTGGCTCTCTCTTGCTTGTTATGTGCTTTTAGAGTGCGTCTTTACAG
This sequence comes from Camellia granthamiana, assembly GCA_036172215.1. Lineage (NCBI taxonomy): Eukaryota > Viridiplantae > Streptophyta > Magnoliopsida > Ericales > Theaceae > Camellia > Camellia granthamiana. The sequence continues at coordinate 13,123,813 of CM069916.1, forward strand.
GAATGCACGTATCAGTTTGCAAGTCTGGGTATCAGGCCTGCGGGCATCAGTATCAGTACTTCTGGAATCAGTTTTACCTGCGGGTATCAGATTCAGAGTTAGGGCAGTGATTTGGGGAACAGTGATCAGCAATTGAGAACAGTTCTTTCAGCTTGTATATGTCAGTTGTGTGTTGTCTTTATTTAAGCTGTTATGCTGTCCGTTTTTCTGTTCATTATTTCCTTATTATGCTTTATTTATCTTTTTGCAAGGTAGTTTAGCACCATTGCATCCGACCAGGCAGATATTCCCTGAGCACTCTGGTTTAGAGTTCGTAGACTTAATTGATCCAGGGATCTGATAGATGGACAAGCAGTGTTCCTTTCTTTACCCCCGGTTGCTAGATGGAGGTCAAAAAGGCGCAGTGTATCGGTACAGCGGTCGTCAGATCAGTGGTCTACCCCATCAGTGAACAGTCAGGCTGAGGTCTCAGTTTCTACTGCAGGGACAGATATACCGGTTGTTCAGATAGATCAGCACAATATGGCAGGTATAGAGGAGATGATACGTCAGCTCCAGGAAAGTATGAAAACCATGCAGCAAGACGCTGCCCGTCAGGCAGAATTTGCCAAACAACAGGCCGAGGTTATGGCCCAGCAAGCAGAGTTGATTGCTAGACTGCAGCAACAACAACTACTACAGCAAGCTGGGGCATCCGCTTCGCACTAGGTTCCTCCCCCACCAAGAATTCCAATACTTGGGGAGACAGCACACATCCAAGACAATACGGACGATCCAACGGGGCCGGCTCCACCTCCAATCCTACCCCAGCTATCCAAAGCACCTACCAACCTGCCGGATTCCCCCTTTGAGTTCGAGGTGGACCCCACAATGCTAAAAGTGAGCAAGCTTGAAAAGTTGTTCAAGAAGTCTCAGGACGTGAAGTCCATTCCGGATATTGAGGATGGGTACACCGACTCGGCTGTGACTCTACCAGACCGGTTTAAAATGTCGTACATAGACCGTTTCGACGGGTCTGGAGATCCTATGGTGCATTTGCGGCTGTTCTCGGACATACTAAGGCCAATGGGCCTTTCCAGATTGCAGAAGCTTTCTTTGTTTGGCCGAACCCTATCGGGTGTAGCGGCCATTTGGTATGCAAAACTGGAGGATTTCGTTAAGAGAAGTTGGGAGAAGATGGCTGAGGCCTTCATAGCTCAATACTCCTATAATACACAGATCGAGGTCACAACACGTGATCTCGAGACAACTAGGCAAGAGCTGAAGGAGAGCTTCTCCGATTTTGTGACCCGGTGGAGGGCCAAGGTGTAGACACCCCATTTTTGACCGACCTTAAGACTCAGACGTCATCGATTGAGCGCTCGGTGATTGCGCATGTTGTGCTCGTTCTGAGGTTTCGGAGTTTCGGCTGAGAGCCTTGCCTCCAGACTTCGGGACTCTTTTGTGTTTTGCCTCAGTTTGTGAACCAGGTTCTGTTTTCTTTTCCCGAAGGAAGGGAGAGGTCTCGTAGACCATCTCTTAGTGGCCGTAGGCTACTTTTCGTGGTCGTAGACCACTGTTCCCGTTTAGAGACCAGTTTCCGGTTTTCAGAGCCGTTGGCCATGCGTTTTGGTTCGGGACCGCTTAACTTTCTCCGTTTGCTCCAGTTTTTGGCACACACCTTGTTTCCTCTCTCTAGAGGGACACTATGGCTTGGGAGACCACCTTCGTGGTTGCACGCCACCTTTGATGCTTAACAGTCAGTTTTCGGGGCACTCGGCTACGCGTTTTTGCCCCCGAACCCTCGTTTTGCATCCGTCTTGATTCATTTTTGGCATGGACCCTATTTTCATTGTTTGGAAGGTAGCACAAGGGTGGGAGACCATCTTTTCTCTTGGAGACCACCTTTTTCCCCGCCGGTCAGTTTCCTTGATAGGTAACTGGTCTCCCTCACTTTTGAGCCACAATTGCTGGTCTCCCACCATACCACTTGCTTGCATTTCATATGGAGACCATCAATAGAGGCTGCCGACCAGCTTTTGTGCATTGACCCTTTTGACCCTGGTCGGCCGACTAGGGGAAGTGGTCAGCCGACCACCTAAACTGGTCGGCCTGCCTCCCTCAGCCTTGTCTCTGTGAGTTGTTGCCAGCTGTGCCAGCTGGAAGGCACAGAATGGATCCTCCATATGGAGGATCTTCCACCTTGGTTTGAAGCTTCTTGGAGAAGCTTTGGTCCCTCTTGTCTATAAAGGAAGGCCTCCTCTTCCTTTGCAAGGGTTCAGAATTTGGTTGAAGGAAAAATATATCTCCCTCTCTATATCTCTACACTTAGGCTTAGAAAGGGCCTTGTTCTTGCACCTTTGCACACCACCTCCTAGCCTAACACCTCCACCATTGCTTTGAGGTCCTTGGAGGTCATTTTCAGAGGTTGAAGGTCTGGGTTTTTGGTCTCAAAGTTGCTGTCTTGCTGAGCTACAAGCGTAACACCCTGTTCCCTCTTTTAAGCTTTATTTTGCTTCATATTTTAGCCATACTTGCAAGCATATTTGAGCTTTGGTGTAAAATGAAAAAAGTCTTATTTTGAGGCCCTTAACATGTTTGTTTAAGATCATTTTTCTGTTGGGGTTCATCTACCTCCTTGCATGCTTCATTTTACCTTGTTTTGAGCCATGCCCTAGAACATTTGTGTTGGCCTTTGTTTGGACTTTTGGCCACTGAAATCCAGTGGATTTTCAGTGGCTAGCATGTTGTTTTGAGTGCCAAAATGAGAGAGGGGTGACCCTCTCTCCCCTTGTTTTGTTTCCTAGCATATTTGGCCTAACAAATGAGCCCTTATTTGCATGCTTCTGAGCCATGTTTCAGGCCATTTTTGGTGAGTTTTAGGACCTGCATAGGCTCTTTCTAGAGCTTTTTTTGCCATATTGGGTGTCCATCTTGCATGTGTAGAATAACCCTCTTCATGGCCTATCAAAGTAGCACTTCATTCTTGCATGTATTGGCCAGGTTTCAGTGGGTTTTTGGGCTTCATTTGACATGCCATGATTCTTTTTTTGACTGGTTTGGTGGCCTCTCATGTGCTTCATATGGTTGTAGTGTAAATCATGGTTCACTAGCTTGTATTGCATGATGTTTTGGCCCCCTTTCCTAGCATATTTTGGCCATGATCCAAACTAATTTTATTCATATTTTGGGCTTCCTTAGCTCTGTTTGAAGTGTTTTGGGTCATGCATGCATTGTTGTATATGGTCATAGTTCAATTAAGCTCACTAGCTTTGCATATCGGGTCCACTAGCATGCGTTGTTTGGACCCTTGACATGTTTTGGCATCATTGAACATCATATTTCAGAGCTTATATGTATGCTATATTCTCATGTTTTCCACTCTTTAAATGCGTTTGAGAGTCGTGCATGAATACCTCATTTTTGGACCATTGCATGAGCTTCATTTCCATGCTTCGCGAGCCATCATTTTAGTCCATATTTGTTACTGTTTTGGCCTGCATAGGGACTATTTGGGACTCGTTTGGTCATTTGTGCATTGCTTTGCATACCTCTAGTGTAATGCGCTTCACTAGTTTCGGTATCCGGGCCATCTAGTATGCATTGTGTGAGGTGTTTGCATGATTCGGGACCATCTTGCATGTCATTTCAGAGCTGGAAAATGTGTGATTGTATACCATATTTCATCCCTTTCCATGCTTTGGTAGAGTTGCATTTGGTGCCTTAGGTTTGGTCCCTTGCATTTGTCCATGTTTGCATGTGTTTTTGTTGCCTAATTTCATCATGTTTGGCCACTGATTTGGGTATGGCTAAGGCTCACCTATCTTGGTTTAAGTCCATCTTGCATTGTATATGCCATTTAGTCCATGTTGTTGCATGATTGACCACTGCATTGTGTATGCCTTGATCATTTTATTGTTAGTCTCCATGTGTGCATTGCGTATGCCATATAGTTTTCATGTGCATTGAGTATGCCATTGATTATTTCATAGCATTGTGTATGCTAGTAGCATGTTTGCATCATTTAGTGGCATTATGTTTAGGTTGCATGTTAGAGTTGCATTCATGCATGCCATGTGTATTGCATTGTGTTTGGAGTAGGGTTTAGTCCAAACACGGGAAACGAGGGACGTGTCGTACTCCAAGTGACGAAACGTGCCTCGATTCTCGGTCGCCGACACTCTGGATTACCCATGATGGAGTTTAGGCCTTGTTGTGTTTATATGTGCATTCATTTTACATCGAGTCGTGCAATTCGGCTCCTCGGCCATCATGCATCGAGATGCGTGATTGGTGGCACGAGGATCAAGGACTACACTCCCTAGAGCTTATGCAATGACGGGGAGAGTGGTTGTGCACATATATGTTGAACATACTTTGCCATGCCCCTCTCTTGCTCTCTGTTGCAGCAAACTGGAAACCAGCAGCAAAAACTGGTCGGTAGTACCTCTACAGCATGGTGGAGTTTCAGCCTTCTGGAGTTTCGTACAATGTTCTGGAACCAGTTGCAAACAGAGGCAAATCGGGGCATCGCGATAGATTTTCCGGCAAGGCGACTCGAGCATGCGTGCATTCCTTATCATTCAAGACCGAGCTGAGGCAGTCCATTTCATATGTTTTGCATGCTAGCTTATTTATTTTAACTAATTTGTTAATTAATTAGGGTTGTGTAATAATTAGCTATAATTCGTTATTCATTCGGTTGTGTATTATTTATTTAGACCCTCCATCGAGAGGGCGAATTTTGTAATAAGTGTGCGTGTGTGTGATGCATGTCTTCCAACCCCCATTTCTTTCTCACTTTTATTTACTAGCTTATGATGGTTAGTTTTAGGGCACGTTTCAATTAGCATCCTTATGCTTCGCATGTTTTCATTCATTCATCTGTCTTGCATGCATCGGGCTCAGCGCATCATACTAACTGCATTGTATCTCAATTCTGAGTTGAATACATGTTATCTGTATCATATCATATGCCATCTTAGAATAGCCGAGCCTATCTTAGTTGCATTTTGCATGTGTTGCATTAGCCATCTTAACATGAACTAGGATCATGCATTGATTACTAACTAGTTTCTGTTTTGGCTTGGAGTACTCAGTGAGTGTTTATGCTTTAGCATCCTTGCATGTGTGTGAGTGACTGCCATGATAGCATGCTTGCCATGAGGTTAACTGCTTATGTGATATACCTGCTTGAATGCCTGTGGCTGAAGGATGGATTACTTGAATTGGGGCAATTCATTGAAATCTGCATTTTAGCCTACTTGCGAGTAGCAAACTTCAAATCATTTTCCAAACAAACGGATATGCAATGCTTTGTTCCAAATTAGGCGATCCAGTCTATACTTGTATGATGTGCGCATCACATAGTAATTCTAGGTTAATAACCGGAATAAGAGCACATGTGTTTTCAAAAACAAGATATCATGCTTAGTAGTGGCCGATCTTTGATCGGGCGAGTGGGGGTGCTCATGAAATGACCTTCCCCAATCGTACCCAAGTTCCCGAGCCGAGGCAACTTTGGTGATGACGGACACGTGGCCTTAGGCAACGAGTCAGGGTTTCCTAAATTCCCCCAAAATAAATATTTAGGTGACGACTCTGTATCTGGCAAAGCAGTCCATGTTTGGCACTTCTTTCTTAAAAATCAGTTTCCCAAAACGATTTGCCACTTTTGGACTCTTTGGTGATTTATCGGTCTTACATTGCATTTTGCTAGATTAGATTCAGAACCGTGACATTGAGTCCGAACTGTAGTAAGCCCAATGAACAAAACGGGATTTTCTCGGGACGTTCGGGGACGTCTACAGTTTTTGGCGACTCTGCTGGGGATTTAGAGAACTTGACTCGAACTCATGATATCTTGTTTTGATTACACTTGTGTGTTTCTTTGCATTGCATATGCATTGGTACGCCTAGGACACCGTGTTTGCCATCTGCTATTCCTGAACGGTTTGCCGGAGGCTCGCTTTGAGAAGCATGCCATAAGGCTGACCGGTTACGGGCTCTGCCACGATGGGAACACAAACCCCGGTTTTTACCGGGGCACCCTTTTTGACCATTCGACCTAGTGCATATCGGAATCCGTAGTGACTATTCCAAACTAGGACAGGTTGCTTACCCGATTGTAGGTTGTTTGAAACCGCTGCGTGCGTAGTGAAACCTAGCTCCTGACAAAATAGGATAGGGAAACCCTACCCCAACATAGGGGGTGTTTTTGGCTCTCACTTGCTTCCTATGTGCTTTTAGAGTGTGTCTCTACAGGAATGTATGTATCAGTTTGCAAGTCTGGGCATCAGGCCTGTGGGCATCGATATCAGTGTTTTGAGAATCAGTTATATCTGCGGGTATCAGATTCAGTTTTAGGGCAGAATTCAGTGGAGAGCACAGTCATTCAGCTTTGCTCATATCCGCTCTGGTGAAATTGGGCTGAGATGCTGCTTGTTTTCTCTTTTGCTAGGTAGTCTTGGGAACCATAGCTTCAGAAAGGCTTCGATATCCCCCGGGTACATTGGACTTGTGCTGATAGACTTTGTCAGGTTAGAGATTCAGTTCAAGGGCAATCAATGTTCCTTTGCCAGAGGCAAGGTAAAAAGGGCCAGTCAGGCACAGATCATTAGTTCAACAGTCTTCGGATCGGTGATCATTATCCTCCTCACCTGTGTGCAGTTGGGTTGAGATATCTGTTTTTACCACAGAGACAGATATACCGATAGATCAGTTAGATCGAGGCAGTATGGTAGGAAATGGAGGAGATGATGCGTCAACTCCAAGAAAGTATGAAAACCATGCAGCAGGACTCTGTTCGTCAAGCCGAATTTGCTAAACAACAGGCGAGGTCATGGCTCAACAGGCAGAGTTAATTGCCAGGCTACAATAGCAAACTGGAGCATTTGCTTCACACCAGGTTCCTCCCCCAGCAAGAGTCCCAATACCCGGGGGAGACGACAAATGTCCAGAATGTCCAGGAGGATACAGACATCCCAATGGGGCCACCTCCGCCCCCGATTCTACCTCAACTATCCAAGGCACCCACGCTTATCAATCTACCGAACTCCTCCTTTGAGTTTGAGGTGGACCCCATGGCATTAAAAGTGAGCAAGCTTGAAAAGCTGTTCAAGAAATCTCAAGGTGTGAAGTCCATTCCGGACATTGAGGATGGGTACACCGACTCAGCCGTGACGCTGCCAGACCGGTTCAAGATGCCACATATCGACCGCTTCGATGGTTCTGGAGACCCAAAGGTGCACCTCCACCTGTTTTCTGATATCCTGAGGCCAATGGGCTTGACCACAGTCTAGAAGCTGTCACTATTTGGCCAAACCATGTCTGGGATAGCCGCAATCTGGTATGCGAAATTGGAGAACTCTGTGAAACAAAACTGGGAAGAGATGATTGAGGCCTTCATTGCTTAATACTCCTATAACACACAGATCGAGGTCACAACTCGTGATCTTGAAGTCACTCGCCAAGAGCCAAAGGAGAGCTTCTCCGATTTTGTGACCCGCTGGAGGCCTAAAGCCTCGATGATGACCATCAGGCCCGTTGACAAAGATCAGATTCGGATGGTTGTGCGCAACCTCCAGCCCAAGCTTATGCAAAAAATGATCGTTCTCCCCCTACCCACCTTTGCAGATTTACATGAGATTGGGGTGCAAATCGAGGACGCTATGAGGCAGGGCCTCATTGACCAGGAGAAGGAGCAGCCCAGGAGGGCGTTTTCTCGCGGTTCGAATGTGACCACCAGTGGTGATGCAGCTGCAAGATCTTCTGAAGTTGGAATGGTCACCACCACTCCCAAAACAGCCACCCCCTTTGTTGGTACATCCAATCCAAACCCCCGAACCTCGGACTATCTACCCCGAGGCAAGAGGATTTTCACCCCACTTTATATGCCTTTGTCTAAAGCTCTGGGGGTCCTACTCAGGAAAGGACATTTGAAACCGTTAGAACAACGGCCTCTACCCGACCCTCTCCCTCCAAAGCATGACCCAGCTAAGTACTGTGCTTTCCATCAACAAACCGGTCATGACACTGACAGTTGCGTCCGTCTTCGCCACAAGATACAAAATTTGATTGACAACAATGTCATCGCCGCACCAGTCTCGCAAAGTCTATCGGCACTGGATCAGTGAACTTATTGGGGATAATGTGACTCTGTGATCGAGGGATGAACCACCTGCGGGTGGCACTCAGTTTACTCCAGATGTGGTGTATGGCACGCACTGTTTTGAGCATTTGCGAATGCTGGTTTTTGTACTTTCTGATTCGGGTATTGAGTCAGTTTTGTTATGTCATTCAGAGTCTGTCCCGTTGTACAGAGTCAGTCTTTTCTTACTGGGTCAGTCGAGTCAGTCTTGTCGTATCGAGTCTGTCTTGTTGTGTCAGAGTCGGGTGATTCCGGGGGTGTTACCTCAGGCATCACTATTTTGTTTTGCGTTTATCTTTTTGCTTTCTTTTGAGTCTGTTTCTGCCTTGGAGCCAGTAATGCCAACAGATCTGAATGAAACAGCAGTGATTTTTACACTCTTGTGTTTGCTTCTGCCTTGCGCTAGTTGTGCCAAAAGTTTGAATGAAACGACAATGCATTTCACTTGCTCTTTTGTGCCTTTAAGTCATTGTATTGACCTAAGTTTTTCAAAACTTTTCGAACAATGTGTTAAAAACAAAGAGAAGGAATTCCTCAGGATTTGCAAAAATTTGATCAAGTGAGAAAAAGAGAGGCATGCTAATCCCTTAATGAATGAAATCATGTTTGTTAATGTGAGTACTGAGAAGGATCCTGGCTTGATCCAGATTGGTTCTACATTGTCTTCAGCACGAGCGATTTGTCGCTTTCTTAAAAGATTTCAAAAAAATGTTTTGCGCCATCTTGCGAAGACCTGTATGGAATCGCTCTTGAGATTGTGCAGCTTAGGATTGCTCTCAGCCTCGAGACTCGACCCCTCAACTTTCAAACCTTGAACTTGGATTCAGAATGTTCAACGGTCAACCACAATGTGAGGCCTGTGTGGCCAGATCAGAAGCAGCCCTTGAACTAGGGGCAAGAAAGTCAGATCAAGAAGGTCGGACGTCGTCAAAAGAAAGCTTGGAAAGCTGGATGAGAAGCACCCCTCGGACTAGGGCAAAAAATGTCAGATGTGCTCGAAGAGTCAAAGATTAGTCTTTTTCTGCAAACTAGGGAAGACTGGCAAGAATGCCAAATCCCAGAAGGGGGAAAGAAGAAAGTATTGCTGAAGGACAACTGAGTTCCTATCCACAACACTAAGGGCAAATTCAGCCCCCATTGGATGGACTCCTACATCATTAGCGAACAACAACCACTCTCCTGGATTCAGATGGCCTCAAGATCTCAAAACCATTTGACATGGACAAAGCTACACTTTTACCCTTGAGAGGCTCGTTGGGCCGAAAACCCGAAAGGGTGACCCAGGCAAAAGTTAAAGCAAGAAAAAAAAAAGAAAAATGCAAAGAATGAAAAAAAAGAAAAAGAAGAAAAATGAAGAAAATGAAAGGAAAAGATGAAAAAGAAAAAAGTAGAAAAAAAATGAAAAAAGAGATGAAAAGAAAAGAATAAAAAAAATGAAAAGAAAAAAAAATGAAAAGAAAAGAAAAACAAAGCTCGCAAGGTTGAAAACCCAGAAAGGGCGGCCTTGGCAAAAGTTAGAGCGTAAAAGGAGAGGTTAATACCCGAGTGTACCTTACCCCTGAACTACGTAAGGCTTGATTCCCATCTTTGTGATATGTAGGCAACTTCATTCTGAAGTCCAGCCGTAAAACACTTCAAATTCGACTGTGTCCATGTGATGGTTCTGGTCATCTTTGTCTTCTCTGTATCCGAGAATTTGGTTGTAATTGTCACTGTGAGGACTGGCTGCCACGTGCTGCGGCGCTATTCATACTAGGGGCAACTTTTCATTGCCGTTCAGTGCGCTGTGGTGCTATTCAAACAAAGGGTAACTTTCCGTTGCCATACAATGCCGTTCAAACAAGGGGCAATTTTCCTTCGAATCTGAGGTTGTGCATCTCAAAAGTAAATTCTGCGTTGGTCGAGCAGTGGCCATTTGCAAAAATAGTTTTTGATAATTTTCAATGTGGTTGACTAATTCTCTCGAAAATTATTCCATTTTTCTAAAACTGGACCATTTCTTGGACCCAAAAAAGGAAAATTTTCAGTGCTCATAACCTGACTTGCATGATTTCAAATCAAAAAATCGAACAAGCGTGCTAATCTAACTCTCATTTTGGTTAAAATTGTTTTAGCAGAAGCAAAAACAAAAAAACAAAAAAACAAAAAAACAAAAAAACAAAAAATGGTCAAAATGATGAACTAGGGGCACAGTTGAGTCAGGTTTTCTGTCTTTTCCCCTTTATCAATGCATTTGCCAGAAAGGGCACCATACTTGCCGAAAAGGGCACCCCATTCGCCAAGAAGGGCACAACTGAAGCTGTCAGTAAATGGCTGAAAGCTCTCAACATCCTCCAAGCAACGAGGTATCAAGCCAAGGGCGAAGCATGAACTGGGATGGGTCAAGTATTCCACTCCCTCATCTGGACACATCTTATCACGTCCAAACTCCCCAGCAGGCGTCATCAACCAATGTTAGCTGCAGATTTGCTACACACCTAGTGGTAGCACAACCCCACTATGAGAAAGTTCACTGTTATGAGCAGAAGAAAGAGAATCTAGCAGAATGCTAGGGGCATGAGCCCGCAACTTTTTGTACATCCATCAACCACCCAGGAGGAGAGATGAAAAATGAGAGATTGAAGAATAGAGAGATGTGCAATGAGAGAAAAAATGAGAAAAGGGATTTTTTTTCAGAAAAATAGAGATTGAGTGCCAGAGTGATGTGAGAATCACAAATGAGAAAGGGTGGGAAACAATACCCGGAGAAACTGGCTCCTCGTGATCTGAGAGGTCCCTGGTCTTTGGAACGCGTCTGAGTATCGTATCCGTTGTTTTGTTTGTCTCGATTCTTGTTGTGAGTCGTTTCGAGTGTTTTTTTTGATGTGTTTAGGTTGTTTACCTTTTGTTTGTCTCTGTTGAGTCGTTTTGACTGTGGTCAGTTGTAGGCTCAATACCCAGTTGAGAACCCTTTTCTCATTACATTTTCAAAATGAATTGTTTTGTGCTCAGAGCGCTGTGCCATTCTCTACATTTGTGCAAAACAGAATTCGTTCTTTCATAAAACTGCAGGGTTCAACCCAGGTCATGTCAGAACAGTTGAACCAGGACCTATCTGAAGCTACATGGGTTCCGGGCTGCGAAGCAAAAGAAAAGAGGGAAAATTTGGAGCATCTTAGGCTGTTTCAACTTCAATAAATTCCGAGACGGCATTCCAGGTGCATCTTGTCAAGCCTTGCCTTTCTCTGGAGTATGAGTGTATCTCAACCCCATGCTTAAGCCTGCCTCAAGTCAGAATGGCAATTAAAGCAGCTGCAGATGTTATCTCTCGCCAATATAGACAGGGTATCCCCTTTTGAGCTGAGCGTGTTGCCAAGTCCTCTGAGAGGTAAATCGGAGGCACCAGAGTACATGTTTGATGCCCCTCTATTGCATAGAATGTGCACTTTCATATACACTTATGTTACATACGTGTCGCGCATCGTTATGATTCATGCATAGAATATGCTTGCTTTCGATTCCGCATAGAATATGCTTTACTTTCGATATTGCATAGAATGTGCTTTCCATGTTGCATAGAAAATGCACCTCACTTGCATAGAACATGCATTTACTCGCACTGTCTTGTGCACTTACACTTTGTATCTCACTCGCACTGTTTTGTGCATTTAATCTACATCGCACTGTCTTGTGCATACCTATATTGCATTGTTTTGCACGCTTCTTTGTTTGGAAACACCGGGGATACGTCCTTATGTTTTTCCTTCATTCTGAAACACCGGGATACGTCCCTATGTTTCTCTTTCTTTTTCCGAAACACCGGGATACGTCCCTATGTTTTTCCTTCTTTTTCGGAAACACCGGGATACGTCCCTATGTTTCTCCTTCTTCTTTCCGAAACACCGGGATACGTCCCTATGTTTCTCCTTCTTTTTCCGAAACATCGGGATACGTTCCTATGTTTCTCCTTCTTTTTTCGAAACACCGGGATATGTCCCTATGTTTCTCCTTCCTCTTTCCGAAACACTGGGATACGTCCCTATGTTTCTCCTTCTTTTTCTAAAACACCGGGATACGTCCCTATGTTTCTCCTTCTTTTTCTAAAACACCGGGATACGTCCCTATGTTTTTCCTTCTTTTTCCGAAACACCAGGATATGTCCCTATGTTTCTCCTTCCTTTTTCCGAAACACCGGGATACGTCCCTATGTTTCTTCTTCTTTTTCTGAAACACCGGGATACGTCCTTATGTTTCTCCTTCTTTTTCCGAAACACCGGGATATGTCTCTATGTTTCTCCCTCCTCTTTCTGAAACACCGGGATACGTCCCTGTGTTTCTCCTTCTTTTTCTGAAACACCGGGGCACATCCCTATGTTTCTCCTTCTTTTTCTGAAACACCGGGATATGTCCCTATGTTTCTCCTTCCTTTTCGAAACACCGGGATATGTCCCTATGTTTCTCCCTCTTTGGTTAAGAGCATTTGGAATACGTTCCAATGCTTATACCTTTTCGAAATACCGGGATATATCCCCATGTTTCTTCCTCTTTGGTTAAGAGCATTTGGAATACGTTCCAATGCATAACCTTTCCGAAACACTGGGATATGTCCCTATGTTTCTCCCTCTTTGGTTAAGAGCATTTGGAATACGTTCCAATGCTTATACCCTTTCGAAACACTGGGATATGTCCCTATGTTTCTCCCTCTTTGGTTAAGAGCATTTAGAATACGTTCCAATGCTTATACCTTTCCGAAACACCGGGATATGTCCCTATGTTTCTCCCTCTTTGGTTAAGAGCATTTGGAACATGTTCCAATGCTTGTATCACTCTCTTTCCATTCGCGTGCAATGTGTCGGGATCTTGTTTGAGACCTCGGGTGTCCCCAACGGTCGCTCTTAGTCTTCTCCGCGTGAGACGCGGTGAGAATTGTATAATTTTCTTACATCCTTTCTGCATGAGATGTAGTTTGGTTTGTGTTTTCTTACTTGCATAGCATTCGCTTAAAATGTTACATTTATTTTGCATAATTGCTTCGTTACAGCTTTCTTTGCATGATCATAAGTTATGCTCGGCTTTGTGCATTGTTCTTGCATCTTGCCCCTGCCTTCGGGCACATATCTTGCTATCTAGCATGCTTGTCTGAGTCTTCGGCCTCGTTAAAAATGAGTCGTCTCTGGGCTTTGACATTCACTCCCGTCACTTATGACTTTCGAGTTCTGTCAAAGAGGGGCAACTGTAGACACCCCATTTTTGACCGACCTGAAGACTCAGATGTCATCGATTGAGCGCTCGGTGATTGCGCATGTTGTGCTCGTTCTGAGGTTTCAGAGTTTCGGCTGAGAGCCTTGCCTCCGGACTTCGGGACTCTTTTGTGCTTTGTCTCGATTTGCGAACCAACTTCTGTTTTCTCTTCCCGAAGGGAGGGAGAGGTCTCGTAGACCATCTCTCAGTGGCCGTAGGCTACTTTTCATGGTCGTAGACCACTGTTCCCGTTTGGAGACCAGTTTCCGGTTTTCGAAGCCGTCGGCCGTGCTCCTCAGTTCGGGACCGCTTAACTTTCTCTGTTTGCTCCGATTTTTGGCACACGCCTTGTTTCTCTCTTGTAGACGTCCCCGAACGCATCCCGGGGAGGGAGTGCGAGCCCCCCCCCCCCGTTCCGGTTCGATATTGGGTCACTACAGTTCAAAGGACTCAAAATGTCACGGTTCTTAATCTTGAACCAAAGAGTCCAACTCTGGCAAATCATTTTGAGAGAAAACAGATTTTTTGAAAAGAAGTGCCAAACATGGACTGCTTTGCCAGATACAGAGTCGCCACCTAAATATTTTTTAAAATGGGAAATTTAGGAAACCCTGACTCGGTGCCGAAGGCCACGTGTCCGTCATAACCAAAGTAGTCTTGGCTCGGGAGCTTGGGTACGATCGGGGAAGGTCAGCTATGAGCACCCCCTTTCGCCCGGTTCGAAGACCGGCCTCTACTAACCGTGATATCCGATTTTGAAAACATCACATGCTCTTGTTCTGGTTATTAGCCTAGAATTACTATGTTATGCGCACAGCAAACAAGTATAGACTAGATTGCCTAATTTGGAAACAAACATTGCATATCCGTTCGTTTTGAAAACACTTTGGAATTTGCTACTCGCAAGTAGGCTAAAACACGGATTTCGACGAGTTTTCCAACTCAAGCAACCCAACCTCCACCCACAGGCATTCAAACAGTTTATCTCATATAAGCACTTAGCCACATGGTAAGCATACTGTCATGGCAACATTCACACGCATGCGATATGCTAAAGCTTAATTACTTACATCGTACTCCGTGCCAAAACAATAAACTAGTTAGCAAACATGCATGATCCTAGTTCATGTTAAGTTTCTAATGCAACACAGGCAAGGATGCAATTTAGAGTAGGCTCGGCTAACCCTAAAATGGCACGTGAAATGCAATCATTTGATGCACGTATTCAGGTTGGAATTTAGAATACAATGCAGTTTGTATGATGTACCGAGCCCGGTGCATGTTTAGACAAATGCATGGATGCACGCATGCATTGCATAAGGTATGCTAAAATAGACGTGCCCTAATCTACCATCATAAGCAGGTAAATAAAAGGGAAGAAAGAAGTGGGGGTTGGAAGACATACACACCACTCACGCACGCTTATTACAGATTTGCCCTCGCTCGGAGGGACCAAAATAATAATACAGATTAATTAACTACGCAAACTAATTAAAATATTACAGTCCAACTAAATTAATCAAATAAATTAATTAATCTAATTAAAGCAGTAAACCGCCTCGAGATGAGGGCCGGATGCAACGCATGCTCGGGACTTGCTCGGAATTGCACTGCCATGCTTAGGTTGCCTCTGTTTTCCCTGCTCTGCCTTTCTGAAAACTGCCAAAGTCTCAAAACTACTTCTCAAGGCACTGGGGGATACCACCGGCTTAGGGGAAACACCACCGGCTGAAGTATGTGGCCACCGGCACAAAGTGAACTCATCGGCTGATAATTTAATGCCGGCCGGCACTAAATGTTGCCGATCGGCACTGAATGTCTGCAGAACCTGCAACTCACAGCAGCAGAGGGCAAAATCTTGCATGGCAATGTTATTCAAGCAATGTATGCACCAAACACACTCCTTATCATGTTTGTGACTCAAAGGGGCATGTGCCTCGATTCTCGGGCCACCAATCACGCATTCCCATGCATGATGGCCCAAAAAATCAAATGTGCACTTTCAATCTCAAATGCATGCAAACCAAACAAACCAAAATCCCAATCCCTATCACCAAATCAAGGGACAAGGAATGCATGTTGATGCAATGCAACCTAGTCATGTTAGCTATCATGCAACATGAACAATGCCATGTACTTATACAAAGCATACAAGCAAACATGAGGTAAGCATGCAAGCAAACAAATGATGGTCTTAAACATGACTTAGGCAACTCTAAATAGGCCTAAAATCAGTGGCCAAAGTGCCCAAAAATGAAGGCTAATCACGCATGCACACATGCACATGTTAAGGTACCAACTTAAGCATCAAGTGAGCAAGCTTTAAGCACACTTAAAGGAAGATAAACATGGACAATTAGCATACATATATAAGCTTTAAAATCATGTTGGACATGGTGCCAAACCAAGCAACAAAATAGACTAAGCATGCAACAAATGGCCCAAGCATCCAAAGCAAGCCAAAGGAGACCTAAACCATGGCTAAGCCAACCAAGCCTCACAAGGCCAAGAAGGCTTAAAATAGGTCTAAGGCAGCCTTAGACCATACAAATGGGACCTTCTAGATGGCATCTAAGTGGCTCTAGAGTAAGGCATACACAAAGGTCAAGGCATGAGGCATACAACATATGCTTTCAAAGCTTCAAAGAGGCATGCAAGGCAATCAAACAAGCATGTCTAAGGGACTGAAATAGCATGCTGAATGGTTCCAAACCATTGAAAATAATGCAAACAAGGCATGCTACACATTTATGCACTTAAGGCCAACAAGCCAAATGCAAAGAGGCTATGTGATGCAAGCTAAGATTGACCAAAGTAACCATGGACAGACCTTATTCATGGAAAAATAAGCATACAAGCTTCATGAATCTAAGCCTAAAGCATGCTAGAAACAAAGGCACACAACCTAAGACATGTTAAGGGATCACAAGGCATTACATGGCAACTATGCTAAACATGCATAAGGGACCAAAACCAACTCTTAGCAATGTTATATCATGGCATAATAAACATAAAATGCAGCCTAGACATACTCAACACACACACCAACAAAGGCTTCCTCAAGAGGCCAAAACTTGTCCTTTTCAAGGACAACAAGGAGAGGGGGTGGCCCTCTCCTTCTTGGGACTTCAAGGCATCATCTACACCACTGAAATCCCTCAAGATTTCAGTGGTGAAGAGACCCGAACACCAAAATCCCGGAGCTCTCACAAAATAGCACAAAATGAGGCCTTTTCAAGGCCTAAGGGTGGTCAAACCTCCCCAAAGCACAAAACACTCTTAACCAACAATGAAGAGGACTAAAAAATAGAACTTTTTTGTATTAAATGCTAAGCACAAAAACAGTTCTAATATATGCAAAAAAGGAGTGCAAAAATGGGGTAAAAAGGGGTAGTTTCTTACCCTTGAAGACCACCTTCACAAAGGTTGATGTTGTTGCTTCCTTAAGCTCAAATCCAACCAAAAACTTCAAGAACCAGCCCTTAGAACCTCAGTAACCGAAGGAAGGTGAAACACTAGGTGCTTGTGTGCAATAATATGGATTAAAGCACCTAGTGTAGAAACAAGAGAGGAAAAGAGAGATAGGATAGATACACAAGTTCTAACCTAGAACCAGAGCTTCTTCTCTGTCTTTTCTCTCTAAAAATGTCTAATTTTTCTAACCTTTTAGCCAAGAGAAGAGAGCCCTCTCTTATAGGCAACAAAGCTTACAAGCTAAGCAAACCAAAGGCTCATCCCTCCATACACGTGTGTGGAGGGGAAACAAATGCTATACAGCTGCTTCAAAATATCTCAAAAAGCAACTGAACAGTAGTCGGCAGGGCAAAATTGTCATTTTGACAAAATTGACTGCCGACCGGCACAAAAGAGTGCCGACCGGCACAATATAGTGCCGATGGCAACACCAACCAGCCGGTGGCCTCTAGCCACTGCCGGTGGTGTGTGGGGATGCCTCACAAGGCATTCCCTGCCCCTCCAAGGCAAAGCACAAGTGTTTGGTGCAAAACCAGACACAAAACGGTCAAGTTCGGAGGTCCTGAGGCAAGGCGCGTAGCCGAGAACTCCGGGAACTCCAAACGAACACGAACATGGATAATCACCGAGTATTCAAGCGGTGACGTCCAGGTCTTGAGGACGGTCAAAAATGGGGTGTCTACATCTCTCTAGAGGGACACTGTGGCCCGGGAGACCACCTTAGTGGTCACACGCCACCTTTGATGCTTAACAGTCGTTTTCGGGGCACCCGGCTGCGCGTTTTTGCCCCCGAACCCTCGTTTTGCATCCGTCTTAGTTCATTTTTGGCATGGACCCTATTTTCATTGTTTGGAAGGTGGCACAAGAGTGGGAGACCACCTTTTCTCTTGGAGACCAACTTTTCCCCCGTCGGCCGGTTTCCTTGACAAGTAACTGGTCTCCCTCACTTTTGGGCCACAATTGCTAGTCTCCCACCATACCACTTGCTTGCACTTCATGTGGAGACCATCAATAGAGGCTACCGACTAGCTTTTGTGCATTGACCCTTTTGACCCTGGTCGGCCGACCAGGGGAAGTGGTCGGCCGACCAGGGGAAGTGGTCGGCCGACCACCTAAACTGGTCAGCCTGCCTCCCTCAGTCTTGTCTCTGTGAGTTGTTGCTAGCTGTGCCAACTGGAAGGCACAGAATGGATCCTCCATACACATGTATGGAGGATCTTCCACCTTGGTTTAAAGCTTCTTGGAGAAGCTTTGGTCCCTCTTGTCTATAAAGGAAGGCCTCCTCTTCCTTTGCATGGGTTCAGAATTTGGTTGAAGGGAAAATATATCTCCCTCTCTATATCTCTACACTTAGGCTTAGAAAGGGCCTTGTTCTTGCACCTTTGCACACCACCTCCTAACCTAACACCTCCACCATTGCTTTGAGGTCCTTGGAGGTCATTTTCAGAGGTTGAAGGTCTGGGTTTTTGGTCTCAAAGTTGCTGTCTTGCTGAGCTACAAGCGTAACACCCTATTCCTTCTTTTAAGCTTTATTTTGTTTCATCTTTTAGCCATACTTGAAAGCATATTTGAGCTTTGGTGTAAACTAAAAAAAGTCTTATTTTGAGGCCCTTAACATGTTTGTTTAAGATCATTTTTCTGTTGGGGGTCATCTACCCCCTTGCATGCTTCATTTTACATTGTTTTGAGCCATGCCCTAGAACATTTGTGTTGGCATTTGTTTAGCCTTTTGGCCACTGAAATACAGTGGATTTTCAGTGGCTAACATGCTGTTTTGAGTGCCAAACCCCTTGTTTTGTTTACTAGAATATTTGGCCTAACAAAGGAGCCCTTATTTGCATGCTTCCGAGCCATGTTTCAGACCATTTTTGGTGAGTTTTAGGACCTGCATAGGCTCTTTCCAGAGCTTGTTTTGCCATATTGGGTGTCCATCTTGCATGTGTAGAATAACCCTCTTCATGGCCTATCAAAGTAGCACTGCATTCTTGCATGTATTGGCCAGGTTTCAGTGGGTTTTTGGGCTTCATTTGACCTGCCATGATTCTATTTTTGACTAGTTTGGTGGCCTCTCATGTGCTTCATATGGTTGTAGTGTAAATCATGGTTCACTAGCTTGTATTGCATGATGTTTTGGCCCCCTTTCCTAGCATATTTTGGCCATGATCCAAACTAATTTTATTCATATTTTGGGCTACCTTAGCTCTGTTTGAAGTGTTTTGGGTCATGCATGCATTGTTGTATATGGTCATAGTTCAATTAAGCTCACTAGCTTTGCATATTGGGTCCACTAGCATGTGTTGTTTGGACCTTTGACATGTTTTGGCATCATTAAACATCATATTTCAGAGCTTATATGTATGCCATATTCTCATGTTTTCCACTCTTTAAATGCGTTTGAGAGTCGTGCATGAATACCTCATTTTTGGACCATTGCATGAGCTTCATTTCCATGCTTCGCGAGCCATCATTTTAGTCCATATTTGCTACTGGTTTGGCCTGCATAGGGACTTTTTGGGGCTGGTTTGGTCATTTGTGCATTGCTTTGCATACCTCTAGTGTAATGCGCTTCACTAATTTCGGTATCCGGGCCATCTAGTATGCGTTGTGTGAGGTGTTTGCATGATTCGAGACCATCTTGCATGTCATTTTAGAGCTAGAAAATGTGTGATTATATGCCATATTTCATCCCTTGCCATGCTTTGGTAGAATTGCATTTGGTGCCTTAGGTTTGGTCCCTTGCATTTGTGTATGTTTGCATGTGTTTTTGTTGACTAATTTCATCATGTTTGGCCACTGATTTGGGTGTGGCTAAGGCTCACCTATCTTGGTTTAAGTCCATATTGCATTGTATATGCCATTTAGTCCATGTTGTTGCATGATTGACCATTACATTGTGTATGCCTTGATCATTTTATTGTTAGTCTCCATATGTGCATTGCGTATGCCATATAGTTTTCATGTGCATTGAGTATGTCATTGATTATTTCATAGCATTGTGTATGCTAGTAGCATGTTTCCATCATTTAGTGGCATTATGTTTAGGTTGCATGTTAGAGTTGCATTCATGCATGCCATGTGTATTGCATTGTGTTTGGAGTAGGATTTAGTCCAAACACGGGAAACGAGGGACGTTTCGTACTCCAAGTGACGAAACATGCCTCGATTCTCGGTCGCCGACACTCCGGATTACCCATGATGGAGTTTAGACCTTGTTGTGTTTATATGTGCATTCATTTTACATCGAGTCGTGCAATTCGGCTCCTCAGCCATCATGCATCGAGATGCGTGATTGGTGGCACGAGGATCGAGGACTACACTCCCTAGAGCTTATGCAATGACAGGGAGAGTGGTTGTGCACATATATGTTGAAAATACTTTGCCATGCCCCTCTCTTGCTCTCTGTTGCAGCAAACCGGAAACCAGCAGCAAAAACTGGTCGGTAGTACCTCTACAGCATGGTGGAGTTTCAGCCTTCTGGAGTTTCGTACAATGTTCTGGAACCACTGGAACCATTGTACGAAACTCAGAAGGCAAATCGGGGCGTTGCGATGGATTTTCCGGCAAGGCGACTCGAGCATGCGTACATTCCTTATCATTCAAGACCGAGCTGAGGCAGTCCATTTCATATGTTTTGCATGCTAACTTGTTTATTTTAACTAATTTGTTAATTAATTAGGGTTGTGTAATAATTAGCTGTAATTCGTTATTCATTCGGTTGTGTATTATTTATTCGGACCCTCCGTCGAGAGGGCGAATTTTGTAATAAGTGTGCGTGTATGTGATGCATGTCTTCCAACCCCCATTTCTTTCTCACTTTTATTTACCAGCTTATGATGGTTAGTTTTAGGGCACGTTTCAATTAGCAGCCTTATGCTTCGCATGTTTGCATTCATTCATCTGTCTTGCATGCACCGGGCTCGGTGCATCATACTAACTGCATTGTATCTCAATTCCGAGTTGAATACACGTTATTTGTAGCATATCATATGCCATCTTAGAATAGCCGAGCCTATCTTAGTTGCATTTTGCATGTGTTGCATTAACCATCTTAACATGAACTAGGATCATGCATTGATTACTAACTAGTTTCTGTTTTGGCTTGGAGTACTCAGTGAGTGTTTATGCTTTAGCATCCTTGCATGTGTGTGAGTAATTGCCATGATAGCATGATTGCCATGAGGTTAACAACCTATGTGATATACCTGCCTGAATGCCTGTGGGTGAAGGATGGATTACTTGAATTAGGACAATTCATTGAAATCTGCATTTAGCCTACTTGCGAGTAGCAAACTTCAAATCATTTCCAAACAAACGGATATGCAATGCTTTGTTCCAAATTAGGCGATCCAGTCTATATTTGTATGCTGTGCGCACCACATAGTAATTCTAGGTTAATAACCGAAATAAGAGCACATGTGTTTTCAAAAACAAGATATCATGCTTAGTAGTGGCCAATCTTTGATCGGGCGAGCGGGGGTGCTTATGA
The DNA here is from genome assembly GCA_036172215.1 of Camellia granthamiana. NCBI lineage: Eukaryota > Viridiplantae > Streptophyta > Magnoliopsida > Ericales > Theaceae > Camellia > Camellia granthamiana. Next base: position 13,145,121 of record CM069916.1, read on the forward strand.
AATGACATTCCCCAATCATACCCAAGTTCTCGAGCCGAGGCAACTTTGGTGATGACGGACATGTGGCCTTAGGCAACGAGTCAGGGTTTCCTAAATTCCCCCAAAATAAATATTTAGGTGGCGACTCTGTATCTGGCAAAGCAGTCCATGTTTGGTACTTCTTTCTTAAAAATCAGTTTTCTAAAACGATTTGCCGGATTTGGGACTCTTTGGTGATTTATTGGTCTTGCATTGCACTTTGCGAGATTAGATTCAGAACCGTGACATTGAGTCCGAACTGTAGTAAGCCCAATGAACAAAACGGGATTTTCCTGGGACGTTTGGGGACGTCTACACAACGCCTCGATGATGAGCATCAGGCCTGCTGACAAAGATCAGATTCGGATAGTTGTGCGCAACCTCCAGCCCAAGCTCATGCAGAATGATGATCGTTCTCCCCCTCCCCACCCTTGCAGATCTACATGAGATAAGGGTGCAGACCGAGGACGCTATGAAACAGGGGCTCATTGATCATGAGGGAGAGCAGCCCAAGAGGGCATTCAACCGCAGTACGAATGCAGGCACAAGCAGTGCTGCAGCTAGCAGATCTTCAGATGTGGGAATGGTCACCACCACCCCTCCCAGAACACTTTTAGCTACACCATTCATCGCCGCGTCTGGAAGTAGCTCGCAAACAACCAAGTTTCCATCTCGAGGCCAAAGAACCTTCACCCCACTATACATGCCTTTGTCCAAGGCTTTGGGGGTTTTGATTAGGAAAGGGCACTTGAAGCCCCTAAGCTGCGGCCACTACCAGATAGACTTCTCGCTTCCCATAACCCAACCAAGTATTGCGCCTTTCACCAACAACATGGTCATGAAACCGACCTTTGCTTTCGATTACATCATGAGATTGAAGATCTCATTGACAATAGGGTGATCATGCCTCCGGAGAAACCGAATGTCACAACCAACCCTCTTCCACCACATAACCAAGCTCCACCTCCCAAACGCATCAATTTGATTCAAACTGGGGTTGTGTCATACGACCCTAGCATATATATCACCCTTCTCACCTACCCAAGCCGGAAGTGTTTATTCTTGACAGCACTAACTTGTGCATGTTGGACATCTCCCAAACCCAACCTGAAACGGTGGTGGTGGCTATCGAAGATGGAATTAGGCCGACTGCGAGGGCAGATGAGATTGATGATACAGAGCCTGAGAGGTCTGCAAGCTTCATGTACAACCCGAGCAGTTACATTACATCAGCAGGTCAGGCTAGGCCGAATGTGGAATAGCCAGTGGAGGGAGGGATTTGTGTAGTCCGGGAGGATGGACCTAATCAGGGGCTAGATGACTTAGCAGATCTGGAGGAGGACATCGCAAACCTTCAATTCTTCAACGAACAAGATCCGGGAGACGTAACAGTCAACTGGTTTGGTTTGGAAGGATCAACAGAAGCTACTAGGTGGCTTGACGACCAGCCGGATGTTGTTGAACAACCCTCAGCTAGAACAGGGTCCGTCAGGGACAGGGACATCAACAGTGGCCGAAGGGCCGGGAATCTGGATGCATCGCCGGAGAGCGCCGGTGTTAAGAATTTCGCTCGGGATTAGAGCAGTTTGGGTGCAAGGGATCTGAACAACAAGCTGAGCTGAAGCAGTTTGAGCGGGAAAGGATCGAAGATTTTGAAAGGGCCAGAAAGGCCAAAGCCCCTGCGGGGACAGAAAGTGCTGTATGCATAGGAACGGAAGGTGCTATGGGCACAGGGATAGTTGTAACGGAGCCGGACAGGTGTGTGTCGGCTGCTGATGGTATGTGGTGGGAAGATGATGACCTATGTCTTGCCCACACAGATGAAGACTGGGGACAAAGCCAGCCGGATGATACCTGGTATGTTGGCGAAGTAGACCACATGACTAGGAGCGGGTGGTATTTCAAGCCCTCGCACTTAGATCAACTAGAGGCGTCCAGGAAGGACACAGAGGCAGAGAAGCAAAAAGAAAAGCTGCTCGAAGAGGAGGGCTTGTGTTGAAACAGTTGAAAAAGATACAATCAGACATCTCCATCTGGGGACTGCTAATGGCTTCAAGAGTTCATCGCCAGGCTGTCCTCTCTGCAATGGACAAGGCCAAACTTTCAATAGATACCACGCCTGAGCAGCTGGTAGGACTGGTCTTTCCGGGAGGAGCTTCCCTGACGTTGACTTTCACTGACAAGGAGCTGCCACCTGAGGGCGCAAACCATAACAAACCTCTCTACATCTCTGTTGAGTGTAGAGACAAGTGGATACCGGTGGTTCTTGTCGACACAAGATCCTCCATTAACGTGTGCCCGTCGAAGACGGCATATGCAATCGGGTTGAAGCCCGCAGAACTTTGTGCCAATTGCCCAGGTGATAAGGGCCTACGACAATACTAGCAGAGAAGTGATAGAGATTGTGCAGATTCGGACTCAAGTTGGTCTAGGACAGCATGATATTGACTTTCATGTCTTGGACGTTACAGCAACCTTTTAATCTACTCCTAGGGCGGCCGTGGCTGCACCAGGGTGAAGGGCTGGTCTCTTCCACCTTGCATCAGATGTTGAAATACCTCCACGGGAAGGGGGTGGCTATTATTTTTGGAAATTCGTCAATCCATCTGCCGCCAGAGGTGTCTACACCGGTTTTGGAAATCGAGCATGGCATGGAGGATGTGTTTCCTATCAGGATTTACCCTAGCCGAGGCCCGGATTATTCAGAATATCTTAGCCGTTGATGAGGGGTTATATGTCAGCGCACAGTCAGTGTACCTCATGAACAAGCTTCAGCACATCCCCGGGATGGGACTAGGAAAAAGTGGCCGGAAGGGCATTACTGTATCGGCCGAAGTGTCGCACAACCGCATACCTTTGGCTTGGGTTATCTGCCCACCAAAGAGGATTGGGTGAGGAACGGCAAAGAAATGGCTGGAAGAGCCAGAGATCCAAGCAGACCGGGGAGGCATTTTGAGTTGATGCATCGGCCTATCCAAGGCACCCTGAACGGACGCTTTGTCCGGAGGGAGGGTGGAGGACTTTCCATTTTGCGGCTTCCCAGAGCCATAGCTGAATGCGAGAAGAGGAGCCTGCCAGGTTTCGAGATCTTCTTTGACTTGCAGTTGACCGGGGATGATGTTGCCGAGAAGCAGACAGACCCATCAGCTGAGGTTGAGCAGTGTAAGGAAGTGGATTCCGAGAGCACCGAGATTGAAATGGGGGTAGCACTGGCTTGTCTACTTTCAGATCCTCCGATCGTACATGAGTGCTTGGGGGATGATCTCTCAGTGTCTATGATTGAAATGAAGCGGCTGCTAGCCCATCTTCAAACATTTTGGATGCATCCATCGCACCCTCCCTCGTCTGGCAGTACGAGGAGGAATTCTTATCGAGCAACACTGGGTCAGGTAGTGAGACAGAATCTGATTCCACCGAGTCTGTAGAGTCGGAATCAGGTTCCAGCTCGTCTGAGTCTAAGTCCGGTATTCTTGGGGGTGACAACCCGGATGCCACAGTCCTGTCTAGCTTGTCTTTTTCTTTTTCCTTTGAGTCTGTTGTAACAGAGGAATCAGGCGACTTGGAAGTGATTATGAGAATGAAATGGCTGTGGCTTTGAGTATTTTTCTGTACCCTTGATTTATTGCATTAATTCAGACTTTCAAAATTTCGATGAAAACGACGAGGAAGAAATTACTCTGGTTTTGAAATATTTGCTAGATCAAGAGCATGAGAGGTTTGTAAAACCGCTGGTTGATGAAATCATCCAAACTAATGTTGGTACTGAGAAGGACCCGCGGCCGGTCCAGATCAGGTCCACGTTGTCTTCGAAGGAGCGCGAGCGCTTAGTCGCTTTGTTAAAAGATTTCAAAGATGTTTTTGCGTCGTCCTATGAAGACATGTCTGGAATCGATCCTGAGATTGTACAGCACCGGATCCCTTTGACCCAGAGGCCCGACCTGTTAAGTAGAAACTCAGAAGGATCCGCCCGGACTGGGCCCTCAAGATCAAAGAAGAGGTCACCAAACAAATTGACGCAGGGTTCCTGCTGGTATCTGAATACCCGACTTGGTTGGCCAACATAGTTCCAGTGCCGAAGAAGGATGGCAAAATTCGGGTATGTGTGGACTTCAGGGATTTGAACAAAGCCAGTCTGAAGGACGACTTTCCTCTACCGCATATCGATAAATTAGTGGACTTCACTACTGGGCATGCGTTGCTCTCATTCATGGATGGCTTTTCTGGCTACAATCAGATTGTGATGGCACCCGAAGACCGAGAGAAGACTGCTTTTACCACCCCGTGGGGGACCTATTGTTATAGGGTGATACCGTTTGGGCTGAAGAATGCTAGGGCTACATATCAACGGGCCACGACCACGATCTTGCATGACATGATCCACAAAGAGGTTGAGGTGTACGTGGACGACATGATTGTCAAGTCCAAGGAAAGAGAGGGCCACTACACGCCTTGCAAAAGTTCTTTCAAATGATCAGAGAATTTCGGTTGCGGCTGAATCCTCAGAAATGTACATTTGGTGTTACAGCAGGGAAAATGCTAGGGTTCTTATTACACAAAGAGGTATCGAAGTCGACCCTTCCAAAATAAAGGGCATCTTAGAAATGCCACCACCAAGGACTGAAAAGGAGGTGCAAGGCTTTCTGGGTAAAGTGCGATTCATAAGACGATTTATTACTAAATTACCTTGACTTGTGAACCACTCTTTGGTCTCCTGAAGAAAGGAAAGAAATTCCAATGGGACGGCCGATGTCAAGCTGCTTTGAACAGATCAAGCAATATTTATAGAACCCACCTGTCGTTGTCACCGCCTGAGCCGGGGAAACCGTTGATTTTGTACCTTTCAGTGACTGAAACTACAATGGGCTGCATGTTTGCACAGGAGTCTGAGGACAAAGTGGAAAGAGCTATCTACTACCTAAGCAAGAAAATGCTGGATTATGAGACCCGCTACACTCCGCTGGAGAAGGCTTGTCTGGCCTTGGTATGGGTTACCAGGAAGCTGCGGCACTACCTGTTAGCTCACTCTGTAATATTGGTTTCGAGATTAGATCCCATCAAATATCTCTTCGAGAAACCGACACTTATGGGTAGGCTAGCTCGTTGGTTGCTTCTGCTTTCCGAATTCGATCTGAAGTATGTGACGCGCAAGTCAATGAAGGGGAGAGCGGTAGCGGAGTTCCTAGCCGATCACCCAGTGGAAGGGGATGAAGCAGTTGAGTACCTATTCCAGACGAGGCCCATTTTGCATGTCGAAGATGAAACCTGGACGATGTACTTTGACGGAGCGTCAAACTAATATGGGTATGGAATAGGGGTGTTGCTGATAGCACCGACAATTCCCGTATCCCTCTAGCATTCAAACTCCGGTTCAAAGTCTCAAACAACGAAGCAGAGTACGAGGCGTGTATTGCTGGACTAGAAGCAGCTCTGGAACTAGGGGCAAAACGGTTGGACGTCATCGGGGACTCGAACCTTGTTGTATCCCAAGCTAAGGGAGATTGGAAAGTCAAATAAGAAAAGACGAGAATCTACCACCAGACCTTGGACTTGCTGATTCCTCAGTTTGAGAAACTAAATTTCGCTCATCTATTAAGAGAGAACAACAGGTTCGCAGATTCATTAGCAACTCTATCTTCTATGATAGACATCCCCTTTTAGAGTCCGGATGTGTTCGATCATCATTGACCAGAAATTTATGCCGCCTACGAGCTGATTGCTGCCATAGATGAGGTACAAGATGAGAACCCCTGGTATTACGATGTCTGGAACTTCTTGGAAAAAGAGGCGTATCCACCAGGGGCAAATGCCCAAGATAAAAGGGCAATTCGAAGAATGGCTGCTCAGTTCATCGTCTGCGGGGAAAAATTGTATAAGAGAGGTCATCTCGGGATGCATAAGTTGTGTGTTGATGCTGAAGAATCAAAGCGCCTGATGGAGGCCATCCATGAAGGAGAGTGAGGAGCGCCGTGAACGGGATGATGCTAGCCCAAAAAATTCTCAGATAGGATTGGTCCACCATGAAGGAGGATTGTATTGGCTTTGTTCGGTGATGCCACAAATGTCAGATCCGTGCAAACCCGCATGAACATTCCGCCGTCAAAGCTGTACAACATGACTTCGCCATGGCCATTTTCAGTCTGGGGGATTGATGTGATTGGGGCTGTCACTCCGAGAGGTCCAATGGGCATGAGTTCATTCTGGTCGCGATAGACTATTTTACAAAGTGGGTTGAGGCCCAATCTTATGCGGTGTTGAAGGCGTCGCACATTGCAAAGTTCATCAGGAACAACATCATCTGTCGCTACGGGGTCCCGAACGAGATCATTTCAGACAATGGTTCCCACTTCAAGAAGAAGTGATTGACTTGTTGGAGAAATACAACGTGGCTTTTCATAAGTCATCTACATATCGGCCACAAACCAACGAAGCAGTTGAGGCCGCCACAAGAACATCAAGCGTATTCTGTAGAAGATGGTGAAAACCTACCGGGACTGGCCAGATAAGCTGCCGTTTGCTCTGTGGGGCTGCCGTTTGCTCTGTGGGGCTACTGGACTTCAATTTGAACTTCTACTGGGACGACTCCGTATTCCTTGGTCTATGGGATGGAGGTCGTTCTACCTATCAAAATTGAGGTTCCGTCATTACGAGTACTGGCTGAGTGTCAGATAGCTGAGGGCAGATTGGCAGCAAAGCAGGTTCGAAGAACTCATACTCTTTGATGAAAAAAGGCTGAAAGCACTTTACCATGTTCAGGGGTTACCAACGCAGAATTGCCAGGGCTTTCAACAAAAAGGTTAAGTCCAGGAATTTCCAAGAAGGAGATTTGGTGCTCAAAGACAACCGAGCTCCCATCCACGACCCTAAGGGCAAGTTCAGACCTAATTGGACTGGTCCTTATATCATCAAGTCTATCTGGTTGGGTGGAGCTGTCGTTCTGATGGACCTAGATGGCCTAGAGTTCTCCCAGCCGATCAACATGGACAAGTTGAAGAAATATTTTCCCTGAGTGGCTCGCTAGGCCGAAAACCCAAAAGGGCGACCTAGGCAAAAGTTAGAGCACGAAAAATTGGAAATTATAAAAAACTGAGCTCGCAAGGTTGAAAACCCATAAAGGACGGCCTTTGGCAAAAGTTAGAGTGTAAAATGAGAGAGTTAATACACCAGTGAACCCGAGCCGAACTACGTAAGGCTTGATTCCCATCTTTGGGATACGTAGGCAACTTCATCCTGAAGTCCAGCCATAAAACACTTCCCCTGATCAACTTGTCCATGTGATCATGTTTGGTCATCTTTGTCTATTCTGCATTCAAGGGCTCGATTGTGATCTCCGGATGCAGTGCTATTCAGACTAGGGGCAACTTTCCAGTTGCGGGATCCTGGGTTGTACATCTCAGTGATAGATCTCGGGCGTGTCCAGTTGTGATCCATATCGAAAATGGTTTTGAAAAGTTTTAATAAAAGTTGATTTTGCTCAAATTAATCTTTTTACAACTTAGACCATTTTTTTGACCAAACGGAAAATTTTCAGTACCCATAACCTTCAATTACATTGATATCAATACAGAGTTCTCCTACTCTTGAATACAAATTGAAGTTGTTTTTTATTACATTCATAAAGAAAAACTTGAAAGTTCTGATTAAAGCAAATAAATTCGGGGCATAGTCAGGTGTTCCTGCGACCCCTCCCTGAGCTGGTAAAAGCCTCTGATGCCAAAGTAGGCCTGATCTATGCCTCTTCATTGAGCCAATCTATGCACTTATCAGAGAGGGTGCAACTGAAAGTGGGAGCGGGGGCCAGAAGCTCTCTCGTCCTCTATGCTATGGCATACCGAGGCTAGCTGTGCGCCTCAGACCGAAATGTAGCAGGGTACTCCATCCCCTCCTCTGGACAAGTCTGATGATGTCCGAACTGGCGTCGAATCCGGAACGGGAAGTAAAAGACACAGTGTGTCAAGCCAATCAACTGAATCCCGGGCTGGCGGGTCATGCTGTAGCTCATCGCCGGTAAATTAAGCCAAGGGCAGCGCCAAGCAATGTGGTTCGCGGGACAAATTGCACATCCAGTTGTACCACCATCCCTCATCAGGGCATCGACTAGACGTCGTCAGAAGAAATAGTTGCGAGTTGAATATGCCGGGCATGAGTCCACTCTCAATTTATCCATCAACCACACCTGGGGAGGGATGAAAAATGAGAGATTAAATAATAGAGAGGTGTACGTTGAAAGAAAAGTAAGAAAAGGGTTTTGAGAGAAAAACAGAGCCTGAGGGTCGAGTGATGTGAGCAATATATGTGAGATGGGGGTGGGAGACATTACCTGTAGTAGCAGTGGACTCCCCGCGAATCTAGTCGTCTCCCTATAATGAAAAGCGTCCAAACCCATCAATGTTTCGGCTAGCGTCATAGCGATGCAGCTTTTTGCCTTCTTTCAAGCCCTCGGCAACCTCAATCAAATGAGTGCTAAACCCCACCATAGCCTGGAGCAAGCAAGAAATGAGACAGCATGCACAGGCAAAGCGCATTTCGCCGATAACCCTGCCAGTAATGGTCGCCGCGGTCACTGGCATCAGAAAATCGATGAATCAAGCTGGGATGTCCAACTCTTCGTCATGAATCAATGACCGAGCGTTCATGCAAAGTAAGGCCGCACATTCGTCCTAAGGCTTGAGACATGGCCGAACAGGGGCTGAGGCAAAATTTCTTTATCACGCTCGGATTCCATTAAAGCTTTGGAAATCCTCAAAGTAGAACACATCTCTTGTCCGCCAAAGCTAAAGACGTGTGTTACCAGATTCCAAAACCTTGCCGCGGCATGAAGGAACGGAAAACGCAGCGGCGTGCGACTCAAAGTGAATAGGGCATTTATGCCGAAGCCCCGGAAATTCAACTTTTTCGAGCCATCCAAGTTGGCGATCCAATTTGTGAGATTTTGAACAAGAAATGCTTCCATTTGGTGCAAAACTGAGCTAAAATGGAGAAAACTACGAAGCTGAGGCTTTTGTAGAAGATAAGGTGTTGAGTGGAAGACATGTGTCAACATTCTAGAGGCTCTTGCCATTTTTGGCCAATCGGCCAAAACGAGTGCCGACCGACCATCTTTTTGGCCGATCGGCTAGTAATGATGGTCGATGGCCATATTTTGTGGCCGATGGCCTCTCCCCTTATTCTCTGAGCTGTCTTTGAGATGAAGATGTTGGGAACTTGTGACTGGTTCCACTTCCAATGCCTTTCGGTGATGATTTTGCGAAGTCGCACCTGTGTTACAGCCATTTGTTTATCAAGTTATTGTACATTTGCTTATCGAGTTGTATTTTGCATTCTTTAAGTTTTTGTTTTGCTTATCGAGTTGTATTTACATTTGGTTAGCTTGTCGAGTTCTTTGTTTTGCTTATCGAGTTGTTTTGTTGTTAGTTGGTTCACTACCTGATTAATTGCAATTCGAGTATTTAGTTTTCAAAACAAAAGTTCAATCTCATTTACATTATTATGTAATGCGATGCGATGCGATGCGCAGAATGTACAAATGTAATACTTTTCGAACAAAACAGTTATTTCATTTCAACATATTTTCTCTTGCAAAAAGTACATAGTTTTGAAGAAAATAAAATCTGCCTGAGGCAGTACAATGTGCTTAAACTACTAGTGAAAAGGAAAATAAAGCAAAAAAGGAGAAAAGCAACAAAATGTCTGAATAAAGCAAAAAAGGAGAAAAGCAGCAAAATGTCTGGATCAGCATCAGTCGTCTCAAGCACGGGAGTCTGTCCTGGTCCTCTTCCTGGACAAAGGTCTAGGATCGCCGCCGTCATCTCCGCTATCTGAGCTGTCTCCAGCCTCACCTTGCGACGACGCTGCCTCATCGTCAGAATCATCGGGGGAAGGCTCTCGTGAACTACTCTCAGCACGAGCACGCCTGTGTCTGCCTCGGCTGTGTATCATCATCCCCCGCCTGACTCCCCCTCCTCCTCAGGCAGGTACAGAAGGTCCAGTTGGAGCGCCCCCTGTAGCCGGTATTTGGAATGGGGCTTGAAAAGAACAAATGGCAAATGCATCAGTTATGCTATGTAAAGTCGAGTATGAATACTGAATGCAATGTATGAGTATAGTATATGAATGCCGTAAGCCGTGCCATGAGCAATATGTGAGTACAGTGTATCAGTGCCATGAGTGGTATGTGAGTGCTGTGTGTCAGGCACCGTATCGATAATGTGATGTAGCAGATCAGTATGGAACAGAATGTGCAGAGTCTTGAGACCGAGGTTGAAAGAACTCACCGAGATGCCGTAAATGGTCAACAGGTCGATGCTCCGTTGCAGCATCCCCATTACTGAGGTCGTCAGCTCCAAAGATTGTCCGGTGTACTCAATCGAAGCCTGCAAAAGTGTTGAGATATTTAGTATTCTGTGGGATATCAAATGAAATGAAATGACTGTACAGAATGAAAAGTATGGTACACACCGGGGTCGAGCCGCGAACTTCAACAAGCTCATGATCAGCCGGAGGAGGAGCGATGGGTATTTGATAAGTCTCCCCACCCTGTCCTCGGCATGTCATGGTAGTGGGCAGGGCTGGCCACTCTACTCCCTGTCCCCTCCAGGACCCACTCCTGCCACGGGCTTGAGTCGCCCTCGGTGCTCCTGCTCCTCTCATAGGCGCTGCAGGCCTCTCTCTCTTGACTCGGCGAGCACCAGTCAAAGGCCGCATGAGATAAGCCTGGATGAACTCGGTGTAGTCACCCTCATCTCTGAAGGGGTCTGAGTGCCAGCCAATCGTGTAGTCCATCATCTCCTCCAGGGTGTACCTCTCTGTATGCCTCATGTGGGTGGGAGGCGGCGCCGGGACTATCTGCCCTGGTAAGCCCAAGGTCTGGCGCAAAAAGCACTCTCCTAGGTACCAAACCCGACAGACTGGCCCCTCCAGCAAAATCCTAAACCGGGCAGTCTCCCGGGCACTCGCATACTGGTCTCTGACTGCCTCCGGCAACGCAGCCCAGGGCTACCAAGTGATCTACAAACGACAGGATATACGGTTTCTTATCTACTGTTGAAAGTACAATGTAAAACGAAGCTTAAATAAACCGTTATGTTTGAAATACCTTTGATGCGGTGATGGTATCGAAGTATCAGCGCAAGAACAAGAAAGACTCCCGTGGCCTCCACTCGCACCTTACGTCATAGCAATGAGAGTATGGAACGTCGAGGGGGATCTCCACATCTGGCACTAGGGCAAGCCTCGAAAAGTAGGCATACACCCACAACTACAGAGTGTAACAGGGCAAATATGAGTATGCTTATCAGATAAAGTAGAATGCAGATAAAGCAGAAATCAGAGAATGGTGTGCAATGTATTGTGCAGTATGTGAAGTGTATTATGCAGTGTGTGCAGTGTACAGCCGGTGTAAATCAGATTGCGTGTGCGCAGTGTGTGTGGTGTATAGATAGTGTAAAGCAAAACTGTAAAAACAGAAAGGGAAAATGTACCTCCCAGGCTCGCCAATAGCCTCCAAGCAAGTGTCCGCTGCGGTGGGAGGATGAGCTCATATATCCGTAGAGCGTGGCCAAGCCTGCGCCACCCCAGTCGTAGCGCCGAATCCTGGTCACATCCACCAGTGCGCTCAGTAGATAAAGGGCAACAGTGTTCGCTCGGTCGGCAAAAAGAGTGGTCCTGAGCAAGAACATGATGAATCCGCGAGCGTACTGCTCCTTCTCCTCCCGAGTCGTAGGCGCCTGTACCCTGAAGTGGTCCTCGAACCAAGAGTACCACACGAACCCTGGCCGGGAGAGAGGTGGCCGAGTGTTGAGCAAAAACATTTGGGCGGCGTCCCACTCATCCATGTCAATGTCAAAAGGAATCGAATCACCCCCTACTCCGATGCCTGTGAGCATGGAGAAGTCGAAGGGAGTCATCGTCATCTCCCCTGTAGCAAAAATGTGGAAGGAATCGGTGGTGTCCGACCACCTCTTCACCAGAGCACTAAGAAGAGGCCTACTCGCAGTGAGGCGCGAGAGTCCCATGCAAAAAACGCCGAAGCCAGCCTGATCAATGATGTGGCGGACTGCATCGGGCAGCTCCATATACCAACCTCGGGCGATGGTGTTCCCATACCCCCAGAAGGCATGGGAATCCCCCTGTGTTCAAAACAGACAGATGTGAAGCAGTATCAGAAATACAATGTTTGAATGCGTTCAGCGTCGATGAAAATGTAGTGTGTGTGCATGTGTTCAAGTTTAAACAGATATCGCGTGTGGGTGTGCTCACGGTGAACTACGCATATGATGTATCAGTGTGTTTGGGTTATTCAATTATAGAGCAGTATTCGGCTATCAAAGATATCTAATCTACATTGCGAAAAATGAAACAGAGGAAAAATATACCTCAGCGGCGCCGAAGGATAGGTGTGAATCTAGCTCGCGTAGCAAGAGCTCCAATGGTGCGCCTCGTGCATAGCTCCTGAACTGGCGGATGCTATCGGGAGGTAACATGTGTATCGCGGGCCTGTAGGTCGTCGGATCGAACGGTCGAACACTGAGTGGCAGGAGCTCAACCTCAGGGTCCACGTTCATCTCTGGGGGAGCCCCACCCCGTGAAATGTCGTCTGCCATCTCGAGAAAGGTGCAAAAACGGTCGAAAGTGTGAAAAGTGGGCAAGAATGCCAAAAGTCAACCCAAAAGTCAACCCGGATGGGTGAAAAATGAGAGAAAAGGTTGGAGTGTGGGAAAAGGCACGAAAACCAAGATAAACTCGGGGGAAACAAACCCCAAGTGGTGAACATCGAGAATGTGGCACCAAAATCGAGTTTTGTTCGGTTCAAAGTGTGTAAAACGAAGAGGGTTTCACGAATCGAACAATGGAAAAGGCTCGAAAACGGGAGAAAAACAAGGATCTAAGGTTGGAAAATGACCTAGAGAGGTAGGGAAATGATTTTCGAGCTTGAGGAAGTGAGGAAATGGGGTTTGAGGCCCTATATTTAAAGACTCGAGGTGAATGGACAAAATTGCCCCGAAATTGCCATTTTTGGCCGATCGGCCAAATTATTAGCCGATCGGCTAAATATTTGGCCGATTATCTCCTTTTGTGGCCGATGTATGGCCGATGGCCTTCTCTTGGGGTTGATGCACCTCCAATGCCTTTTCTTGGGTAATTTATGTTGATTGGTACCCTTATCTCTCAAGGAAGTGCAAGAAAATACACTTTTGAAGCTTAACCGGCATTCGTGTTGACCTCGAACCATGTCTTTCGTGTGCGGCACTTGATACGTACGAGGTGTATCCTTTTCGTATCCTTTTGTATATTGCGAAATCTGAGAATTTCTTTGTACTACATTACAATGTTTTGTCATAAGCACGCTTGTTATGCGTCTTTCCGCTTTTGCATTGAGCATGCTTCGTCTTACTTTGAGGTTGCATCTTAATATCACGAATAACATGCCTTTACCATGCTTCCATTGAATATGTGCCTCTCTTTTCCTCACATTGTTACACACATTGTATGCGTTGTCGCGTATGCTTTACTTATATGTGTTTATGCCCTTCCTCGCGTTGTTACACACATTGTATGCGTTGTCGCGTATGCTTTACTTACGTGTGTTTATGTTTTCCTTGCATTGTTTTGCACTTCTCTAAATTGTGCTGTCACGCACGTTACTTGCATTGTTTTGCACGCTCTATCTTGCGCTGTCACGCACTATACTTGCATTGTTTTTCACTTCTCTAACTTGCGCTGTCACGCATGTTACGCGCATTGTCATGCGCACTCTATCTTGCGCTGTCACGCACTATACTTGCATTGTTTTGCACTTCTCTAACTTGCAATGTCATGCACGTTACTTGCATTGTTTTGCACACTCTATCTTGCGCTGTCACGCACTATACTTGCATTGTTCTGCACTTCTCTAACTTGCGCTGTCATGCACGTTACTTGCATTGTTTTGCACTTTTCTATCTTGCGCTGTCACGCACTATACTTGCATTGTTTTGCACTTCTCTAACTTGCGCTGTCACATATGTTACTTGCATTGTTTTGGACACTCTATCTTGCACTGTCACGCACTATACTTGCATTGTTTTGCACTTCTCTAACTTGTGCTGTCACGCACATTACTTGCATTGTTTTGCACTTCTTTATCTTGCGCTGTCACGCACTATACTTGCATTGTTTTTCACTTCTCTAACTTGCGCTGTCACGCATGTTACTCGCATTGTCATGGACACTCTATCTTGCGCTGTCACGCACTATACTTGCATTGTTATGCACCCTCGTTACTTGCGCTGTCACGCATATTACTTGCGCTGACACTCTATCTTGCGCTGTCACGCATATTACTTGCATTGTTATGCACCTTTTCACTCGCATTGTTATGCGCCTATTTCGCTTGCATTGTCATGCAACGTTTTCACTTGCATTATTATGCACGTTCTACCTACATGTTTTTCTACTATATTGTATCTGTCAAAGTTTCTTTTTGTGCAGGCACAATATTGTATGTACGGATCATTTGAAGCTGGCATGACCAGACGAACCAGACGGTATTGTATTCTCCACGTGAGACGTAGCGAGAATTATATACTTTCTTACATCCTTTCTGTTGGAATGTGTAGGACTGTTCTTTCTTATTTCGCTTGCTTAAACTGTTGCATGTTATGCTTCATTACAGCTCTCTTTGCATGATCATAAGTTATGCTCGACATTGTGCATGTCATTTGCATCTTACCCCCACTTGCGGGCGCATATCTTTGTTATCTTGTATGCTTGTCTAAGTCTTTGGCCTTGTCGAAAATGGGTCGTCTCTGGGCTTTGACATTCACTCCCGTCATCTTATGACTTTCGAGTTCTGTCAAAGAGGGGCAACTGTAGACACCCCATTTTTGACCGTCCTCAAGACTTGGACATCATCGTTTGAACACTCGATGATTATCTATGCTCGTGTTTGTTTTGAGTTCCCGGAGGTCTCGGCCGCATGCCTTGCCTTAGGATCTCTCAACTTGACTGTTTTGTGCTTGGTTGTGGACTAAGGACTTGTGGTTTTGCTTCTAAGGGAAGAGGGTGACTTGTTGGCCATCCTCTCAACCCATCGGCTAAGGCATGATGCCATCGGCCTTGTTTTTTTTTTGCCATCGGCCAAAAGTGGTGGCCGATCGACACTCTTTTTGGTCAATCGGCACTCTATTTGGTTGATCGGCCATATTTTTGAGCCGAGACCTTTCCATATGCTTTTTGCAGATATTTTGTGCCAGCTATGACAGCTGGTATGCACATTTTTTATCCTCCATACACGTGTATGGAGGGATTTGTTTCAAGACTCAAGCTCGTTGAACAAGCTTGAGAATTGAAATTCTTTAAGAATGGAGCCTCCCCTCCCTTTCCAGAGGTTCTGGAAATTGCATATAGAAGTTCTATATCTCTCTCTATATATTTTACCTCTCTCTCTCCATTTGCTCTTGTTTGTGCCCAAAAGTGTGATTTCTTCATACTATTGCACACAAACACCTAGCAATACACCATCCTTTGGTTGCTGAGGTTCTTAGGAGTTGGTTTTGGTGTTCTTGGGTGGGTTTGAACTCAGAAAAGTTGCTGGAGTAGTGTTCTTGAAGGTGTTCTTCAAATGTGAGCAACTAACCTTTTGATCCCCCATTCTTGCTTAAGCTTTTAGACCTATTTGCATATTGTTTTAAGCTTAACTCTAAACTGAAAAAAGTTCTATTTTTGTGTGCTTGAGATGATTGTTTAGGGTCACTTTTTGGTTGGGGGTAGTCTACCCCCTCTTAGGCCTTGTTTGGCCTCATTTTATGCCTTTCCTTTTGAGCTTTGGAACCTTCTTGTTTTGACCTTCTCACCACTGAAATCCAAAGGATTTTCAGTGGTAGAGAAGTGGTTTTGGAGTCTTGAATAGGAGAGGGACACCCCCCTCTCCTTATGTCTCATATGCTAGCATATATGGCTCATATTGGTAGCATGTTTGTTTAGCATGCTTTGGCTTCATTTAAGCAAGTATTTGATGTTATTTTTCCATGATTTACCTCTGTTTTAAGTTGGTTTGATAGCCTCTTACTTGCATCATGCACTTGTAGTGTAATCCTCTCATTTGCCTTAACATGCATCATGCATTTAGACTATCATTCTTGCATGTCTTGGCTCAACTCCATGAAGCTTTTAGTCTTGTTTTACCATGCTTAAGGTCTGATTTGCATTGTCTTGGTCATGCTTGCACTGTTTTGTATAGCCATGGTTCAATCTAGCTTGTTAGCTTTGAGTGTCCAAGTCATTAACATGCATTGCTTAGACCATTTTCATGATTTGGCATCATTTCATATGTGATTTCAGTTCATGTGGTGTAGCCATATACTCGCATTTGTCACCTTTTCCATGCTTTGAAGGTTTGGTGTTTTATGCCTCAAGACTGCATCATTGTGTATGCCACCATGCTTAGGCATTTAGGATGCCATCTAAGTGGGTTTTTGGGCTTATTTTGAGATGCCACAACTCTGTTTTTCATTGGTTAAGACATGTCATGTTTGGTTGTAATAGGTGTAGTGTAACACCTCTTTGTTAGCCTTGCATGCTTCATGCTTTCGGTCTTTTGTTCTAGCATGAGTTAGCCCTATTCAAGCATGTTTCTAGCCTTGTTTTGGCCTCCCTTGGGATTGTTTTGAGTCACCTTGGCCCTTTGGGGCTTGCTTGTTATGGCCATGGTATGAGTCCCTTGGCTAGCTTTAAGCTTTGAGCCCACTAGCGTGCTTTATTTGCCATATATGAATGATTTGGCATCCTTTGGAATGTAATTTCAGAGCTTACTTCATTGCTACATTCTCACATTTGTCACCTCTTCATCATGTTTGAGAGTTATACTATTATGCTTAAGTCATGGGCCAATGCATTGAGCATGCATTTCCTTACTTTTCAAGCCATCATTTCAACATTATCGGCCACTGTTTTTGGTATGGCTGAGGCCTATCCATTTTCAGCGTAAGTCCATGGATCATGCGGTTTGTGTGTTGTTGCATGCTTATCACATCGCATGTTGTTACATGCTTGTTGTTGGGATGGTTGTTGCATGCCTATTACATTGTATGTTTACTTGTTTAGGTTTGGCATACTTGTCACCTTAGCCTTGTGTGCATGTTTGAGTCATATTGCATTTGGCATGCTTATGTTCCATTGCATAGCTTTTCCATTGTTGCATGCATTGCATTGTGTTTGGTTTGGGGTGTCAAACCAAACATGAGGACCGAGGGACGTTTCGTGCTTGAAGTGACGAAACGTGCCTCGATCCTCGGTCGCCGACACTCTTGATCCAACATGATAAAGTGTGAGGCATTCATGTGTTTTTGTGCATTCATTCTATATTGATTTGTGCAAGTCGGCCTCTTTGGCCATCATGCATCGAAATGCGTGATTGATGGCTCGAGAGTCGACCACTACACTCCTTTGAGTCTCAAACATGATAAGGGGTGTAGGTGCATAACATTTTCTTGCAAATGTATTGCCATGCCCTTGTTTGTCCTCTGCTACAGCAAAAGGAGCAATTTGCAGGAAGAGATGGCCGATCGGCTATCTGGAGTGCCGATCGGCTAACAATTGTTGGCCAATAGCATAAAAATTGGCTGATGGCCATTGTTCTTTGGCCGATGGCCATATCTCTTGGTTAATGACCTTTCAGCATGCCCATGGGGTGAATCAGAAGTGAGTTGGAGATTTGTGCAGTTCTCAGAGGTGCAGAACAGTGCAAACAGAGGCAACATGAGGCATGGTAACAGGTTTCCGAGTGAGGCGATCGAGCATGCATCATTCAATCATTCTGAGGCAGAGCTGCGGCAGCCTCTTTAGTTTCATACTTAGTCTGTTTTGTAACTTAATTAATTTGCTTAATTAGTTAAGAGTTTTGTAATAATTAATTAGCTAGGGTAGTTGATTAATTAGTTGGTTTGTATTATTCATTTGGACCCTCCGTCAAGATGGCAAATTTTATAATAAGTGTACGTGAGTGTGTGAATGTCTTCCAACCCCACGTCTTTATCCCTTTTACTTAAACTGCTTACGATGGTTTGTTCTAGGTCGTGTTTTGATTAGCATCCTTATGCTAGCATGTTTGCATTCATTCATCTATCTTGCACGCACCGGGCTCGGCGCATCATTCAAACTGCATTGTATTTCAATTCCTATTTGAATGCATGTATCGAGTGTTGCATCCACATGACATCTTAGAATAGCCAAGCCTATTTCTAGTTGCATTTTACATGTGTTGCATTAGCCATCTTAACATGAGCTAGGATCATGCATTGATTACTAACTAGCTTTTGTTTTGGCTCGGAGTACTAGGTAAGTGTTTATGCTTTAGCATCTTGCATGAGTGTGAGTGTTGCCATGATAGCCTGCTTGCCATGAGGCTAACTGCTTATGTGATATAACTGCCTGAATGCCTGTGGGTGAAGGTTAGATTACTTGAATTGGAACAATTCATCAAAATGCAAGTTTTAAGCCCACTTGAGGTGGCAAAATCATGTTTTCTAAGCCCATTCGAGGGTGGCAAATCCACGTCTTAGCCTACTTACGAGTAGCACCTTCAAACCATTTTCAAACAAACAAACATGAGATGTTTTGTTCCAACTTAGGCGATCTAGTCTATACTTGTCTGTTGTGTGCATCACATAGTAAAGCTAGCTAATAAATCGGAATAAGAGCGCATGTGTTTTCAAAAACAAGATATCATGTTAGTAAAGGCCGATCTTTGATCGGGCGAGCGGGGGTACTCATTGCATGACCTTCCCCTCTCGTACCCAAGTTTCCGAGCCAAGGCAACTTTGGTGATGACGGACACGTGGCTTTAGGCACGAGTCAGGGTTTCCTAAATTTCCCAAAAACAAAATATTTAGATGGCGACTCTGTATCTGGCAAAGCAGTCCATGTTTGGCACTTCTTTATAAAAATCAGTTTTCCAAAAACGATTTGTCGGATTTAGACTCTTTGATGATTTATCGGTCTTGCATTGTCCTTTGCGGGATTAGATTCAGAACCGTGACATTTGAGTCCGAACTGTAGTATTCTAATGAACAAACCGGATTTCGCGCCAATCTCGCGCGCGAAGCCCGGGACGTTCGGGCACGTCTACAGGTGTTTTCTTCAGTATAGGTCTAATCATGGCACGATTAATAACATAGCAAGCAGTATTGACAGCTTCCGCTCAAAAATATCTAGGCAAATTATTTTCATAGAGCATAGTACGAGCCATTTCCTCAAGAACTCTATTTTTCCTTTCTACCACACCATTTTGTTGAGAAATTCAAGAAGCAAAAAAATTATGATCAATGCCATGCTCATTACAAAATAGAATAAACTCATCATTATCAAATTCTTTACCATGATCACTTCTAATGGTACAAATAGTAAGACTAACCATATTTTGAATACATTTACAAAGAGCTGAAAATGCAGAGTAAGTATCACTTTTGTGTGCCAAGAAAATCACCCAAGTAAATCTAGTATAATCATCCACACAAACAAGACAATAAGATTTTCCTCCAAGACTTAAGGTTCTAGATGGTCCAAATAAGTCAATATGCAATATTTGAAGTGGTCTAGATGTGGAAATGATATTTTTGGATCTGAAAGAGACTCGTGTTTGTTTTCCTTGTTGACAAGCATCGCAAAGTCCATCCTTTTCAAAAACAATTTTTGGTAAGCCAATGACCAAGTCAAGTTTTGAAAGTTTTGAAAGCAAATCCATATGAGCATTTCCTAGCCTCTTGTGCCACAACCATCCAGATTCATTTAAAGCAGATAAGCGCTTAACATCATGATTAGGAGATAAACTATGCAAATCAAATATATACACGTTCTCATCCCTATGTCCAACAAAAAGCACTGTGTTATCAATAGAATTTTTAATAGCGTAGTAGGATTTATCAAAAGAAACATGATTGCCTTTATCACACATTTAACTAATACTAAGCAAGTTATACTTCAATCCTTCAACAAGCAATACATTCTCGATAATGGGTGAGGAAGTTTTACCAACACTACCTTCACCTATGATCTTTCCCTTACTATTGTCTCCAAAGGTTACATGACCTCTTTTTTTGGATTTAAGAGTTGAGAACATTGCTCTATCGCCGGTCATGTGCTTTGAGCAAGCACTGTCGAGGTACCACCGGTTGTTGCTGAATTTTGACCTAAAGCACACCTGCAAGAATCAAATTTTTGTTGGCTTTTTGGTACCCATCTTTTCTTGGGTCCATGAGAGTTAGAAGTTAAAGTGTTTTTGGGAATCCACTTCTTTTTCATTCTATTAAATGAGTTTCTCTTAGCAGGACATAAAGGAGAGATGTGGCCTTTTCTTCCACAGTAATGACATGTGAGATGAGAATGGTTAGATGATGCATATATAAAGGATTTTTGGGAAGTCATTGCTTTTGAAAATGGTTTATAGCCAATCCTCATTCTTCCAAAGGTTTGAGTTTGACTTTTGAGAATTTTGTCTAAGGTATCTCTCCCTTGAGTAAATTTTGAAAGAACATTTTTTAAATCTTCTAGGTTTTCATTTAAGACAATTTTCTCATTTTTCAAAATTTCATTTTCCTTTTGTAAAAATTCTTTTTCCTTTGAGAATTCTTTCTCCTTTTCCATTGTCAAGACTTCATTTTCTAAAGTATTGATTTTAAAAGTTAAGAATTCCTTTTCTTGAGAGAAACTTGAAATCATTTTCTTTTGACAACTACTTTTCAAACTTAATTTTTTAAATTCATCATGCAATTCATCAAAAGCAGTTTGTAATTCATCGAAGGTAAAGGAGTCATCATTTACCTCATCTTCAAGGGCCATTAAGCATAGATTTGCGACTTCATTTTTGCAAATATCCGTCTCTGAGTCGCTGTCATCACTGTCTTCTCCCTATGCTGCAATCATGGCTTTCTTCTTATCCTTCTTGAATTGTTTTTTGAGCTCTGGACATTCTGATTTGTAGTGTCTTGGCTTGTTACATTCATAGCAAATCACTTCAGATTTTTTATGACTTTCTCCTTTTTGAAGATTTTTGTTGAAATCTTTTCTGAAAAACTTCCTTACATCTTGTTTCTTCTTTACAAATCTTTTGAATCTTTTGGTAATGAAAGCCATCTATTCATCTTCTTCTGAAGCATCTTCTTCTTCTTCTTGAGATTTTGTGGTGGACTTGAAAGCTATTCCTTTCTTCTTATTCTTGTCTTCTTCTTCTTTTCCTTCTTATATAATGATCTCATAGGTTAGGAGAGATCCCATTAGCTCATCAAGACTCAATGTTGATAAGTCTCTTGCTTCTATCACTGCAATAACTTTGTTCTCCCAACTTTTTGGCAATGATCGGAGGACTTTTCTGACAATTTCTGCATTAGTGTAAGTCTTCCCAAGAGATTTAAGACTGTTTATAATATCTGTAAAACGAGTGAACATTTGGGATATGTTTTTATCTGGTTTCATCTTGAAGAGCTCATAGTTATGAACAAGTAAACTCACTCTAGATTCTTTAACTTTAGTGGTTCCCTCATGAGTTACAACAAGTTTATCCCAAATTTCTTTTATAGTGGTACAAGTGCATATTCTGTTAAACTCGGTAGCATCAAGTGCACAATACAACATATTAACAGCTTTGGCATTTAATTGAATATCTTTATAGTCAGCACTAGTCCACTCACTCTCAAGTTTGGGTACTAGCAGACCATCTATGGTTTTTGTGGGTACCTTAGGACCCTCACATATGATTTTCCAAACTTCATAGTCAGTAGATTGAATATGCATAATCATACGGGTTTTTCAATAGTTGAAATTTGTTCCATTGAAGAAGGGTGATCTGTTTGAGGCTTGACCTTCAGAGAGAGAAGAACTAGGGTTTGCCAGAGATCACTCTAAGATGGTTAAGTCACACTACTAGAGACATGGCTCTGATACCAATTGTTAAACAAGAAAGCAACCCAAGAGGGGGGGTGAATTGGGTTATTAAAAAATTTGGTCGAAAAATAAGGTTCAAAGATCTTAAGTAATTAAATACAGCAGACAATCAATAGATTAACAGAAAGTAAAAGGAAATGGAAAGAAGAACTTAACACAAGGATTTATAGTGGTTCGGCTCACCGACCTACATCCACTCCTCAAGAGTCCTCCTTGAGAATTTCTTCACTATGAATCGATGCAGCATTAAGCTTTTCCCAACTTGTGGTTTTTTACAAAATGACTTACTTCAATCTGTTGAGGATCTCACTCAACAAAATGCCTCACTTTACAAGTGTTTCACTCAGAAACTAAGAAACTAGAATAAGAGGTTCAACTGTCCTCTTTGACAATTACTATCTCTCAAAAGATGGATTATGAAAGTGTAAGCTCACAAGTAAATTTTGGACTAACTTAGATCTGAAAATGGGAGAACAAAAAATGGAATCTCAGAGGTTGAAAATAATGCACTGTATACTTAGTATATTGCAATGAGTTTCTCACCATTCAGATCTGGAAAAGATCCAGCTTTATAGTTTCCATCCGACTTCTCTCTTGAAGTACAAACACACCCAAGTGGGTCTTCTAGCTGTTGGAGCTGGGCAAGGAGAAAGTTTCCAGCTGTTGCAAGTAGAGCTTGGGTGGTACATGCTGTTTTCTGATTGTGGGAGGTGGAGCTTTCTCAAAAGATGTGGTGTTCATACTTGAGATTCAAACCTTTAGTGGAGGAGATGATTTTGTCCTAAAGCTTTTTGCTTTCTCTGATTTTGGGAGTGGTGTAGGTGGAGAATGTTTCCTCTACTGAGTCAGAGGTTGATGTCCCAAAGTCCCTTTTGATTAGAATAGAATTTGTTTGATGATGATGTCACAGAGACCCTCTTTGAGTTGGAAGATGGCGGCTAGGTTTTTTGCAACCCAGACATAAAGGTGTCGACCCCTGCAGATTGAGTGTTGACCCTTTGCTCTGTCTTTTCTTTCCTGAGTTGATTTACAGGTGTTTCTGGTGTCGACCCTTGCGGCTGAAGTATATACTGCTTTTTGGTATCGACCCTTGCGGCTGAAGTGTATACTACTTTTTGGTGTTGACCCTTGCTGCTGTTGGTGTCGACTCTTGCATCTGGAACACTTAGTCATTTTTCCAGCTTTTCTCTGGTGTCGACCCTTAGACCTGTGTTAGACACAGACAGAGTTTGGCAACCAAGAGCTAATGCTCATATTTTTGATATCCCAAAAGTTATTGAAACATAATACCCTAGAGTCACAAAACATTTAGAATCATGAAGCACATATATTAATTTGAAAACTTCAAATAATCAAAAGAATAGAATATTTGTCACTAATCAAAATCAATAGAAATTCAAGTTTGAATAACCTTGGGGCTAACAACAACTAATTTTAAGTGAGTCATTTTGAGGTGTCCATTTATAGCATATTTATAACTTTCACCATAGTGTTTAAATAAATATTGTATTTTATGAATTTTTCCTAACTTATATACATATTTAGCTGGAATTAACTTTAGTTTTTCCCTTTTAAATTTTTCTATTTGCTGTTCTACGTTTATAAATTCTTCTATTTTAATATCTTCAACCTCATCACGCTTTTTACTGCTACTTCCTTTTACTAACTGTTTAAACATTTTTATTTTCTATAAGTTCTACAAGCAGGTTTCTTTGGTAATTTAAGTTTTTCAAAATATTTAGTTATATTTTCTTCTTTGAAGTATTAATCTTTCTAACGAAGCTAAACGATTTTCTAAACTGCGTAGTTGTTCTGATAATTCTTCAAATTTTTCACACAACCGAATGAGAAATAAAATTTCTATATTATTTTGTCTTACAAATATTTTATCTGACTGATTTATTCCTTGATAGGTACTAATTACCTCTGAGTTATTATGAAAGTCTTCTGCTTATTTTAAAATAACCCGATAGTCTCTATTAGCCTTTTTATCACTACTTATAAATTAAGATCTTATTAGTTGTTCTAAAATTTCTAATTTCTGTTTTAAATTATCTTGAATTTAGTTAATCTGTTCTATTTGTCTAGCTATTTGATTTATCTGATTATGAATTTTTTCAATTAATTGCTTAAATTCTAACTCTATTTGCTTCGAACTACTAATATTTATAGATGAAATTAGTGTTTCTATTTCTAGCTTGGTGGGGAATTTTTCTAAATTTAAATCTATTCATTTTTGTAGGATTGAACTACACTGATCTTGGATATAATCTAATTTTTTATCTTGATCTTTAATTATACTGCGAATATTACGAAGATGGTCTATAGATGAAGTAAAAAGATTACTGATTTCTCTACGTCATTTTTAATATTTTCTGCAAAATTAATCTGATGATCTATAATACTATTTAGCTGAGAATTATGTTCGCTATGGAGCTGATGTGTAAAAGTTCCTTCAAAATTATAACGAAATTTATTTTTATCTATATTAAGGCGATGGTTATAATTACTGAGTTCTAAATCTAAGTATTCTACTCTTTTCATACACAAAATTAAATCCTACTTTAAAATTATTAAAAGTTACTATAATATGAAATTTATAACTAAATTGTCCAAAAACAAAAACTACTCTATTTCCGTAAGCAAAATGCATAGACTAATATTAAATCCTCAAGCTGTTGTATGGGTAGCTGTAAAGCTTCTTGTTTTATAGTTATATGTCTATTAGGAATAAAAACTGATGTAGAAGCAAGCTAATAAACTTTGGGCTAGAAAAACAAAAACAAATTTACTTGGATCAAAAAATGATGGAAAAAAAAAAAAAATCATATTATATAGTTTACTGAAATGAAATTGTTATAGAATAATGGATAAATTACAAATATATCATTTCATATTTGTTTAAAATACAAATTGTCCTTATGATTTAAAAAATTACAAATGCCCTTCTGTCAGAATTTTTTATTCAACAAAATTAACTGAAAAATAAAATTTCGAATTGCTCTCCTATACAATAATAGAATCATTTGAATAATTAATTGAAATAAATTTTTGATATCATTAAAAATTATTAATTAACTTGATAATTTATTAATAAAATAAGCCAATTATTGTGAAATTTGAAACGTCAAAGGACGGGATGTAATTTTTAAAATTACATAAAATAATTCGTATTTTAATCAAATTTCAAAGAGTGTATTTATAATTTGTCCTAAAATGATAGTTGTTCCTTCATAATATGTGCGATTTATTAGCATTTTCGAATTTGAAATATATAAAAGGTATATTAACATGTTGGAAAGTATATTAGTATAAAATTATGTAAAAATCATATTAGACTCATGGCCAACGGCAATGACAGATTTTATTTATTTATTTATTTTGGGAGGGGTTGTGTTTAGTCCTGGGCATGTAAAAAATTGGGTTTGGTTCAATAGAGAATAAAAAATAGTTTTTTTTGAACGAGAATAAAAAATAGTTGGATGTGGAGTTATTGTATTAGTAACGCATAGGAGTAGTAAAATTTATTAACTAATATAATTATATAAATGAGATTATAGCATTGTACATTGGTTAAAAAATAAAATAAAATTTAGCAACAGGCATGAATGGTAAGATTTATTTAATCAAACACAATACATATGCAATTTAATTAATTAAAAATAATAATAATAAAACAATTAATATAATAACACGTGTTATTTAAGTAGTAAGAATTTTATTTCTTAACCCAAAGGTCTTGGTTTTGAGTCTCTTACACTTCTTTGTATAATTTTTTTAAAATTTTAATTAGAGAATTAGAGAAACTTTACTCTATATATATATAATAGGATACATATAAATTATGATAAGTGAGATGATAGCATTATTTATTGGTTAAAATCACTTTATATTTATGTAATAATATTAGGACTGTGAACCCACCCATCACTTAAAATATAAATTTTAATTTTAAATTAAAAATATATCTTTTATGTTATTTAAGTGGGGAAAGTATTTTTTGTTATACTATATTATATTAATAATGATTATAAGTTCAAGTCTTGTGTTGCTTTCCTAATTACTATTTTTTTTTTTCCTTTGATCATTTTTAATAATAGTATGGATGAATATAATTATGATAAGTGTGAGATGATAGCATTATTTAGGGAAAAATTTTTTAAGGTCCCTAATAATAGTAATTTAGAGGATAAAAGACACCAAAAAAAGGGGTGATGCATCAGGTCCCTCAACTATTATCGCGCGCATTTTCAATTATCTCATGGACCAAAATACCCTTCACAAATCAACACAGAAACTGAATTGAACTCCGACGACTGAGTTCCAACCATCTTCACGAACAAGAGAACAACAGAATTAGGGTTTCAATATCATCTTTACCATCGACATTAGAGCTTCATTATCTTCTATAAAAATCATTCACATTCCTTCCTCACAAATTTCTCTAACCTCGTTTTCACTGTTCATCGTCATCTCAGTTCATCTTCGTCACGTCGCATCTTCATCTCAGGGAATATCAGCTCGTCTTTAAAGTTTCATCCTAACTCTGGTAAGTTTTTCTACAATACAACTAGATTTTCTCTAGAAACACAGTTAATTGCATTTTATATTAAGCTTCCATAAATTAGAGTTTCAATTTCATAATAAAAAACTACATGAATTTGAAAAAAGTTATTTCTCTGTGTTTTGAACTTATTCTTGAACATGTTTGTGTGATTTTATTTGTAAATTTCTCTGACATTTGAATTTCTCTAGTTTTTGCTTGATGTATGTTTTTTCTTTGAATTTTCTCTAGCACGTTTATTTTGAAAAAAGTTATTTCTCTATGTTTTCATCTTATTCTTGAACATGTTTCTGTGATTTTGTTTATAAATTTCTCTGCAATATGTATTTTTAATTGGAATGTCTATTACTCTCTTATCTCTGTCTAAGTTTCTCTGGTATTTATAATTTTCTCTGACCACATCACTTTCCTCCCTTGTGTGTCTTTATCATGTTTAATTTTCTCTGGTTGTGTATGCAAATTTCTCTGGTATTTTAATATTATGGACTGGAATGTATATTTCCTCTTTGAATTTTCTCTGGCATGTTTATTTTGAAAAAAAGTTATTTCTTTTTGTTTTGATCTTATTCTTGAACATGTTTCTGTGATTTTGTCTACAAATTTCTCTACTTTGTAAATTTCTCTGGAATATGTATTTTTCTCTAGAATGTCTATTACTCTCTTGTCTGTGTCTAAGTTTCTCTGGCATTTATAATTTTCTCTGGCTACATCACTTTTCTCCCTTGTGTGTCTCTATCATGTTTAATTTTCTCTGGTTGTGTATGTAAATTTCCCTTGCATTTTAATATTATGGACTTGAAATTTTCTCTAAAATGGAAATTTTCTCAAGAATGTGTAATTTTCTCCGGAATGTGTAATTTTTTGTGGTATGTTTATTTTGTTCAATTCTTGGTTTCAATATTGTGTAATTTTCAGTGGCATGTTTACGTTGCTTTGTTTATTTTATCTTGCTAATTGTGGAATGGAAATTTTCTTTGGCTTGCCATGTTTACTTTTCTCTGTCATTCATTTTCTATACTTGCTAGATATATGTTTCTTTTTTCAATTTTCTCTAGTTGTATTTTACTTCTATATGCAATTTTAACAATTATTGAAAATTTCTCTACCATGTTTATGTTGCTTTGTTGATTTTTTCTGGGAATGGAAACTTTCTGTGGCTAGATGTATTTGTCACGACCCAAACCCGGCCCTATGGGTTTAGCACCGTAACTGGCCAGTAATCCGAGATTACCGAAGGCCTGCTGAACAGTCATACAGTAAAACAGAGTACAGGGCCTGGCGGAAGCCAATACAGTAAATAACTAATGTCCATTGAGCTGTGACAATCTATATGCCAAAAACATTTTTCATGCATTCAAACGGTTCAAAACAGTACAGTCGATACAATCATATACAACATTCAGTGCGGGGACTTAATCCCTCGATAACAGTACGGTCAAACAGTAAACAGTTTATACAATAATACAAAACAGTCAAGAGACAGGTGGGGAACACAAAAACACCCCAAGCCATAGCATGGCGTCTCAGAACCTCGCAGTGAGGCACATAGGCTGGCTTGACAAAACTGGGGACTAACCCACGCTCCTAGCTCCGGTCTGGCTGCTGAGAACCTACATATATATATAAACAGTGAGCTAAAGCCTAGTGAATAACATAATGCATAAAGAGGTTATGAATGAATGTCCTTACAGTAATGAAAACAATTCATTAAACAGTATTTCAATCTTTCAGTATTTCAGTCAATCCGTCATATGTGGTACATCCAATAGCCTATAAACAATAGGTCCAAAGGACCGGGCCTTAACAGACCCAACAATAATGATGGTCATCAATCAGTAAACAATATGGTTCCACAAGGGAACCAATAGAGCTCTGTAACAGTAACAGTAATCAGTAAGTGCTAAGGATGCCACAGTACAGTTCGGAATACAGGACATACATTCATTCAATAAACAATATCAGTTCAATAAATAGTTCAGTTCAGTATTCAAAATATAACCATTTTGAACATATCTTTACACAAACGTTACTCACAGAGATTGGGCTAATAGCAGCTAGAGCGCGTCCCCGAAGTCAACCCTAAACAGTTAACAAAGAGAGAACACACACTAAGTTTCACAGTCGGGAAGGCTGATAAAAAGTAAATCCCTAAATTTCCTCGGTGTGGTTCTATGTCTAAATCCTCATTGGGCCCAAATTCTGGAAAATACATCCCAAAACAATGTATAACAAGTTTCAAAAGCCAATTTGAGAATTCAAGCCCCAAAGGTGAGTCAAATTAAGTCCAAATTCAAACCCAATTTCAAGAACAATTTAAAACATGCAATGCATGAGCTTTGAACCAAAATTAAACTTCAATCCTTGCTCAAATGAGCTCAATAGTTGGGAAACAAAATGAAAACATGGACTTTAATATAAACATGGACATGCATGTACATCTCTTCCATGAATTCACTCCAAAATGCATCAATTCAAGCATGCATGCAACAATTCAAGCATAATCCAACCTATTTGCACTAAGTCATGGCCTAGCTCTCTAATTGGGCATGAACCATGCAAGATTAAGCTCAAACACGAAAATAAGAAGATGGAATTCTACCTTAGATCTTGAATTATATGATGACAAGCTCAATTATGCAATCCTCTAGCAATTTCTACAAATTCTTCTAGCAATTTCATCAATGTGAGTCCAATTCTCTCTTATCTCTCACTCTCTCTAGTTTGGTCAGTTATGAGCAAGAAAAGGGCTGATCAAATGGTGATCTAGATGTAATAAGGCACAATATATTTGAATAAACAAAGATCTACTAGCTATGGCAATGTGGTAATTAAGTCAATCTTGGAAATTAACTCTTTTAAATCTAATTTAGTCATCCTAATCAATTTTCAGATAAATATACCATTAAATCACAAATATCCTACTGATCATGAAACACTAAACGGTTCCTAATTCGGCCGCCGATAAGACCTTCAATTAGCAGGTTTAACACATGAATTCAAACAGATAATCAATCAATCAAATAGATACAATATGCAATTCAATAGATAACTTATTCAATTTCAGTTTCGATTTCAATCAGTCCATTCAGTACTTCGGTTAATCCAATTATCAGTCATTATCAGTTCAGTTTAACAGTAATCAGTACGTAATTCAGTGGTTTATCGATAATCAGTACGAGGGTTGTTACAGTATTCCATAGGAAAACAATTAGTACTCTGACATTTAATTTTTAGTGTCTAATTTTGTTTGACATTTATAATTTTCCCTAGCCACCTTAGTTTTTTCCCTTATGTGTAATTTTCTCTAACATGTCTAATTTTCTCTGGCATGTTCAATTTTCTCTGGAATTTAATGTTGACATCTTTATGTTTTCATCATTGTCTAGAAATGGCAAAACGTAAAAGCAGCAAAACACTGGAAACACCAAGCAAGAAACAAAAACTCTCTCAGTCTTCTTATGATCTAAGATCAAAAACCAGCAAAACACCACAAATTCCTTGCCAAAACACACAAGTCTAAGGTGATGAAGTAACTAGCATTAAGATGAGTACCCCAACTTCAAAAGACTCAAGCTCAAGGGGGGAAAAAACCTATTAAACTCCAAAGAAAAAGAGCTCATTACAACATTCAATACCGATCCAACCTCTCATCTGTTGTCTCCTTTTTTCAAACACTTAAATTCAATTCAAATCAACTTGTAGAGTTTCAAAAGACCCTGTAACAACGCCCGCGGGAGGCCTCGCTACAGTTCGGACTCGATTTTTGTTGCGGTTCTAAATCTGAACCAAAGAGTCCAACTCTGGCAAATCGTTTTGAAGAAAAACAGATTTTTTTGAAAGAAGTGCCAAACATGGACTGCTTTGCCAGATAACAGAGTCGCCACCTAAATATTTTTTTTTAAAATGGGAAATTTAGGAAACCCTGACTCGGTGCCAAAAGGCCACGTGCCCGTCATCACCAAAGTTGGCTCGGGAACTTGGGTACGATTAGGGAAGGTCACATCGTGAGCACCCCCTCTTGCCCGGTCAAAGACCGGCCTCTACTAATCATGATATCTGTTTTTGAAAACATTGTGAGTCCTTATTCCGATTATTAGCCTAGGTTACTATGTGATGCTCGCAGCAAACAAGTATAGACTGGGCCGTCTGAATTGGAACTAAACATCTCATGTTTGTTTGTGAAAGATGGTTTGCTACCCGCAGGTAGGCTTAAAATGCAGATTTTGCCACAATCTAGTGGGCTTAACAAACAATTGATGAATTGCTCCAATTCAGATAACTCAACCTCCACCCACAGGCATTCAAGGCAGTTTATATCACATAAG
The DNA here is from genome assembly GCA_036172215.1 of Camellia granthamiana. Lineage (NCBI taxonomy): Eukaryota > Viridiplantae > Streptophyta > Magnoliopsida > Ericales > Theaceae > Camellia > Camellia granthamiana. The sequence continues at coordinate 13,175,940 of CM069916.1, forward strand.
CACTTAGCCTCATGGTAAGCATGCTATCATAGCAACACTCACACGCATGCAAGGATGCTAAAGCATAAACACTCACCGAGTACTCCAAGCCAAAACAGAAAAGCCGATTAGAAACCATGCATGATCCTAAGTATACAGAATGCCTAATGCAACACATGCAAGATGCAACTAAGATGGCAGGCTCGGCTATTCTAAACATGGCATGTGAAATGCGACAACCAACATGTATTCATCTTGTAATTGAAATACAATGCAGTTTGTATGATGCGCCGAGCCCGGTGCATGCAAAACAGATGAATGATGCAAACATGCTGTCATACTGTATGCTAATTGAAATATGTCCTATATCTAACCATCATAAGCGGGTAAATAAAAGGGAGAAAGAAATGGGGGTTGGAAGACATACATCACACTCACACACCCTTATTACAGTTATGCCCTCGCGCAGAGGGTCCGAATAAATAATAATACAGTCCCAAATGAAAGAATAGTACAGTCCGAAATATATACAGTCCGAATATTACAAAATTCTAATTAATTAACAAATTAATTACAAAAGAAGTAAAACTGGCATGCAAGCCAGGGACTGCCTTGCTTCTGATGGATGATGTGTGCTGGGCTGCTTCGGGCGGAAATCCACTGGGATGCCCCAATTAGCCTCTGTTTGCAGTATTTCTCGAAATGCGCGCCGGATTCTGAAAAGTTGCTAACTCTGGATTTTGCTGCGACAGAGAGCAGGAAAAGGGCACAGCAGTGTATTTCACAAATATATGCATGCCTCGATCCTCGTGCCACCAATCACGCATATCAATGCATGATGGCCGAGGAATCGAATTGCACAACTCAATATGGGATGAATGCAGATGAATGCTATAACAAAACCTAGCTCCATCATGGGTGATCCGGAGTGTCGGTGACTGGGGAATTGAGACATGCTCCGCCACTCGGAGTGCGAAACGCGCCTCGTTTCCCGTGCAATATGCATGATATGCGTGAAATGCAACTATAGATGTGATATAGCATGCACAATGCTGATGAAAATGAGATGTCTCGAAATGCATGCCCACAGGCACGCAAACCGAGAAAATGGCATACACGCATGAGATGACATGAAGTATGATATACAATAAGACTAAAATGAAATGCCTCGAAATGCGTGCCCACAGGCACGCGATCCGAGGAAATGGCATACAGAATGCAAATTGGGCTTACGCCAACATGAGAGGACCTCAGCCGCACTCACATAAGCTGCCGGAATGATAAGAATGAGGTGCCTCGAAATGCGTGCCCACTGGCACGCAAACCGAGGTAGAGGCATACGCAATGCAAACCGGATAAAACAGAATGTCTCGAAATGTGTGCACACGGGCACGCAAACCGAGGCGAAGGCATACACAATGCCAAGCGGATAAAGCAGAATGTCTCGAAATGCGTGCACACGGGCACGCAAACCGAGGTAGAAGCATACGCAATGCCAAGCGGATAAAACAGAGTGCCTCGAAATGCGTGCACAAGGGCACGCAAACCGAGGCAACGATGAAATGGGAAAATCGGATAAAACTGAAGTGCCTCGAAATGCGCGCCCACAGGCACACAAACCGAGGCGATGATATGCGATGCAGAATCGGATAAAACCGAAGTGCCTCAAAATGCGCGCCCACAGGCACACAAACCGAGGCGATGATATGGGATGAAAAATCGGATAAAACCGAAGTGCCTCGAAATGCGCGCCCACAGGCACGCAAACCGAGGCGATGATATGGGATGAAATGGCATACGGAATGCAACGATGAGCTTACACCTACATGGGAGAGCCTCAGCTCACTCACATAGGAGGCCGTCGGATAAAAACAAAGCTGCCTCGAAACGCGTATCCGCGGACACGCAAGTCGAGGCAATGATGTAGAAACATGAAAATGCAAATTGGGCTTACGCCGACATGAGATAGCCTCAGCCACGCTCACATAGGCTGCCGGAATGATAAAAAAAATGAGGTGCCTCGAAGTGCGTGCCCATTGGCACGCAAACCGAGGCAATGCAAAAATGATACAAATGGCATGGGAAATGATATGCAAGCACGGCAATGGAATTTCAGCACTTAAATAAAGGGGAAAACAGCCCCGAAACAATTCGAAATGACACTCGAAGCATGCAATCATCCCGAAAATGCGAAAATAAGCCCCGGAATGGCCTATAGCCATGCTATACATGCAAAATATGATCATGGAAGCAAGAACAGTAGCAAGGCAGTCCCAAATATGGCATTTTTTCAGTAATAAACATGGCCTAAATGCAAGCATAGATAGATCAACCAAAGCATGCAAAGTTAGTGGCCAAAAGAGGGGTATTGAGACAAGTGATATATGCAAACCCCAAATGGACAAACTTTCTTCTACAACATTGAAGATGAGATAAAAATAAGCACAATTTCAGAAGATGACATCCTCAAAATCAGAATAAAAACATGCTATAAAATCCATGCAAAGTAGGCTTCCAAATAGGCTATATCATGAGACATGCAATGCACACACCAAATGACAAAACTTTCTTCTACAACATGAAAGAGGGCCCAAAAATAAGCATATATGCAGTTAATGGCAGCCTCTAAATCATAAGCCAAACATGCTAGAAATGGAAGGCAAAATGGAGCCACAAAAGGGTATAACATAAGACATGCAATCTATGCATTAAATGACCAAACCTTCTTCATGAAACATGTAAAGGGGGTCAAAAAAAGACCAAAACCAGTAGGGGTCGAAGTCCCAAAAACAAACACAAATAGGTCAAAAATTGCATGCAAAAATGGGCACACTTGATGAAATTTGAAGGAGGTGGTATATACAATGGTCAAATGAGGTTGAGCCCTTCTACAATGTTGTAGAGGGGCTCAAAATGAGCACAAAACCAGTAGGGGTCGGACCCCTAAAAACAAAAGGAAATAGGCCTAAACTAGCATGCAAGATAATGGCATAAAAGCTAGGTATTGAAACAAGTATATCATAGAAGCATAAAATGGAGTTGAGCCCTTCTACAAAGTTGTAGAGGGGCTCAAAACTAGCACAAAAGCAGTAGGGGTCGGAGCCCCAATTCTCAACCAATTAGAGTATAGAAATGAATCAAGAAAAAGCCCTAAAAGTTGGTTTTGAAGACTTACCCTTGAAGACTTGTCTTTCTTTGATTCTTGGCTTTGATTTGTTGCTTCTTGACCTCTGAAGAACACCTCCTTGCTGCTGAAATGGTAGTAGGGATGGTGAGGCTAGGTGTTGATGAAGAGAAGACCTAGGGACTTAGAAGCTTTTTTGAGGTTTTAAGCTAAGGAAATGGAGGTTTTTGGAGAAGTGTTCTTGAAGACAAGTTTTCCAACCTTGAAGAAGGAGAGGGAGGGCCCTTTAAATAGACAAGAAATAGGGTGTAAAAGGGGAGGGAAAGCACCCAATCTTTCCCTCTCGAAATATCCCCCGGATGCCCCGGGATATGCTGAAAGATATCCGAACAGCTGGGACAGGCTGGAAAGCAGGAAGCTGGCCGGCCAGGTAAATTTGTGGGAGGTGGCCGGCCGGCCACCCCACCTGGTCGGCCAGCCACTCACCATGGCCGGCCGGCCACCCCCAAAAAATGAACAGTAAAATCTCTGGCCGACCACCATACCAAAGTGTCCTCCAAGGTGTGTAGAACAAGGCCCCAAGGTTGGAATTTGGCAACTCTGAAGCAGGAGTCACAACATAGAGCTTGAAGGAGAGGCCCAAAAATGAAACCAACCATTGCTGGCCGACCACCATACCAAAGTGTCCTCCCAGATGTGTAGAACAAGGATCCAAGGTTTGAATTTGGCAACATTGAACCAAGAGTCACAACATAGAGCTTGAAGGAGAGGCCCAAAAATGAAACCCACAGTTTCTGGCCGACCACCAACCCTTAGGGTCCTCCTAGATTCCCTCATCACAGATATGTAGCTTTGGTCGGAAGAAAATACCCCTAGGGTGTTCAACATTGGCCCGGAAGTGAGCAAAACGGGCTCCGGAAGAGCGAAACTGGTTATCTGGGATAATTGCTGGCTTCTCCCCCCCCCAGTGATCTTCTTGATGTTGAAACAGAGGTACCTGCCAAGTTTGAACAAAAACTAATGAGAAATGAATGTTCGGGGCCAAAACCGAGCAAATCGGGATCCCGAAAATGGGCTGCAGGTGCCGGAAGTGGTGTTCAGCAGCGAAGTGGGTATCTGCGACTCTAGTGTCCCTCGGAATGACAAAACAGAGGTTCCTGCCAAAAAACAGAGAAAACTGATGCAAAATGAATGCTCGGGGCCCAAATCACGCAGTTTGGGGTCCCGAAAACCGGCTACAGGTACCGGAAGTGGCACACGACCGCGAAGTGGGCATCAGGGGCCCCAGGGTTCCTCGGAATGACAAAACAGAGGTACCTGCCAAAAACCGGAGAAGGCTGATGCAAAATGAATGCTCGGGGCTCAAATCACGCAGTTCGGGGTCCCGAAAATGGGTCGCCGGGCACCGGAAGTGGTGTTCGGCTGCGAAGTGGGCATCAGGGGCCCCAGTGTTCCTCGGAACATTAAAACAGAGGTCTCCGCCAAAAATCGGAGAAAGCGGAGATGGTTGGGCGGTCCCGAGCCGAGGCACACGGCCTAACGGCCCCGAAAACCGGGAACCGGGCTCCGAAATGGGCAAAATGGCCTACGGCCACGAAAAGTAGCTCACGGCCACCGGGAGATAATCTGCGGGACCACTCCCTTCCCTTAGGAAAGAAAACAGAGAAAACCGAGCCTGGTTCGCAAACCGAGACAAGGAAGAGAAGATGGTTCGGAGGTCCGGAGGCAGGGCGCGCGGCCGCGACTCTGAGACTTCTGAACAAGCACAGTATGCAACATCACCGAGCGCTCAATCGGTGACGTCTGAGTCTTAAGGTCGGTCAAAAATGGGGTGTCTACAGTTGCCCCTCTTTGACAGAACTCGGAAGTCATAACAATGACGGGAGTGAATGTCAAAGCCCAGAGACGACCCATTTTTGACAAGGCCGAAGACTTAGACAATCAAACAAAATAAACAGAGAATGTGTGCCCGCAGGCGTGCCCGCAGGCAGGGGGCAAAATGCAAAATGATAGGCGCGGAGCCAGGCGATCATGCAAGTGCAGCAAGCTGTAATGAAGCAAGTATTGACAAATAGATGCAACAGTTTTAAGCAAGAATGCAAAGCAAAAACTACATTTCATGTAGTTAGGAATGCGGAGAATCATTCAATTCTCGTCGCGTCTCACACGGAGAAGATACGATACCTGCGCGATTCGTCTGGTCGCACCAGCCTCGAATGAACCGTACATACAATATCGTGCCTGCAAAAGAGAGAAATTCAACAAGAACAATATGCAACAACATATATTCCATGTGACTCCTATAGTTCCGAAAGCTTGACACACACAGTGTCGATGAACGGATGCAACATAACGCGAGAAAAGTGCGTGCGTGTCAACGCGTGTTCAAGAACAAAAGTATGGCACATCAAGAAATCATGCAAAACATTCATGACAATGCAAATTATAAGCCCGATGAAGCAAAACGAACATAAATCAGGATGCCCATTTGACATGAAATGATGAACCGGAAAACGCGCATTTCGGCGACGGCAACGGCAACTCAATCGCGGCCTCTGATTCACCTCCCGGAGAGGTCACAACATGTTTAAAAAGGATACACTCTGATTTTGATGAATAATGATGAGACACATGTCAATAATTGCAATCAAAGTTCCGGCGGAGCAATTCGGCGCCAGAAAGCGCACTTTTCTTCAACTTTTTCAGGTCCCGGGAACTCCGATTTTTCTCAAAATTTGCAGAGAGGTAGGGGAGGGGGTGGGGGGACATGGTCGGCCAGCCCATTGCCCTAGGAGAGGCCATCGGCCAGGGCCAAAAATTAGAGGGGCCGGCCAGCCAGGTTAGGTGGCCGGCCGGCCACCTGCCAAAAGCAGGGGCAAAATGGTCATTTTGACATTTTCTATATATATGCTTGCCCATTGCCTCCGAAATCACACCCCTAAGTGTGGAATTCTCTCCTCTTGCTCTCTAAGCCATTTTCTCTCTCAGATCTGCATTTTATACGCGCCCCTCGGCCTCCCACGCAAGTTGTTTTTGCGAAATCTTTCAGATTTAAGCACTTTGAAGCGACTAAATTTCGACTTTGGGGCTTCTCTTCTCATTTTCACCACTTGAGGTAATTTTGTTTCAATATTTGGAAAATTTTCCCGGGGGTTGACTTTTGTTGACTTTTTCGTTTCCCGAGAGTTGACTTTTGTTGACTTTTTCCAACTTTGGCCCATTTTGCTCATTTTTGCTCCTCTTTGCAGATTTCTCGACATGGCAGGCCATTTCCCTCACGGCGGAGGTTTTCCCGGCGCCGGAGATGACTTTGACATTATGGCATTGCCTCCGAGAGTTCGCCCTTTCATTCCCGATCGATATGCCCCAGCGGTTCATAGGCTTCCGCGGGCCACTTTTCGTCACTTCACTGAGTTTAACGACCGAGTACCAAGGGATCTTCTCCTACGAGAGCCAGAGCAGCACCTCTCTTATGATGCAGAGGTATTTTACTTTAGTCTCTGTATTCCTCGTGCATTTCATTCCCCTGCCATGCTTAGACACACAGTTTAGCTTATGACATAGTACTTGCATCCTGAGCATGTGACTTAGCCACTTGAATTCCGTGAACACAGCTCATTGAACAATTGTGAACGCATAGTATACATTAGTTAGGAATTGAACACACGGCTCAAACATTGATTCGCCAAACACACAGCCCGAAGTTGAAAATGAGCATACAGCACATACTGACTAAGAGTAGAACACACAGTCCCAAAACTCAGATTTTCCGAACACGCAGCCCAGATTTGAAGCGAACACACAGCCCTAAACTTTGATGCACTGAACGCACAGCCCAGATTCAAAGCGGACACACAGCCCACTAATTGAGAGTAGAACACACAGCCCCAAACTTGATGTACTGAACACACAGCCCAGATTTGAAGCGAACACACAGCCCACTGATTGAGAGTAGAACACACAGCCCCAATTTGAGGTGAACACGCAGCCCACTGATGTTGAGTAGAACACACAGTCCCAATTTGAGGTAAACACACAGCCCACTGATGTTGAGTAGAACACACAGTTCTCAATTTGAAGCGAACACACAGCCCACTGATGTTGAGTAGAACACACAGTCCCAATTTGAAGCGAACACACAGCCCACTGATGTTGAGTAGAACACACAGTCCCAATTTGAAGCGAACACACAGCCCACTGATGTTGAGTAGAACACACAGTTCTCAATTTGAAGCGAACACACAGCCCACTGATGTTGAGTAGAACACACAGTCCCAATTTGAAGCGAACACACAGCCCACTGATGTTGAGTAGAACACACAGTCCCAATTTGAAGCGAACACACAGCCCACTGATGTTGAGTAGAACACACAGTCCTCAATTTGAAGCGAACACACAGCCCACTGATGTTGAGTAGAACACACAGTCCCAATTTGAAGCGAACACACAGCCCACTGATGTTGAGTAGAACACACAGTCCCAATTTGAAGCGAACACACAGCCCACTGATGTTGAGTAGAACACACAGTCCTCAATTTGAAGCGAACACATAGCCCACTGATGTTGAGTAGAACACACAGTCCCAATTTGAAGCGAACACACAGCCCACTGATTCTCTGAAATTCGAACACGCAGCCCAAAACACTTTATTTGCACACAGCTCATTTTCACTTCATTTGCACACAGCTCATTTTCACTTCATTTGCTGATCTATGCATTCATTCTAAATGCAGGTTCATTCTCGCACAGTGCGAGGATATGGTTCCGTCACCGAGAGGGAGTGGTATTTTGAGCTTCCGGAAGCTGTCCGGGGCTTGGTCGACCTTGCAGGATTTGGACCATTCTGCAGGGGATTATCTCGTTGCCTCATCAGTAGGACTTTATTCACGGCTCTAGCAGAGAGGTGGTGGGACACCACCAATTCTTTCCATTTTTCTGCAGCCGGGGATATGACCATGACCCCACTGGACTTCGCTATACTCACCAGCCTAGACGTAGGCGGTGTACCCATTCCCTATGACGAGGATATGGGCCAGTGGGAGGCTGCTTGGATGCACCTATTGGGGACACACCCGCCTGTAGACAGAGGTTCGGGGAGAGTCCGATACTCCTGGTTTGCTTTGCACTTCCGGCGGCCACAGATGGAGCCCGGTACTCCTGAGGAGGCGGAGCAGTATGCCCGCGGTTTTCTCATGTATCTCCTCGGCACCACCTTGTTCGCTGATAGAGGGAACATGGTGGGATTATATCTCCTGAGTGCTTTGGTAGACCTATCACAGGTCAGCCAGTATGATTGGGGCGGCGCTGGCCTGGCTACCCTGTACTGTTACATGAGCGCAGTCTCTCGCGGACGGGGAGATTTACTCGGCGGCTACTGGAGAACCTGGGAGGTACATTCTGTCCTTTTGATTTACATTTTTTGCTTCTCATTGCTGGTTCACTGCACACACGGCGCACTTTGCACTCTGTATTCTGCCTTTAGCACCCTGTATTCACACCCCGCACTGCTTTTCTCAGCTATGGGTATATGGATATTTTCCCACATTAGCCCCGGAGATGGAGGTGACAGGACCTCCTATGACCCCATATTCACTGATGTTTGAGGGCGAGCACTTGTCGAGGCCTCGAGAGACTCTCTTCTCTCTGCGGCAGTACTTCGACACTGTTCGAGCGACAGAGGTATTTTAGAACTCTCAGTTCTTTTTCCATTTTCATCTTTGATCTGCTTTGTATGTTCTGATTTCTGATTGACTTATGCACTGGTTATCCGCAGATCACTTGGCAGCCTTGGGCAATCTTCGGCGATGACCTCGAGGATCAGTACCCCGGAGGGTCAACTAGTTCCCAGTATAGGTTCCTGCTCGAGGGACCAGTGGGTAGAGTTTGGTTCCTGGGGGAACGCTTCCAGCGCCAGCTATGGGGGGGGAATTCTCAGGACCCTCCTGCTGTGCCTCCAGACACCATGCGGACTGCTGATAGATTATCTCCTGAGGAGGTCAGTAGTGCTATGCAGGGCAGTGATGCGTTATTACATCTTCTTGATGGGAGCTACTCCACCTACCGCCGTATATATTTGATGCCCCCCTTGACGGGAGTACGGGCTCCGGCACGGAGACCCACTGGTGCACCATCTTCGAGTCACGCTCGTGCTACGGACATCCCTTCTTCTAGCAGGGCTGGCACATCTAGAGGTAGAGGCAGTTCGATTCCTCCGATCCCTCCGACTCTTGATCACCCTGGATGGCCAGAGATGCCGACTGAGTTGTCGTGTTGGCAGTATGGGGCTACCTCCCCGATTCCGATCCCTATGGAGCCTCCGGCGCCTGGTCACAGATACGTCAGTGATCCTGACTCACCACCGGTATGTTCTACCATTCTTCATTTGTCACACAGACATTTTGACAGTTGCTTTTTAATTGATGAATTGAGCTTGTATCTGCAGCCACCTCGGGATTACATAGATCAGATGCTCGGAGTGGTGGCCTCACTCGAGGGGATGGTCCTGCGTAGAGAGGCACAGATGTCCATCATGGGCTTCCAGGTACCCTTCATCTTTCTTGCATTTATCATATTTCTGTTAATGCTCTGGCTTTAAACATTCCATTGCACTGGTAGGCTGCGTAGAACACATCTGGCACACACCCCACTCCCATACTGCACTTGCACCTGCTTTTTATGTTTGAACTGATGTATTGCACTTTGCATTTTCAGATGCCTCCAGTCTATGCTCCGACACAAGGCGGGCCTCCCGGGCCTTTTCAGAGAGATAGAGGTACTGGGCCTCGAGGAGCTGGGCCATCTCGGCCTCACCGAGGAGCTCGAGGAGGAGGGTCGTCTCGCAGACGCAGGGCACCCATTGTTGAGGATGACGAGGAGGAGGTCGCGGATCATGTGTCAGACACATCTCCTGGAGGGAGAGGCTCCGGTCTTGGTTCCGGGAGTGGAGACGAGCCTGAGGGGGATCCGGAGGACGACAGCTCCGATCCAAATGGTGATGATGAGGTAGAGATTATCCCGCAGAAGAGGATGAGAGGGCCTCCCCATTCCCGCTCCCGAGGGCACTGATGTTATTTCCTGCTTTATTCTACTTTTTAGCTAGTAGTTTGTAGCACTTTGCACATTGTTAGGCAGTTTTATTTTCTGTAAAACTTGTACCTTTATCTTGTTGTAAAACATGATGAAATGAAACAGCTTTTGAAAAGATATTGTATTTGAAATTCTTAGCATCGCATCGCATTATTTTGCACCAAGTGGAATTGAATGAAAATGTGCCTCATGTATTACCGGGTCAGGTAGTGAACCGACGCAATAAATAAAAACAAATTGACTCACTAAGAAATAAAACAGAATCTTAGCAAGTTTACAACTCGATAAACAAAATACAACAATGTTAACGACTCAATCGACAAGACTTAACAAAATTGTGTAATCAAAAGTAACAACTCAAAACACAAAATGCGACAGCTCGACAAAACTTACAACTCAATAAGCAAAAACAACAACTCGATAAGCAAAAATGTAGCACGATGTACTTTGGATGGACTTCCTGGATAATGGAATGCATCCAAAATTGATAGGCCTGGATGCCTTCTACTGCCGGGAGACAACCAGATTTGCAGGGAGTCCACTACTGCTACAGGTAATGTTTCCCATCCAAGCTCACATGTATGTTCACTCACATCACTCGGCCCTCGGGCTCGATTTCTCTCACAAAACCCCTATCTCACTTTTCTCTCATCGCACATCTCTCTATTCTTTAATCTCTCATTTTTCGTCCCTCCCCAGATAAGGTTGATGGATAAGTTGCAAGTTGTGGACTCTTGCCCTGCTTATTCAGCCCGCAGCTACTTCTTTTGGCAACACCCAGTCAATGCTCCTGATGGGAGCTGGTGGTTTGAATGTATGTGCAATTTATCAGCAGATCTTATTGCTTGGCGCTGCCCCTGGCTCAATCTCCCGGCAATGAGCTATAGCATGTCACGGCAGATCGGGATCAGATTGATCGGCTTGACTCACCGTATATTCTACTTCCCATTCCGTATTCTGCGCCAGTTCGGCCATGATCAGACTTGCCCTCCGGAGGGGATAGAGTATCCAGCTACATTCCCAGTCCGAGGTGCACATCTTGCCCGGCCTATTACAGCTTGAAGGACCAGAGAGCTCCTGGCCCCTGCCCCTGTCTTCAGTTGCACTTTGTCTGATGAGTGCTGGGATTGGCTCAACGAAGAAGCACAAGTTGGGCCCAAGTTGGCATCTGAAGCTTCGACTAGCTCTGGAAGGGGGCGCGGGAACATCTGACTGGACTGTGCCCCAGATTTATTGCTTTATTAGTACTTTCAAGTTTTCGTTATGAATGTAATAAAAAAGCAACTTCAATTGTATGCAAGAGCAACAGAACTCTGTTTTGAAATCAATGAAATTGAAGGTTGTGGTACTGAAAATTTTCCGCTTTGGTCCAAAAATGGTCTTAGTTGTGAAAAGATTAATTTGAACAAAGTCAACTTTTATTAAAACTTTTCAAAACTATTTTCGACATGGATCAGAACTGGACACGCCTGAGATCTGTCACTGAGATGCACAACCCCGGATCCTAGCAACTGGAAAGTTGCCCCTAGTTTGAATGGTGCCGCAGCACTTCATCGCAACGGAAAGTTGCCCCTAGTTTGAATAGCACTGTACCGGAGATCACAATAAATGCTGATGAATAAAGATGACTGAGTTGATCAAAAATGGACAAAGTTGATCGGGGAAAAGATTGTGACTGAACTTCAAGATGAAGCTGCCTACGTATCCCAAAGATGGGAATCAAGTCTTACGTAGTTCAGGCTTAGGTTCGCTCGGGTATTTTTACTCTCCTTTTGCGCTCTAACTTTTGCCAAGGCCGCCCTTTGCGGGTTTTCAACCTTGCGAGCTCAGTTTTTATAATTTCAAATTTTCTATGCTCTGAATTTTGCCTAGGTCGCCCTTTCGGGTTTTCGGCCTAGCGAGCCTCTCAGGGATAATATTTCTTCAACTTGTCCATATTGATCGGTTGGGAAAACTCCAAGCCATCTAGATCCATCAGAACCACAGCTCCACCTGACCAGATTGACTTGATGATGTAAGGACCAGTCCAATTAGGTCTGAACTTGCCTCTCGGGTCGTGGATAGGAGCTCGGTTGTCCTTGAGTACTAAATCTCCTTCTTTCAGATTCCTGGACTTAACCTTCTTGTTAAAAGCCCGGGCGATTCTGCGTTGATAACCCTGAACATGGTACAGTGCCTTCAACCTTCTTTCATCGAAAAGCATGAGTTCCTCAAATCTGTTTTGCTGCCAATCTGCTTCGGCTATATGGCACTCGGCCAATACTCGTAATGACGGAACCTCAATCTCAATAGGTAGAACGGCCTCCATCCCATAAACTAATGAATACGGAGTCGCCCCAGTTGAAGTTCTGATCGAAGTCCTGTAGCCCCACAGAGCAAACGGCAGCTTATCTGGCCAGTCCCGATAGGTTTCCACCATCTTCTGTAGTATACGCTTGATATTCTTGTTGGCGGCCTCAACTGCTCCGTTGGTTTGCGGCCGGTAAGTAGACGACTTATGAAAAGCCACATTGTATTTCTCCAACAAGTCAATCACCTCCTTTTTGAAGTGGGAACCATTGTCAGAAACTATTTCATTCGGAACCCCGTAACGACAGATAATGTTGTTTCTGATGAATTTCGCAACGTGTGAAGCTTTCAACACTGCGTAAGATTGGGCCTCAACCCACTTTGTAAAATAGTCTATCGCTACGAGGATGAACTCATGCCCGTTCGACCCCTTCGGCGTAACAGCTCCAATTACATCAATTCCCCAGACAGAAAAAGGCCATGGTGAAGTCATGTTGTACAGCTTTGACGGCGGAATGTTCATACGATTTGCATGAATCTGACACTTATGGCATCGCCTGACGAAACTAATACAATCCTCCTCCATGGTAGACCAGTAATAACCTTGTCTAAGGATCTTCCTAGCCAACATCACCCCATTCATATGTGCACCACATTCACCCCCGTGGATGGCTTCCATCAGACGCTTGGACTCTTCAGCATCAACACACAGTTTATGCATTCCCAGATGACCTCTTCTATACAGCTTACCCCCACAGATGATGAACTGAACCGACATTCTTCTGATTGCCCTCTTGTCTTTGGCATTTACCCCTGGCGGGTATGCTTCTTTCTCCAAGAAATTCCAGATATCGTAGTACCAGGGGTGTTCGTCCTGAACTTCATCTATGGTTGCAATCGACTCATAAGCAGGTACAAATTTCTGGTCGATAATGACTGGACGCATTCGGACTCCACACGGGATGTCTATCATAGATGATAGAGTTGCTAATGAATCTGCGAACTTGTTGTTCTCTCTTAGTAGATGAGTGAAACTTAACTTCTCAAACCGAGGAATCAGCAAGTCCAAGGTCTGGTGATACATCATCATATTTTCTTCTTTAACTTTCCAGTCTCCTTTAGCTTGAGACACAACAAGATTCGAATCCCCAATGACGTCCAGCCGTCTTGCCCCTAGTTCCAGGGCTGCTTCTAAACCAGCGATGCACGCCTCATATTCTGCTTCATTATTCGAGACTTTGAACTGGAGTTTGAAGGCTAAAGGGATACGGGAATTGTCGGGTGCTATCAGCAACACTCCTATCCCATACCCATGTTGATTTGACGCTCCGTCAAAGTACATCGTCCAAGTTTCCTCGTCGATATGCAAAATTACTTCATCTGGGAATAGATACTCGACTGCCTCATCCCCCTCGACCGGGTGGTCGGCAAGGAACTCTGCCACTGCTCTTCCTTTCACTGACTTGCGTGTCACATATGTGAGATCAAATTCGGAGAGCAACAGCAACCAGCGAGCTAGCCTACCCGTAAGTGCTGGTTTCTCGAAAAGATATTTGATGGGATCGAGTCGTGAAACCAACATTACAGAGTGAGCTAACAGGTAGTGCCGCAGCTTCCTGGTAGCCCATACCAGAGCTAGGCAAGCCTTTTCCAGTGGCGTATACCGGGTCTCATACTCTAGCATTTTCTTGCTCAAATAGTAGATGGCTTTCTCCACCCTATCCTCAGATTCTTGTGCAAGCATACAGCCCATTGTGGTTTCAGTTACTGACAGATACAAAATCAACGGTTTCCCCGGTTCTGGTGGCGATAAAACGGGTGGGTTCTGTAGATACTCTTTAATCTGTTCAAATGCAGCTTGACATCGGCCGTCCCATTGGAACTTCTTTCCTTTCTTCAGGAGGCCAAAAAGTGGTTCACAAGTCAAGGTTAATTTTGAGATAAACCGTCTTATGAATTGCACTTTACCCAGAAAGCCGCGCACCTCCTTTTCAGTCCTTGGTGGGGGCATTTCTAAGATGGCCTTGATTTTGGAAGGGTCGACCTCGATGCCCCTTTGTGTAATCAGAAACCCCAGCATTTTTCCCGCTGTAACACCAAATGTACATTTCTGAGGGTTTAACCGCAACCTGAATTCTCTGATCCTTTGGAAAAACTTTTGCAAGGCGGTGTAGTGGCCCTCTCTTTCCTTGGACTTGACAATCATGTCGTCCACATACACCTCAACCTCTTTGTGGATCATATCATGTAGTATTGTGGTCGCGGCCCGTTGATAAGTAGCCCCAGCATTCTTCAACCCAAACGGCATGACCCGATAGCAGTATGTCCCCCACGGGGTGGTGAATGCAGTCTTTTCTCTGTCCTCCGGCGCCATCACTATCTGATTATATCCTGAAAAGCCATCCATGAATAAGAGCAAAGCGTGCCCTGCAGTGAAGTCCACTAACTCATCGATGTGCGGTAGGGGAAAATCGTCCTTCGGACTGGCTCGGTTTAAATCCCTGAAGTCTACGCACACCCGGATCTTGCCATCTTTCTTTGGCACCGGAACAATATTGGCCAACCAAGTCGGATATTCAGAGACTAGCAGGAAGCCTGCGTCAATTTGCTTGGTGACCTCTTCCTTGATCTTAAGAGCCCAATCCGGGCGGATCCTTCTGAGCTTCTGTTTGACAGGTCGGGCCTCGGGGTCAAGGGGGATCCGATGCTGTACAATCTCAGGATCGATCCCAGGCATGTCTTCGTAGGACCACGCGAAAACATCTTTGAAATCTTTTAATAAAGCGACTAAGCGCTCGCGTTCCTCTGAAGACAACGTGGACCCGATCTGGACCAGCCGCGGGTCCTCCTCAGTACCAATATTCACAGAAATGATTTCATCCGTTAATGGCTTAACAAACCTCTCTTGCTCTTGCTCAATTAGTCGTTGTAAAACCGGAGGAACTTCGTCCTCGTCGTTTTGATCAAAATTTTGAAAGTCCGAATTTAAGCAATAAATTAGGGGCACAGAAAAGTACTCGGAAACCACATTCACCTCATTCTCATTAAGTTCATCCAAATCGTCCAAATCTTCTGTTACAGCAGACTCAAAAGAAAAGGAAAAAGACGACCTGGACAGGACTTTGGCATCCGGGTTGACACCCCCAGGAGTACCAGACTCAGACTCAGTCGAGCTGGAATCTGATTCCGACTCAGAAGACTCGGTGGAATCAGATTCCGGCTCACTACCTGACCCGGAACTGCTGGATAAGAATCCCTCTTCGTACTGCCAAATGAGAGAGGGTGCGGTCGATGCATCCAAAATAGCTGCTGGTTGGCTCTCGGCCATTTCATTCCCAATCATGGAAACCACGGCGTTATTCCCCAAGCAATCTTGGTCGATCAGAGGATCAGAGAGGAGACTTGCCAGTGCTACCCCCATTTCCAATTCAGTGCCCTCGGAATCCTCTGCCTTATTCTGCTCAACCTCAGTTGTTGGGTCTGTCCGCTCTGCGGCGACGTCATCCCCGGATAGTTGCAGGTCGAAGAAGATTTCGAAGCCTGGTACGCGCTTCCTCTCCGCGTTTAACCATGGCTCTGGGAAGCCACAGAATGGAAAATCTTCCCCCTCCCGGACAAAGCGTCCGTTCAGGGTACCCCAGATGGGCCTGTGCATTAAATCAAAAGGCTTCCCAGCCTGCTTCGCTCTGGCTCTGCCGGCCATTTCCTTTGCTTTCCTCGCCCAATCTTCTTTGGTGGGCAGATAACCCAGTCCAAAGGTATGTGGATTATGCGGCACTCCGGCCAATGTTGCGACTCCCTTCCGGCCGCTTCTTCCCAATCCCATTCCCGGGATATGCTGTAGCTTGTTCATGAGGTATACGGCTTGAGCGCTGACATACAAACCCTCATTCACAGCCATGATATTCTGTACTACCCGGGCCTCCGCCAAAGTAAATCCCGATATGAACAGGTCCTCCATGCCGTGTTCAATCTCAAGGACTGGCGTAGATACCTCCGGAGGAGGATGGATTGATGAATTCCCAAAAACAATGGCTACTCCCTTTCCGTAGGGGTATTTCACCATTTGATGCAGAGTAGATGAGACGGCCTTCACCTGATGTAACCAGGGTCGCCCCAAAAGCATGTTGAAAGATGCAGGGACCTCCAAGACGTGAAAATCTACCTCGTGTTGCCCAGGCCCAATCTTGGTTTGGATTTTTACTGTCCCCAGGACATCCCTGCTTGTATTGTCGTAGGCTCTGATTACTTGAGTAGTCGGTGTGAAGTCCGCAGGCTTTAACCCAATTGCATACGCCGTTCTGGCCGGACAAACATTGATAGCGGACCCGGTGTCAACAAGCACCACCGGAATCCATTTTTCCCTGCATTCTACAGAGATGTAGAGAGGTCTGTTGTGATCCGCGCCCTCAGGCTGCAATTCCTTGTCTGAAAAAGTCAACGCCGGGGAACCTCCTCCCGGAAAGACCAACCCAACTAACTGTTCTGGCGTAGTTTCAATGGAGAGTTTAGCTCTGTCCATAGCAGAGAGGACAGCCTGCCGGTGCACCCTCGAAGCCATAAGCAGTCCCCAGATGGAGATGTCTGCTTGTATTTTCTTTAGCTGCTTCAGTACAGCCTCTTCTTCAACTTGCTTCTCCTTCTGTTTCTCTGCCTCCTTATCTTTCCCTGATGCCTCGGGTTGATCAAGGTGTGGGGGCTTGAAATACCGCCCACTTCTCGTCATATGGTCCACCTCTTCGAGGTACCAGGTGCTGTCTGGTTGGCCACCTGCCCAGTCTTCGTCTGTGTGGGCGAGATACAAGTCATCATCTTCCCACCACATTCCACCAGCATCTAGCAAACACCTGTCTGGTTCCGGCTTGTTTATGCTCTCAGCATTTTCCTCTCTCATGCTCACAGCATGTTCAATTTTCGTGCTCGCAGCACTCTCAACTTCCTCATGGTTCTTTGCTTTTCGGGCTCTCTCAGAATCCCATCTTTTTCCTTGTTCCTCCAACAACAACTGTGCGGTTTTCAAAATGTTTTGTTCCTGAGCGAAATTCTTCGTACCGGCGCTCTCCGGCAATTCAATCTGATTTTCGGCCCTTCCGGCCACAAATGGTACTTTTGCCCCTGCTGGGCGTTGTTCTGACTGAAACTCCACAACATCCGGCTGATCATCCAACCGCCCAATGGCTTCTGCCGATTCCTCGTATTCGTACCAGTTGATTGATGCATCTCTTGGTTCCTGATCGTTGAAGAGCTGGAAATTGGCAAAGTCCTCCTCCACCGCAGTTAGATCATCCCTCGCTGATTCAAGCTTGTCCCCCCGGATCATACACAACTCAGCCTGTTCCGACAATCCCGCATTCAGCTTTGGTTGGCTTACTGACAAAATATACCCACTCGGATCATAAGCTCTGCCAGCTAAATTCTCAGTTTGCTCTACCCCAGACTCAACTGTTTTGCTCTCCTCAGAAGCCTGCCCCGTTCCATCCTCGGTGGTCACCACCTTTAGCTCAGGTTGGGGTGTAGAGGTGTCCATCATGCACAAGTCCGTGCTATCAGGGAGGATCACCTCTGGCTTGGGTAGGTGGGAGGGAGTGATATAGATACTGGGATCATATGAAGCGACCCCAATGTGGATGAGGTTGACTCTTTTTGGTGGATCTTGGTTGTGTTTGGGGAGTGGGTTGTTTGTAACGTTGGGTCCTTGGGGAGGTAGAATGATGTTTTTGTCAATGAGATCTTGAACCTCATGACGCAGCCTGTAGCATTGGTCGGTGTCATGACCATGCTGTTGGTGGTATTGGCAATATTTGGCTGGGTTATGGGAAGGGGGGAGTGGATTCGGTAGAGGCCTCGGTTCCAAGGGTTTCAGGTGCCCCTTTCTGACTAGAACCCCGAGGACTTTGGACAAAGGCATATAGAGTGGGGAGAAGGTTCGTTGACCCCTGGGTTGGTATCTTGGGCCTTGATTACTGCTCCCAGAGGCATCAGAAAAAGGTGTGGCCGCTGCGGACCTTGGTTGGGGAGGGGGAGTGGTGGTGACCATTCCGACCTCTGAAGTTCTGGTATTGGAAGAGCCACTCGGGCCCGCATTATTACCACGGTTGAATGTTCTCCGGGGCTGATCCCGATCTTGGTCAAACAGACCCTGTTTCATCGCATCCTCTATTTGCATCCCCATATCATGCAGATCGGCGAAAGTGGGGAAGGGAACTACAATCATCTTCTTCATTAACGCCGGCTGGAGATTGCGCACAATCATCCGTATTTGGTCTCTGTCTGTTGGCCTTAAGGTCATCATCGATGCCTTCGCCCTCCACCGGGTCACAAAGTCAGAGAAAGATTCCTTGGGCTCCTGCCTCGTTGTCTCGAGATCACGAGTTGTGATCTCGATCTGCGTGTTGTATGAATATTGTGCAAGGAAGGCCTCAGCCATCTCATCCCAGTTTATTTTCACCTGATCTTCCAGCTTTGAATACCAAGTGGATGCCACACCCGACAGGGTTCGACCGAACAAAGAAAGCTTTTGCGGTCGGGTTAGGCCCATTGGTCTTAGAACGTCTGAGAATAGCCGGAGGTGAACCATAGGGTCCCCGGATCCATCAAAGCGATCGATCTGGGGCATCTTAAATCTATCCGGCAATGTCACGGCTACATCAGTATAACCGTCTTCAATATCTGGGATGGCCTTCACTCCCTGTGACTTCTTAAAGAGCTTCTCCAACTTGCTCAATTTCAGAGCTGTCTGGTCTACCTCGAACTCAAATGGAGAGTTCGGGTGGTTAGGTGTAATGTTTTTGGACAGTTGTGGTAGAAGCGAGGGCGGAGCCAGCCCCGTTGGAAGACCCGTGTCCTCTTGAATGTTTGGGAGGTTTGGCAGAGTGTTCTGTTGATTCGGGAGGGTATTCTGGGCAGCCTGGGCATTTTGCGGGTTTGGGGGGGCATTCTGGCCAGCAGGTAGTTGTTCAGGTAATGGGGCCCCGGGTGGAGGAGGAGCCTGATTTGAGGCAGACGCTGCGTTCTGCTGTTGTAATCTGGTGATCAACTCAGACTGTTGGGCCATGACAGCGGCCTGTTGTCTGGAAAATTCCGCCTGGCGGATAGCATCATCTTGCATTTGCTTCATGCTTTCAGTCATCTGGCGCATCATCGCCTCCATAGCTGTATTCTGTTGTTCCATTTGAAGGACCGGCAGGCGTATCTCTATAGCAGAAACAGGAAGCTCAACCCGACTATTTGCTACTAAAACAGACTGCTGTCCCAGTAATCTTTGTTCTGACGGACTGCGCCTCCTCGGCCTTCTTCTGGCGATTGGGGGTAGTGAGTGGAACACTGGATGTCCGTCAACTAGATCCTCGGATCGGTTAAGTCAGCGACCTCGTGTCCAAATTGCTTGGGGAGTATCGACTGGTTCAGAAGCAATTGTGCTACAAACTGCCCTAGCAAAAAGATAAATAAAGCGAAAAAGAAATAAATAACCAGAAATAAAACGGGCAGCATAACGGCTTAAATTGAATACACCACACACAGTCGGGTATACAACAACACACAGTTGGTAAGCTGGCTATACACTGTCCTCAAATACTGGTCAATATTCCCGTATCACTGTTCTGATAAACTGAATCTGATATCCGCGGACAACTGATTCCCAAATTCTGGATAATGCCCGCAGGCCTGATTCCCAAATTCAAAAACTGATGCCCGCAGGCCTGATGCCCAAACTCATGCTGATACATGCATTCCCTGTAGAGGCACACTCTAACAAGCACATAACAGATAAGTGAGAGCCAAAACACCCCTATGTTGGGGTAGGGTTTCCCTGTCCTATTTTGTCAGGAACTAGGGTTTCACTACGCACGCAGCGGCTTCAAACAACCTATAAACGGGTAAGCAACCTGTCCTAGTTTGGAATGGTCACTATGGATCCGAATATGCACTAGGTCGAATGGTCAAAAAGGGTGCCCCGGTAAAACCGGGGTTTGTGTTCCCATGCTGTCAGAGCCCAGAGCCGATCAGCCTTACGGACATGACTTGACAAGACAAGCCTCCGGCAAATCGTTCGGGAATGGCATATGGCAAACACGGTGTCCTAGGCGCACCAATGCAAATGCAATGCAAAGAAACATACAAGTGTAGTCAAAAACAGATATCATGAGTTCGAGTCAAGTTCTCTAAATCCCCAGCAGAGTCGCCAGAAACTGTAACAACGCCCGCGGGGGGCCTCGCTACAGTTCGGACTCGATTTTTGTTGCGGTTCTAAATCTGAACCAAAGAGTCCAACTCTGGCAAATCGTTTTGAAGAAAAACAGATTTTTTTGAAAGAAGTGCCAAACATGGACTGCTTTGCCAGATAACAGAGTCGCCACCTAAATATTTTTTTTTAAAATGGGAAATTTAGGAAACCCTGACTCGGTGCCAAAAGGCCACGTGCCCGTCATCACCAAAGTTGGCTCGGGAACTTGGGTACGATTAGGGAAGGTCACATCGTGAGCACCCCCTCTCGCCCGGTCAAAGACCGGCCTCTACTAATCATGATATCTGTTTTTGAAAACATTGTGAGTCCTTATTCCGATTATTAGCCTAGGTTACTATGTGATGCTCGCAGCAAACAAGTATAGACTGGGCCGTCTGAATTGGAACTAAACATCTCATGTTTGTTTGTGAAAGATGGTTTGCTACCCGCAGGTAGGCTTAAAATGCAGATTTTGCCACAATCTAGTGGGCTTAACAAACAATTGATGAATTGCTCCAATTCAGATAACTCAACCTCCACCCACAGGCATTCAAGGCAGTTTATATCACATAAGCACTTAGCCTCATGGTAAGCATGCTATCATGGCAACACTCACACGCATGCAAGGATGCTAAAGCATAAACACTCACCGAGTACTCCAAGCCAAAACAGAAAAGCCGATTAGAAACCATGCATGATCCTAAGTATACAGAATGCCTAATGCAACACATGCAAGATGCAACTAAGATGGCAGGCTCGGCTATTCTAAACATGGCATGTGAAATGCGACAACCAACATGTATTCATCTTGTAATTGAAATACAATGCAGTTTGTATGATGCGCCGAGCCCGGTGCATGCAAAACAGATGAATGATGCAAACATGCTGTCATACTGTATGCTAATTGAAATATGTCCTATATCTAACCATCATAAGCGGGTAAATAAAAGGGAGAAAGAAATGGGGGTTGGAAGACATACATCACACTCACACACCCTTATTACAGTTATGCCCTCGCGCAGAGGGTCCGAATAAATAATAATACAGTCCGAAATATATACAGTCCGAATATTACAAAATTCTAATTAATTAACAAATTAATTACAAAAGAAGTAAAACTGGCATGCAAGCCAGGGACTGCCTTGCTTCTGATGGATGATGTGTGCTGGGCTGCTTCGGGCGGAAATCCACTGGGATGCCCCAATTAGCCTCTGTTTGCAGTATTTCTCGAAATGCGCGCCGGATTCTGAAAAGTTGCTAACTCTGGATTTTGCTGCGACAGAGAGCAGGAAAAGGGCACAGCAGTGTATTTCACAAATATATGCATGCCTCGATCCTCGTGCCACCAATCACGCATATCAATGCATGATGGCCGAGGAATCGAATTGCACAACTCAATATGGGATGAATGCAGATGAATGCTATAACAAAACCTAGCTCCATCATGGGTGATCCGGAGTGTCGGTGACTGGGGAATTGAGACATGCTCCGCCACTCGGAGTGCGAAACGCGCCTCGTTTCCCGTGCAATATGCATGATATGCGTGAAATGCAACTATAGATGTGATATAGCATGCACAATGCTGATGAAAATGAGATGTCTCGAAATGCATGCCCACAGGCACGCAAACCGAGAAAATGGCATACACGCATGAGATGACATGAAGTATGATATACAATGAGACTAAAATGAAATGCCTCGAAATGCGTGCCCACAGGCACGCGATCCGAGGAAATGGCATACAGAATGCAAATTGGGCTTACGCCAACATGAGAGGACCTCAGCCGCACTCACATAAGCTGCCGGAATGATAAGAATGAGGTGCCTCGAAATGCGTGCCCACTGGCACGCAAACCGAGGCAGAGGCATACGCAATGCAAACCGGATAAAACAGAATGTCTCGAAATGTGTGCACACGGGCACGCAAACCGAGGCGAAGGCATACACAATGCCAAGCGGATAAAGCAGAATGTCTCGAAATGCATGCACACGGGCACGCAAATCGAGGTAGAAGCATACGCAATGCCAAGCGGATAAAACAGAGTGCCTCGAAATGCGTGCACATGGGCACGCAAACCGAGGCGACGATGAAATGGGAAAATCGGATAAAACCGAAGTGCCTCGAAATGCGCGCCCACAGGCACACAAACCGAGGCGATGATATGCGATGCAGAATCGGATAAAACCGAAGTGCCTCGAAATGCGCGCCCACAGGCACACAAACCGAGGCGATGATATGGGATGAAATGGGATAAAACCGAAGTGCCTCGAAATGCGCGCCCACAGGCACGCAAATCGAGGCGATGATATGGGATGAAAAATCGGATAAAACCGAAGTGCCTCGAAATGCGCGCCCACAGGCACGCAAACCGAGGCGATGATATGGGATGAAATGGCATACGGAATGCAACGATGGGCTTACACCTACATGGGAGAGCCTCAGCTCACTCACATAGGAGGCCGTCGGATAAAAACAAAGCTGCCTCGAAACGCGTATCCGCGGACACGCAAGTCGAGGCAATGATGTAGAAACATGAAAATGCAAATTGGGCTTACGCCGACATGAGATAGCCTCAGCCACGCTCACATAGGCTGCCGGAATGATAAAAAAAATGAGGTGCCTCGAAGTGCGTGCCCATTGGCACGCAAACCGAGGCAATGCAAAAATGATACAAATGGCATGGGAAATGATATGCAAGCACGGCAATGGAATTTCAGCACTTAAATAAAGGGGAAAACAGCCCCGAAACAATTCGAAATGACACTCGAAGCATGCAATCATCCCGAAAATGCGAAAATAAGCCCCGGAATGGCCTATAGCCATGCTATACATGCAAAATATGATCATGGAAGCAAGAAAAGTAGCAAGGCAGTCCCAAATATGGCATTTTTTCAGTAATAAACATGGCCTAAATGCAAGCATAGATAGATCAACCAAAGCATGCAAAGTTAGTGGCCAAAAGAGGGGTATTGAGACAAGTGATATATGCAAACCCCAAATGGACAAACTTTCTTCTACAACATTGAAGATGAGATAAAAATAAGCACAATTTCAGAAGATGACATCCTCAAAATCAGAATAAAAACATGCTATAAAATCCATGCAAAGTAGGCTTCCAAATAGGCTATATCATGAGACATGCAATGCACACACCAAATGACAAAACTTTCTTCTACAACATGAAAGAGGGCCCAAAAATAAGCATATATGCAGTTAATGGCAGCCTCTAAATCATAAGCCAAACATGCTAGAAATGGAAGGCAAAATGGAGCCACAAAAGGGTATAACATAAGACATGCAATCTATGCATTAAATGACCAAACCTTCTTCATGAAACATGTAAAGGGGGTCAAAAAAAGACCAAAACCAGTAGGGGTCGAAGTCCCAAAAACAAACACAAATAGGTCAAAAATTGCATGCAAAAATGGGCACACTTGATGAAATTTGAAGGAGGTGGTATATACAATGGTCAAATGAGGTTGAGCCCTTCTACAATGTTGTAGAGGGGCTCAAAATGAGCACAAAACCAGTAGGGGTCGGACCCCTAAAAACAAAAGGAAATAGGCCTAAACTAGCATGCAAGATAATGGCATAAAAGCTAGGTATTGAAACAAGTATATCATAGAAGCATAAAATGGAGTTGAGCCCTTCTACAAAGTTGTAGAGGGGCTCAAAACTAGGACAAAATCAGTAGGGGTCGGAGCCCCAATTCTCAACCAATTAGAGTATAGAAATGAATCAAGAAAAAGCCCTAAAAGTTGGTTTTGAAGACTTACCCTTGAAGACTTGTCTTTCTTTGATTCTTGGCTTTGATTTGTTGCTTCTTGACCTCTGAAGAACACCTCCTTGCTGCTGAAATGGTAGTAGGGATGGTGAGGCTAGGTGTTGATGAAGAGAAGACCTAGGGACTTAGAAGCTTTTTTGAGGTTTTAAGCTAAGGAAATGGAGGTTTTTGGAGAAGTGTTCTTGAAGACAAGTTTTCCAACCTTGAAGAAGGAGAGGGAGGGCCCTTTAAATAGACAAGAAATAGGGTGTAAAAGGGGAGGGAAAGCACCCAATCTTTCCCTCCCGAAATATCCCCCGGATGCCCCGGGATATGCTGAAAGATATCCGGACAGCTGGGACAGGCTGGAAAGCAGGAAGCTGGCCGGCCAGGTAAATTTGTGGGAGGTGGCCGGCCGGCCACCCCACCTGGTCGGCCAGCCACTCACCATGGCCGGCCGGCCACCCCCAAAAAATGAACAGTAAAATCTCTGGCCGACCACCATACCAAAGTGTCCTCCAAGGTGTGTAGAACAAGGCCCCAAGGTTGGAATTTGGCAACTCTGAAGCAGGAGTCACAACATAGAGCTTGAAGGAGAGGCCCAAAAATGAAACCAACCATTGCTGGCCGACCACCATACCAAAGTGTCCTCCCAGATGTGTAGAACAAGGATCCAAGGTTTGAATTTGGCAACATTGAACCAAGAGTCACAACATAGAGCTTGAAGGAGAGGCCCAAAAATGAAACCCACAGTTTCTGGCCGACCACCAACCCTTAGGGTCCTCCTAGATTCCCTCATCACAGATATGTAGCTTTGGTCGGAAGAAAATACCCCTAGGGTGTTCAACATTGGCCCGGAAGTGAGCAAAACGGGCTCCGGAAGAGCGAAACTGGTTATCTGGGATAATTGCTGGCTTCTCCCCCCCCAGTGATCTTCTTGATGTTGAAACAGAGGTACCTGCCAAGTTTGAACAAAAACTAATGAGAAATGAATGTTCGGGGCCAAAACCGAGCAAATCGGGATCCCGAAAATGGGCTGCAGGTGCCGGAAGTGGTGTTCAGCAGCGAAGTGGGTATCTGCGACTCCAGTGTCCCTCGGAATGACAAAACAGAGGTTCCTGCCAAAAACCAGAGAAAACTGATGCAAAATGAATGCTCGGGGCCCAAATCACGCAGTTTGGGGTCCCGAAAACCGGCTACAGGTACCGGAAGTGGCACACGACCGCGAAGTGGGCATCAGGGGCCCCAGGGTTCCTCGGAATGACAAAACAGAGGTACCTGCCAAAAACCGGAGAAGGCTGATGCAAAATGAATGCTCGGGGCTCAAATCACGCAGTTCGGGGTCCCGAAAATGGGTCGCCGGGCACCGGAAGTGGTGTTCGGCTGCGAAGTGGGCATCAGGGGCCCCAGTGTTCCTCGGAACATTAAAACAGAGGTCTCCGCCAAAAATCAGAGAAAGCGGAGATGGTTGGGCGGTCCCGAGCCGAGGCACACGGCCTAACGGCCCCGAAAACCGGGAACCGGGCTCCGAAATGGGCAAAATGGCCTACGGCCACGAAAAGTAGCTCACGGCCACCGGGAGATAATCTGCGGGACCACTCCCTTCCCTTAGGAAAGAAAACAGAGAAAACCGAGCCTGGTTCGCAAACCGAGACAAGGTAGAGAAGATGGTTCGGAGGTCCGGAGGCAGGGCGCGCGGCCGCGACTCTGAGACTTCTGAACGAGCACAGTATGCAACATCACCGAGCGCTCAATCGGTGACGTCTGAGTCTTAAGGTCGGTCAAAAATGGGGTGTCTACAGACCCCATTCTGGAATTTGATCCAAGCTCTAACCACTGGAATGATGGATCCAAGGAAATCTAGGAAATCTGATGATGATGTAGTTGCAATAATCCAATGCTACAATGAAAAAACAAAAGTATTCACAATTGGTAAAAAGAACTTGACCTTTACAACCAATGATATGACCTTGATTTTCGGTTTGCATTGAGGTAAAGGAGCCATGTCATTAAGATACTCTAAAAAGCCAAAATCTGCATTCCTAAGGAGAAGATTCCCAAAAGACACAAGGCTCACTGGTCCTGTTCTGAAAAATGTCTTGGTTAAAGCAATAAAAGGCAAGCAACCAACTGACTACAAAGACGTAGCAATCATTGTTACATTGTACTTGTGTCTCACCCTATTTTTTGCAACGAGTGGGAATTCAATAAGGTGGGTTTTTATAAAGTATGTGGAACCTCTTGAATCAATGAAACAGTATGATTGGCTAGAAGCAATCACATCAACATTGATTGATTCTATCATAGCATTGCACAAAACTCCAGAAAAAGTTATGGGGTGTGTCATTGCATTGCTAGTAAGTATAATTTCGATTCAAATTTGCAGTTATCATACTTACAAATTTGTGTGTTTAGCAAAATTTAATTACTTTAATTCCCATCACAGTATTGGCTATGTGAACATGCAAATATCATTGACTCGGAAGACAGTAACATAACTGACTTCCCAAGATGTGCCAAGTGGAACCTGCAAAGCTTGATGAAACAGCTGCAGAAGACACCAATCCACTCTCTTGCACCTTGACAAGTTAGATTTCTATCGCCACTGAAATCTCAGTGAAATTCCAAAATTTCTCTGACCACTGGTTTGTTTCCCTCCTTGTGCCTTGATTGATTGAGATCAATTTTCTCTGAACTATCAATTTATGTTTCTTCTTTGATTACCACTGGTTTATTTCTGCTATTGTAATCAATTTTCTCTGCAATCCAAATTTCTCTGACCACAATTGTAACACATTAACTTATATGCCCTGATTGATTCTCTCTAATATCTGAATTATGTTGGTTGTTTCATAATTTTCTCTGGCCTATAAAATTGTTTCTCCTTGTGTGTAATTTTCTCTGGCCCATAACTTATGTGCCTTGCATCTTTGATTAACACTGTCTATTTCTACCATTCTAATGAATTTTCTCTGGAATCCAAATTTCTCTGACACAATTATAGTAAAACATTAACTTATATGCCTTGATTGATTTTCTCTGATATCTAAATTATGTTACTTCTTTCATAATTTTCTCTACTTCATAAAATTAACTCCTTGTCTGTAATTTTCTCTAGCCCATACAATTTTCTCTGAAGTTTGTTTCCTGCTAGTATCATTCAAATGAATTTTATTTTCCTTATTTAAATTTTTTCTCTCAGTGAATTTTGTAACATTTTTCTAATAAAAGAGCCTCCTGTTATAGATAGATAACAAGGAGCTAGTTAAAAACCCATCAGAAGAGTTCTGTCTTGGTAAAAAGAAGAAGAAAGAATCAAAAAAGGTAATTGTCAAATTCAAGGAGACATTAGAAGATTCATCTGAAAAACCAGGGAATGAAGAAGCAAAAGGCAACATAGAAGAACACGAAGCCAGCAATGGACAAGAAAATCAAGCAAGCAGTGGAGAAGCGGAAGCTAGAGAAGAAAGTGAAGAAATAGAAGTAGAAGACAAAGAAGAAAATGAAGAGAAAGAAGAAGACAGTGAAGAAAAAGATGAAGATACTCAATCTAAACAGCAAGAAGAAAACAATGAGGAAAGTGATGAAGAAGAACATAATGAGTCGATTGACCAACATCATGATAGTATTTGTGGCTCAAAATGCATCAGCCTCAAGAATCTGAAGAATCAAAGGATGCCCAAATTGCTGATCTACATCAAAGACTAAAGACACTTTCTAAATCTAAAATAGAAGAAGAGAGAAATTGGAATGAATTACTTGCAGAAAAGGATATTGCAATAAGAATCTGGACATCACTTAACTCAGAGCTTTAAGAAAGAGACAGTACAATCCAAATGAAACTAAGGATGTTGGAGGTTTAAAAAGAAGATGATACAAAAACAATTCAACAGTTGAGGTATTCAATTTCGGAGCTTGAAACTAAAAATGCTAAATTGCATGAACAAATTCAAGAACTATCCATCCAACTAGCAACGCAACCTTACTGAACACCAACACAAGTTCAACCACAAGGTCAGTGAAAATCTCGAGCCACAAAAAGTTATGTCCTTATGTCAACATAACTCAGAGAAATTTCTATTTATTATAATTTTCTCTGGAAGTTAAATTTCTCTGACCACATTTGTTTCTGCTGCTTATTTCTATTGATTTCTACTACTTATTTGATTTTCCTGTTTATTTGCTTATTTGATTTTTGGGGCTTGTTTGATTTTCACTGTGTATAATTGGAATAGAAGTGGAACAACAACCAACAACCCAGCAAGAACAAGTGGCACACAAAGAATAACCAAAACAAAAGACAAAAGTCTATGGTAACTGGAAAATATTGAATCAAATAAATTTACATATTGAAATATCATCTCTTACTTCAGAGAAATTTCACTTTTACTAATATTTTCATTGTCTACAGTGAAAAAAGATCCTACATCAATGATAAAGAATTTAAAGGCAAAAGAAAGAAAAGAAAAGTAATAAGATCCAGAATTTCAATATCCCAAAGTTACAAAGGTGACTAGAGCTTCAAAGCAAGCTACAAAGCAAACAGAGCAAACCACCAAAGACAAAGAAGTACTTGATACCGATGCATACATCTTGCCTCCACCAACAAACATCAGAAAATCTTGGGTTTTTCCACAAACTCTTCTAGTTTCAAGATTGATAAAAGAACATGTAAAAGACATCTTGCAGCGCATATCTAATGTGTCTGGACTCGAGTAAGTACAACAAATAAAAAAGAAGATAACAAAGAACAATTTACTAACTTATATTGCATTAACAACTATTAAATCCCTTATTTGTCATCTTGTAGGGTTTTAATCTGGACAAGTGAGTTGAATCTCATTACCTTTGAAGATATTGGAAACCTAATAAAGCAAAAAGAAATAGCCAACAATGTAAGTCTTTCATCAAAATTTCTCTGCAATGTTCCATCAACCTTTATAAACCAATGTTATAATTACAAATGATATTTTTCAGGTCATTGATGGCTATGGAGAGATCCTATTTGCTGACCAAATGAGAAAACAACAACAATCAACTTCATATTTTTTCATATCCATGAGCTTAGTATGTTACTACACTTTTATTTGATTTTCTCTGGAATTTATTTACTACTTTCTATTGTTAAGATACTTCTTGAAGCCAGTTGTGTCCCTAGTCTAACTTTCTCTGGCTAGTTGTGTGTATTTAAAATTTCTCTGTGTGTATATTTCTTAAATTCCTGTCATTTCAACTTTCTCATAACATAACCATTTTTTGATTTTCTCTGACCGCAGAACTTCATCAAGATGACGGAAAATCAAACTTTCCGATTCTCATTATTTGATAAGCATCTTGAAACAGTATGGAGGAACTACAGGTTTCTTCATTTCCCAATAAATACTAAGGGGTAATGAGAAGTTAACAGATAGAAATCACTGGACCTTGCTAGTCTTTGACAAATAAGACAATTTATGGAGGTTCTACAACTTACTCAGGCCAATGAGGGATGATGCACAAGACAAATATATCAAAGATGCAAAACAATTGGTAACGAGTTCAAATTTCTCTGATGCATCATAATGTTTATGTGATGATAATTTTCATAGAATCCCATTGATTTGTCTGTAAATTTCTCTGTTATTTAAAAATTATTTTTTTGCAACAAGATTATGTGGAGAATTTTTTGAAAACTTGCCTTGAAAGAGAGACACAATCACAACCCTCTTTCAAATTGATAGACTCACAAAACACAAATTATGACTTTGAATATGTCAACAATGCTCCACAACAAGAAAGTGAATCGTAAGTTTCATACAACATTTATAAATAAGATAATCTAATTTGAATGTTTCTTAAAACTAACTATACCTATAATTTGTATGCAGTCTGGATTGTGGTCTCTTTGTATGCTACATAATGAGACAATACAGCAACCATGAACCTATCAGCTCAAAATTGTCCATACAAGAAGTAAGGTTGAAGAGGGCAGAAATCATAGAGAGATTTGTGACCGAAGTTGGCCAGTCATGGACAGAACCAATTCAAATACCACTAGAAGAAGAACCAAAAGTGTAATAGTGAAAGCACACTAGTGAAAGGAAGACAATGTACACAATGTAATTAGGATTAACCATTCAATTTGTTTTTTCATACATTGAAGGAATGATGATATTTGACATATATGTATATATCTTTTTTTTTTACTAATTTAAATTTCATAGCTATCAATGGTTAAATATATATATTTTTATTGTGATTGTCAACACAATCCACACAGAGAAAATTGTTTGCATAAATTTCTCTAGTATGATGTTTCCAGAAATTCACAGAGAAATTTAACTCGTATTTTGCCAATAGCAGAAATTTCTCTCGTATGATGCCTATATGATCATGTAATCTACAATGTTATGTGTTGGTACAAAACATTCACCAAATTGAGAAAACACAAAGCGCACAGTAATTTTCTCTGCTATTGACAAATTTCACTGGATGAATTCGAAGCTTCAAAACACAATGCACAAAAAATTTTCTCTGCTATTGGCAAATTTCACTGGATGAATTCGAAGCTTCAAAACACAATGCACAGAAAATTTTCTCTGCTATTGGCAAATTTCACTGGATGAATTTGAAGCTTCAAAATACAATGCACAGATAATTTTCTCTGCTAGTGGCAAATTTGTCTGGATGAAATTGACTGGTATTATAAAGACAATGCCCATAGTATGTTTCAACAAACACAATGCACATTCTAATTTTCAATGCTATTGGCAAATTTCTCTGAATGAACTGGACCTCACAAAACACAATGCTCATTTCAACAAACACAATGCCCATAGTAAATTTCTATTCCATTGGCAAATTTCTATGAATGAATTTGACTGGTATGAAGTTACTAGAAATTCACAGAGAAATTTAACTCGTATCGTCCCAAAGAGGGTGCCTATATGATCATGTAATCTGTAATGTACTGTATTGGTACAAAACAATCATCAAATTCAAAAAACAGAATGCACACAGTAATTTTCTCTGCTATTGTCAAATTTCTCTGGATGAATTTGAAGCTTCAAAACACAATGCACAGAGAATTTTCTCTACTATAGGCAAATTTCTCTGGATGAACTTGACTGGTATTATAAACACACTGCTTATAGTATGTATCAACAAACACAATGCACACTTTACTGCTATTGAAAAATTTCTCTGGATGAATTTGATAGGTGTTATTATATACACTGTCCAAAAAACACAAAGCGCACAATAATTTTCTCTGCTACTGGATGAATTTGAAGCTTCAAAATACAATACACAGATAATTTTCTCTGCTAGTGGCAAATTTGTCTGGATGAAATTGACTGATATTATAAAGACGATGCCCATAGTATGTTTGAACAAACACAATGCACATTGTAATTTTCAATGCTATTGGCAAATTTCTCTGGATGAATTGGACCTCACAAAACACAATGCTCATTTCAACAAACATAATGCCCATAGTAAATTTGTATTCTATTGGCAAATTTCTATGGATGAATTTGATTGGTATGAAGTTACCAGAAATTCACAAAAAAATTTAACTCGTATCGTCCCAAAGAGGGTGCCTATATGATCATGCAATCTGTAATGTACTGTATTGGTACAAAACAATCATCAAATTCAAAAAACACAATGCACACAGTAATTTTCTCTGCTATTGTCAAATTTCTCTAGATGAATTTGAAGCTTCAAAACATAATGCATAGAGAATTTTCTCTACTATAGGCAAATTTCTCTGGATGAACTTGACTGGTATTATAAACACACTGCTTATAGTATGTATCAACAAACACAATGCACACTTTACTGCTATTGAAAAATTTCTCTGGATGAATTTGATAGGTGTTATTATATACACTGTCCAAAAAATACATTTCACAAAATAAAATACACAAAGTAATCATCAAATGTATTATTCAATCAATAAAATGTATTATCCTCAACTATTTAACAAAGTTCTTTGCATGTCCTCTTATTATGGCGACCAATACTCTCACAACGACTACACTTAATCACCCTTTTAAACTTTCCAGTAGAAGAAATTCCGTTCTTTTTTGGCCTCCCAGCTGGTCTCTTACTCAATGGAGGTAAAATCATAGCATCATCAATGTTACACACAAGTTTTTCAACAGTTAGAACTGGGCCAATCGAAAACGAGTATGCTTGACGATACATATCAGCATGAAAAAATGGTTCAACAAATGAATTCAAATTCTTTCAACTCCTAAAAATTGCAGCAACAGCATGTTGACATGGATACCCATTTATTTCCCATTTTTGACATGAACAAGTTCTCAACCCAAGATCAACCATAACCGAAGGAAAACAATGCACTTCAAAGACATTATCAGATGGTAAACTCACATTCCATGTCCTCCCATCCAAGAAAGCCTTCTCTAATACACTATCCATACGAGGACAAAAAACTTTATTCCATTTACTAGAGAGCAGCCTCCTATCAGACCTCATATTCATGATTTACAACCGTATCATGTCCACCAAATTTGTTATTGGCAAGTGCCGAGCGTTTCGTATCCATGAATTGAATGACTCAGCAACATTTGAATACATCTCACCATAACGTTTCCCCTCAAAATATGCATTACTCCAATTTTCATATGGTAAACTTCTCAAGAAAACACTCATAATGTCTCATCCCTCACTTTTTAATTCATTTAACTTGAAATGAAATGATACCTTTGTTGGCGCATATGCACATTCTGAAAACTTGGACACAATCGTCTCCTTAACCAAATTTGTGTTTCCTTATGACAACTTATCCTTCAAATTTCTCTTTAGATGTTTAAGACAAAATCCATGAAAGCAATTAGGAAAAAACCTAGCAATTCCTTCAACAATACCACAATGTCAATCTGATATGAAACTTATCACCCTCTCCAATCTCAATACTTCACATAAATGTTCAAGGAACCAACACCAATTGTCTTTATTCTCAACATCAACAACAGCAAAAGCTATAGGAAAGAAACCTACAAAACAAATATGAACTAGCATATTAGATATACACATGCAGAGAAAATTAGAACAATAAACAACCAGAGAAATTTGACACTGCTAACATTAAGAGAAAATTCACTTAGTGACAAACTCCATAGAAAATTCAATACTGACCAACTACAAATAAAATTCACACATTGGCAACATCTAGAGAAAATTCACTTAATGATAATATCCAGAGAAAATTTATTTAGTGACCAACTATGGATAAAATTCACACAATGACAACATCCAGAGAAAATTCACATATTGACCAAAATCTAGAGAAAATTCACACTGGCCACAACCAGAGAAAATTCACACAGTGGTCAAAACCAGAGAAAATTCAAAGTGTTAGAGAAAAATCATATTCACTCAATTGCTACATGTATAGAAAGTTCACATACTTAGATAAAATAAGATATATTTACAATTACCTTCATTCCCATCTTTCCCCGTCGCAGCAAGCATAACTCCTTTGTATCGTCCTTTCAAAAATGTTCTATCAAGAAACAACAATGACCGACAATATTTGAAACCAGCAATGCATGCATGAAAAGCCACAAACACTCTTTTGAAACGCTTGTTATCGTCAAAATCTAACTCAAAACGATTACCTGGATTGTTTTTCAATGCCTCATCAAAATACCACCGTAATTGATCGAATGACAAACAAGAATCCCCATATGTACTACATTTTGCTTTTTCAATCCCCAACCAACAACAGTTATAACTAATTGAGACCCCATACTTGTCTTTCATTTCTTTGACAACATCCACTGGACGAGTTAAAGGTTTTGCACTTACCTCTTCAAGCATCAGCCCAGAAACTAAGCTGGAAGTCATCCTAGCATGTTTACTAGTACGAACCGCCACACCACACGTATGTTCATTATTCAAAGTTCTTATGTAAAAGAACCCATTTGTTTTTTCAACTGAAGCATGTACACGCCACATACATCCCCTTGATTCCTTATATGCACATTCTGCCGTAACCTTCAGCTTGTCATTTTTAACATATGTAAACTGAAAGCCAATCTCAATAGCATACTTGCATAAAACAGTACGGAACTCAACCACACCACCCTCAAACTTTTGTTCAACACTCGTAATAATATTTTGCCAACCAGCTGACAATAACACATTTTCTTGGTGAGAACAAAATTTAAAGAGTGAATTCCTTTCAATATCCACCAGCCTATCACATTCACCATGCACAAAATCTACCCAATTAGACCCCACTTCATCCTCTTGATCAGAAGTACTACACCTAGTAACTGAAACATCAACTATATCAACACTACGTGCACAAACAACCCTCAACATATTCAAAAAATCAATATCATTTCGAACCATACAATTCGGATGGCCCATAATAGAATATGAAATACACAACGTCTCAGGCTTCAAATTCTCTCATGTTTTACACAAAATGCCAACCAATTCCTCAAAATTCAATTCACATGAAACATTAATGACACTAGTATCATTCCCATATTTGCACAGCAACAACACTGCACTGTCCATCAAAATTGAAAGAAAAAATAAGAAAAATAATTTGTTCAACATAAAAACACTTCACAAGAACAACATAAAAGTCCAGAGAAATTTCTAATAATTATAATTTTCTCTGGATTATAATAACAAGCTTATAATTTTCTCTTGACCCAAATAAAAGTCCAGAGACATTTACAAACTTATATTCACCTTCAAGATAACAAAAACAAAATCACAGAAAAATTAATGAATCCAGAGAGAATCATAGAGAAATTTACTGCTAACTATTAAACACAATCATAGACAAAACTCACACATTAGATCTGTTATAAAATTATAAGCTTCTCTGTGATTTTCACTGAAGTACAAGCTTACAATTTTCTCTGCGTCATTCTGCAATATTACACTCATATCAAAATTCAAAGAAATTTACAAACTCATATACACCTTCAAGATAACAAAAAAACACTACACTACCCATCTAAACTGAAAAAAAAAAAAAAAAAAAAAAAAAAAAAAAAAAACTTTTTCTAAGAGAAACAAAAATTTATATTCATTTTCTAATTTATAATTTTCTCTGAACTCCAAACTGAAAGTGAATAACAAATTTATAATTTTCTCTCAACTACAAATAAAAGTCAAGAGAAATTTAAGAACTTACATTCACTTTCTCAGATTCTATCTGCATTAGAAACTTCTAATAATATGTTCATATGAACTTATAATTTTCTCTGTCATTTTCGTTGGATTATAATAACAAACTTACAATTTTCTCTAGACTATACCAACAAAAGTGCAGAGAATAAAATTTTTCTGGTTTAAACAAATTTCTCTAGTTTGAAAAAATAAAGAACAAAACTTATCATTAATCAGCATGTTGATGAAAAATAGAGCACGAAAAATGAACTCTGATCAGCACGTTGATGAAAAACAGAGCATGAAAAATGAACTCTAAACATCAAAATCAACCACACTGTCAACACTCTTTGAAATTGATCAAAAAATAGAGAATGAAAAATTAATTCCAAAAATAAAAATCAACTCTATCAAGTTGGCCTCTATCTAAAATTGATCAATAACAGCAAATGAAAAATTAACTCCAAAAATCATAAACAATTTCACTGAGCTAGCCTCTCTTTTAAATTAATTAAAACTGAAAACAAAAACCTGATGAAAAAATACACTCGAAAAACTAATATGAAATCGGAATCCTTACATAAAATTCAAAACAAAAATAAAAAATTATGTGGAATCTCTATCGAAACCATACCTGATTCAACTCCACTGAAAACCTACGCGATCAACACACTATAACGCCTATACGATCGTCGTAATCTTTATCGTCTAGCCCACTGCAACACTTGCGAAATCCCTACAAAATCTCTGACAAAATCTCCACCGCGAAATCAGTTTCCAAAATCTCTACCGTGAAGTCAGCAGTTTGCCAAAATCCAAACGATCTTATGTTATAACGAGGGTAAATTAGATATTTTATAACATAAAGTAAAGTTAAGGGACCTTAGCCATCAAAACATATTATTGTGTATCTCTCTTCCTATCAAAAGTTGGAGAGGGACCTTAGGTCAATTTATTACATTATTCATTGGTTAAAAACATAAGGACAGAAAAAAAAAAAAAAAAATTTGGTCACTTTTAATAATAAGTGTGAGATGATAGCATTATTGATTGGAAAAAACGCGAGGACAAAAAGGAAAAAGGGAGTGGATCCTTTCCGCTCGGTATTTTCAATTGGACACTGCAAACTTATCTTAAGTTGATTTTGATAATTTAAAGTGCTTATTTTATAAAATTTATTGAGAAGATTATTTATTAAAAAAATAAGAGTATCCAACATTAAAAATTGCTTGATCGGCCCAGTTCTACCAAGCAACTGGATGGTCCAGTATTTCTTTGTGACAGAAGAAAAAGCCCGACCCAAAAAAAGAAGAAGATGGGCTTGATGAGTAAACAAACACAGCTAGTACAAGGACTACGGCAAGACATGATGTACCTGTTTGGTGCAGCTTAAAATCTATTTATTTTAGTTTTTAGTTTAATTTAAGCTATTTTGATGTGTTTGGTTTAGCTTATAGCTTATGGCTTATAGTTTTTTGGAAGTCAGAAATCAGTTTATTTTTTGAGTGGGGCAGGAGATACTTAATTTATAAGTCAGAAATCAGCTTATGTTCATAGTTATAAGCTATAAGCTGTTTATGCATAAACTATAAGCACTTTCCCACAGCTCTACCAAACAGGGCCGATATATGAGTGGATTCTATTTACACTCAAAAAATTAATTAGTACATTCAATTTTTTAGTATATTTTATTAAATTATTTAAATTTATAATTTATTTTTAATACATTCTATATTTTTCATAAATTATCTTTAAATAATGTAATTTTTTAATTTTATGATACATCCAAATAATAACCTTAATATAAAATCAATTCAAAAAAAATAACTCTTTCGTTTTCTTAGCCATTCTCAACCACACCATCATCTTCGCAGTCTTTTCATTGCTAATTATTGAAGAACCAGCATATTGAAATTTAAATTATATTTTAATATTTATGTGAATAACCTTTAAAAAATAGCCTATTCAATCTGACCACAAAACCAAACTTTAACACATAATAAGCATCGAAAAGTAAGGTCATTGAATTTTTGGTTTTTTTTTTTTTTTTTTAACAAGAAGGTCATTGACATTGAAACCTCTCAATCAACCTCTCTAATAAAAAATAATAAAGAAGAACAATCTTCAAATTAAAGGCATTTTTAGGGTTTTGCGACTCAAAGCAAGACACATCTTACAGAGATAGAGATCTCGAGCAAGATGGGTTTTGAGAAGCATCCCAAAAATTAGTTTTGATTATTATTCTTATTGATTATTTGATCTTATTCAAATTTTTTTCTATTTACAAATAACAATATAATAAGAAATAATAATGTTGATGATAATGGTGACTTTTGATAATTGGATTGGACTTTTGATAAGGAGAAGAAGAAAAAATAATTGAAACTTTAGGAAGAATATGAAGAAATTTGAATATCAAGAATATGTATAAATAATTAGGGTGTATCATAAAATTAAAAAAAAAATTAAATTTAATACATATTATCCTTATTAATAAATTTTATAATAAAATATAATAGAAATTAAAATTTTAAAACTTTAATTAAACGTACTAAATTATTTTTTAGGTAGAAATAGAATCACCCTCATATATACATATCAACTGCTGAAATGGTAAAGCCAACTTCTATTACTCGATTTATTAGACAGTTTGGGATTGACTTTTTTCTAATTTCTTAATTTAGTTTTTCAGATTCTAAAATTTAATTTTTTTTAATAACTGTTAAAATTATATATATATATATATTTTTTACTGGGAGAATTATTTTTATTATTATTTTTAATGCCTTTTTAGTTCTTCCCAAATAAACATTTGCTTGTTGATTAAGGGTTTGAGAATTAATTATTTTAGTAGATTTTTTAATTTTTTATAAAAAAATACGCAGAAAAGTAGAAAAAATAATGTGATAATTTGTAGTGATTTTTAATTTTTTTAACTAAAAATCCATCTTCCAAAACAATTAACTTTTCCATTAAAAACTTGAAAATTATTTTAATTTTTATTTTTTAGCGGAGAACTAATTGATCAATTTGTATGTCATAAGAGTTGTTTTAGGTATACCATATAGGGATTTTTATTGATAAATCTTATTTAGGAGTGTTCTAACTTAGGAAGTTCATGAAGAATATTTATGACCCATTTAGTCCAATGTATTTATTCCTTTATTCCATAAGGTCATTTTTCTTGATTTACACTCTTTTCTTAAATTCTTATACCCTTATATTTAATGTTGATATGCATTAACTACACACCACTATTTAATGTTGATATACATTACACAAAAAAAATTAAATATGGTTATTTATTGATTGTCATTATGTTTTGATACTTCTCATGCATTCAAATGTTAACTGTACGTGATGACATGAATATTCACATTAGATGACGTGAATATGAATGTTTACATCAGATGATGTGAATGTTTACACTAAAATATATAAATATGAATACAAATATTAATGTTTATAATGTTAATATCAGATGACGTGAATGTTAATATCATATGTTTTAGTGTGAACATTCACGTTATATTTATATTCAAATAAAAGTTGAGGCTTGTAATTGTGTAATTTGATGTAATGCTGATGTGAACCTTAACATCACCTTTATCACAACATCATCTGATGTGAACATTCACATTCACGTCATCACGTACAGTCAACATTTTGATGTATGAAAACTATCAAAACATAATGACAATCAATAAAAAATCATGTTTAATTTTGTGTGTACAATATATATCAATATTAAATAATGGTGTGTAATTAATGCATTTTTTTAAAGTAAAGATATGGGAACATTAAATAGTGGTGGGTAGTTGATACATTTTTTTTTGAGTAATAATGTGAGGGATATGAATGGTTTTGTTTTTAGAATGAAAAAACAGTACTTTAGTCTTACTACACTGAATGAGGCCTAATGTGATAATAAAAAATAATTTAGATTTTATGGTATAAAAGTGTTAGAAACGTGATTTATGAAAAAAGTTCCACAACATATAAGATGATTTTTTTATTTATTATGAAAAGAAATGCAGGAAAATAGAGAAATAATATGACTAAAATAAGCCAATAGCCCAATAAGAAGCTTATTTGTGTGCTTCTCAAAAAAGACTTAAAAAAGAATAAGTTATAAATATATTTCTTGAGCTTTACTTAAAAATACAAATTATTTATGTAATTTTGAAAATTACATATTATCTCTTGAAGTTTTAATTTTATAACAAATAATCATTTTTATTAATAAATCATTAAATTAATTAATAGCATTTATTGATATCAAAAATATATTTTAATTGATAATTTAAATAATTTTATTACTGTGTAGACAGACAATTAAAAATTTTATTTTTTAATTAATTATGTTAAATAATTTTTTAAAATAAAAAAATGTTTATAATTTTTTAAATTACATAGTATAATTCATGTTTAAAAAAAAAAATTTAAGATCATTGAAAATTTACCAAACATGCTTGACTTGACACCAATCCAATCCATATCCACATCCAACAAAATCTGACGGTCAAAACGAAGAGCATTTAACCGAAGACGATGATATATCCATTTTGCCGTTGACAAGATAGAAATAGGATATTCTTTATTCTGTTCCTCGCATATTCTAAGGTTCTGTTCCTCCGCATCGTATCTCTCAATCATTCTCTCTCTCTCTCGTTCTCACCTCTCTCTCTCTCTCTCTCTCTCTCTTCTAAACAACCCTTGTCCTATACATACAATACAATACTCGAAATCTATCTGTGTCTGTTCATCTCTGCGACACCACGCACGAAAAGACCGAGTTTTGGAATCCAAACGCGACGAACATGAAATTCTGGAAGCATCTCTGCGAACTAATCGATCAAACCTTTCCTGAATGGCGAGACAAGTTCTTGACCTACAAGGATCTCAAGAAGCAGTTGCGTCAGATCTACCCCAAAGATGGCGAGACTAGTTGTACTACTAGTAGCGTCGTTAAACGCCGTAAATTGGCCGACGACGGCGGAGCGGAGGAGCAGGAGGTTGTGACGAAGGAGGTGATCGATTTTGTGAGTCTGTTGGAGGGTGAGATTGACAAGTTCAATGCTTTCTTCGTTGATAAAGAGGAAGAGTACATCATCAGATTGAAGGTATTTATCGATTTTTTTATTTGTAATTTGATTAATCTAATTTCTGATTCTAGTGGAAACTTATTATTGATTTGTTTTTTTTGCCGTTGAATTATTTGATTTGAATTTTGATCTAATTAATCTAATTCTCAATGCACATACATACATACATACATACATACATACATATTAAATTTGTGTAGATATATGTATTGAATTTCATATGTACACATACATGCATCTAATCATATGCACAAAAATAGTGTAGGGAAATGTCGAGAATTTTCCAATAGTTAGTGTGAAAATAATAATGACAAAGTTAAATTTGAGTATGCTACAGTATCAAAATCTTATAAAATAATGTTAGGGACGTGCTCCTTGCCTATATTTTGTTGTTTAGCAAGCTTCAATGAGCAACATGCCCTTATCTATGTATTGATTTGTTTATTTTTTCCTTTTGTTGTTTTTTAGCATGTTTATATGGAAAATATTTGATGCCATGTAGCATACCTTCTGGTGAGAAGGGAGCAGATTTGCACAGTGATGATGTATTGAAACAATTCTTTTCTCTTCACTTTTGTTTTGATTGGAGTACAGGTTTTGCAAGATAGGGTAGCAGAGGTTCAGGATTCAAATGAAGAGTTGATGACTGTAGGGAGGGAGATTGTAGATTTTCATGGAGAGATGGTTCTATTGTTTAATTACAGTGCCCTTAACTATACAGGTACTTTTTCCCTCTTACCTTAAAAGTTGTAATAACTTGTATAAAGTGGTGGATAATCTAGCATCAAATGATCTAGAGGATGAACCCGGAATTGTCCTCTGTGTGAATGGCCCATATTGAACTTCTTTGAAATTGCACCTGTTATGAAATTTTGTTTAACGCCTCCCACTCATTGTTTAGGTGCTATGTTAGTACCAGATCACTTCTTAACATTGAGTTGAAGTTTGATAAGATATTTTCTTAGGCTGTGTTTGGTTAGGGGATTTGGAAAGGGAAAGGAAAAATATAGGTGAAATGTGAATAAAATGTACCTACATTTCACATAATTTCACACACCTTTTTCTTTTTCTTTCCAAATCTCTTCCCAAATCCCCCAACCAAACATAGCTTTAGATTAATTGGGACAAAGCTTTTGTTCACTTGAGGGTTGCAAAAATGAGGAGATTTGTTCAGGGGTGATCTTGTTCACTTTCTTCCACAATTTAGTTAGGTTATTTTCGTCGAGGGATATGTATGTAATGGGAAACTTACTTGTATTTGATGTGAAAGTAAGAAAACACAAAATTTGGCTGCCCATATGGTTTCTTTAAGATCATCCAGTTTGTTGAAATATGAAAATGCAAGCAATCTACTGTCAAATTCTGTTTCAAATATGAAGATGAACTTTTCTATATGATGGAATATGCTCTGCATATGCCTATGCATGTTTATCTATTGGTAGGTATCCATTATGGAGGCATTATCTCTCATGACTTCTTAAGAAGAAAACATAGCAAAAAATGGTGTTGAAAGGAAGTAGTGATTGGATTAGAGATTTCAAAAAGGACTTGATGTAGGGCTTTGCCTTAAGTCAGGGAATTGGAATTAAGGTTGCAGTGGGCTAGGGCTTTATTCTTGTAGGTTTATTATTTATTGACAAGGTAAAATCAAGGTTTGAGTATGGTTTTAAGTTGATAAAAGATTTTGCTATGCTAATGTTGATGTCTTCTTTTTATTGAAAGCTGGAAATGATTGTTTTTAACTCAACTTTGCTCCTCACAGGACTGGTGAAGATACTGAAGAAATATGACAAGCGAAGTGGTGCCCTCATTCGATTGCCTTTCATCCAAAAGGTTTTGCATGAACCATGCTTCACAACTGACATTCTTAACAAGCTTGTGAAGGAGTGTGAGAGAATGCTTGATCCATTTTTCTCAATGAATGAGCAATTGGCTGCATCATATCAAGCCGCTAAAGGGAAAGAAGAGCTCAACACCCCGACTATTCCCACAAGTGAAGGCAGGCTCGAGGAAGTTCCTGAAGAACTTGCAGAAATTAAAAACATACAGAGTATGTACATGACGCAAACCTTAAAAGCGTTGGAGGTCTTGAATAAGATTCGAAGTGGAAGTTCAACAGTAAGCATGTTTTCATTGCCTCCACTGAAAATTAATGAGTCAGATGCAGCATGGAAAAAAAGTGTTGTTATAGAGCAAGCAGCTAAGTAATTTGGGGGAGTCTCATTCAATGGTGTATTAGATCCCCATGTTCAAACCAAGGCTCTGTGGACCTCTGGATAACTTCTTTTGTAGATTTTTTATTAATTTTTTTTTTTCTTTCTGAAAGCTTTTCAATAGAAGCTGCTGCTTTCTATATGACTACAATGTTACTCCTTTGTGCTCCCT
Source organism: Camellia granthamiana (assembly GCA_036172215.1). Taxonomy (NCBI): domain Eukaryota; kingdom Viridiplantae; phylum Streptophyta; class Magnoliopsida; order Ericales; family Theaceae; genus Camellia; species Camellia granthamiana. Next base: position 13,219,041 of record CM069916.1, read on the forward strand.
TTTTTGGCGGTCAAGCTTCACTTGGTTTGGTTTGGTTTGGTTTGTTTTGTGACGAGCAATATTTTGAATGATTTTTGGGTTTACTGTGAAATTAATGTTAAATTATGACAAAGTCGAGGGCGTGTTGTTACTGTGGGCATTTTTTTTTGGAATTCTCTTATGATGCTTGGCTCCAGATTTGCTAAAATATGTGATAGGAAAAACTCTTGGCTTGTGGTGTGTGTACCCCCTCTGAATGCGTGCATATTTACTCCGTTGCTGCAACTTATTAGGGGCTCCTTATACTTTTGTTTTTACATTTCATTTTGGGAATATTTGTGAGAGTATTTGCTAATTATTATAGCTCTTAGGAGTAAAAAGTAGCATAAATAAGTTGAAAGGATGATTGTCCGGAAACTTTTACTTATTTGTCATCAACTTTTAACTTTATATAAGCTGTTAAGAAATAGAATCATTATTTGTTTGAATTAAAGGCCGAGAGGCCTAACAGTTTTGCAAGGAGTGAAAGCCAAAGATTTCACATGAAGTATGCAAAGGACATCTTTCACCTTTGAAGTATTTTTTGTCAAATAATTTAGATTTGGATTTTATATTGCTGTTGAGATGGTTGCTAGTAGCTGTTGGAAACCTCGGTTGAGTGGCACCGGTTTAGGGGAAGACCCATGTTTTATATGTGTTTCATCTTGAATATGTGGCAACCCATTTGCTTCAGAAGCAATTGAATGATTTCATACACAGCTTTTAGAAATCACTCAGATGGCCATTGGTGACTGCTTAGCCTCTTGCAATCACTAGAACACGCATTCAATATGATCAGCATATGAGTGGTTGAATAAAATGATATTGTTTCCAGAAATTAGTATGTAAAGAATAATATGAATTTGAAATTGTAAAATTCCAAGTAAATGTATATTTATCAGAGAGATAAGTGATCTTTTGATGCTTGGGAGTGCATCCCATTGCATTTGGGAGGCATCAGATCCTCTCTTTTGAATTTATTTATTTATTTTTTTGGTCTTAATGTGCAATTTATTTATTTTGAGATTCTCATCTCACATCATGTGACGAAGTGGCGGGAGATTTCAATGACTACATCAACCACACTGAAAGGAGAAGCTTTTCCTCTCACTACAATCATAATCGGTCCCAGAAATTTGCTGAGCGAATCAACAGATGCAACCTCATTGATCTTGGTAGTGTAGGGCCTAGATTCACCTGGACGAATAACCGACATGGAATGGCTAATACCATGGAGCGCCTTGACAGAGTTATGAGCAACGACAAATGGCGAACTTTATTTCCTGAGGGGGCAGTGAGGACACTTCCCAGAACTTATTCAGATCATTCCCCGATCATTGTTCTCACACAAGGTATGCACTCTCATAATCCTACCTCTAGGCCTTTCAGATTTGAAGCAGCTTGGTTGTGCCATCCTTCCTTTTCGGAGGTTGTTAATAAATCCTGGTCCAATATGGAACATAACCTGATAGAGGCCATTAATGTTTTTACCCATGATGTTAAAATATGGAACAAAGAAGTTTTTGGGAATGTTTATAAACGTAAGCGAAATCTGTTAGCTCGTATAGAAGGTATCCAGAAATCTCAAGCTTACAGATTTTCCCATAACTTGTATCTCCTTGAAAATACCCTCATTAAGTAGTACAACATGACTCTGTTCCAAGAGGAACTTATTTGGTTTCAAAAATCCCGAGTCAAATGGCTTACTTTGGGAGATCGGAATACAAAATTTTTTCATATCTCCACTCTCAATAAACATCGGAAACTCAAAATCAACATGATCAAGGATGATGCTGGCAATTGGCTCTCTAACTTTGTGTCCATTAAAAACCACCTTTGCCATTATTTCAACGCTTTGTTCCAGCATCAGGATACCCCTATGTTGGATCACTGGAGAAATATCACTCATACTGGTTTCACTCAGGATAATAATGATACACTCCAAGCGCCCATCACCAACTATGAAATTTGGACTGCCATTAGAAATATCAAACCCTATAAAGCCCCTGGTAGAGATGGGTTGCAAGCTGTTTTTTTTCATCAAAACTGGAATATTGTTGGGCCTTCCATGTGCCATTTTGTTAAACAGTGTTTTTCCACTCAGACCATCCCTGAGGAGGTCAATGCAACTCTGATTGTGTTAATTCCTAAGCTGGAGAACCCTGAGACTCTTAAGCAGTTTCGTCCGTTAAGTCTATGCAATGTAACCTATAAGACCATCACAAAAATTATTGTCAACCGCCTTCGACCCATGCTTTCTGAGTTGGTTGGCCCTAATCAGAGCAGCTTTATCCCGGGTAGAACTATAACTGATAATATTATCATCACCCAGGAAATTATTCACACCCTCAGATCTAAGAAAGGCAAAACTGGAGGCATGGTGCTCAAGATAGATCTTGAAAAAGCCTATGACCGCATCTCCTGGGACTTCATTCACCATACCCTCAGAGAATTTAATCTCAATCCTATCTGGATTAACCTTATCATGAATTGTGTTTCTAATGTTAACTCTACTCTTATTTGGAATGGTGAGACCCTCCCAGACATTTGTGTTGGTAGAGGGCTTAGACAGGGAGATCCTCTATCTCCCTACCTGTTTGTGCTTTGCATGGAAAATCTCTCTAACATGATAAGAATCAAAACTCAGAGTGGGAAATGGCAAGGCCTTAAAGCTTCTAGGAATAGCCCCCCTATTTCCCACATTTTCTTTGCTGATGATCTTATTTTATTTGCTAGGGCTAACAATAGAAATTGTAATGCCATCATGGAAGTACTAAATGAATTTTGTGTTATCTCTGGGCAGAAAATTAATTTTCAGAAATCAAAGCTTTTTATTTCTCTCAACATTCCTAGAAGAGATGCCCTACCTCTTAGTTTTCAGTGTGGGTTTTCTCTTACCAATGACTTGGGTATTGGTACCCCTCTTCTTTATGGTAGACTCAACAAAAATCACATTGCTCACGTCATTGGCAAGATGACTAATAGGTTATCTGGGTGGAAGGCCAAGAATTTGTCCCTTGCAGGTATGCTTACCCTTGTGAAATCTGTTACTTCTGCCATACCCAACCATCTCATGCAAACTATGGAATTGCCTAGACATACTTGTGCCAAAATTGACAGCTTAAATAGGAACTTTCTTTGGGGAAGTACGGATTCTGTTAAAAAAGTCCACTTGATTAACTGGAATCAAGTTTGTAAAAGTAAAAGGCATGGTGGGCTGGGCATTAGGAAAGCCAGGGCCCAGAATGCTGTCCTCATCTCCAAACTAGGCTGGAAAATTGCTAGCCAGGCTGACAACCTCTGGTGCACTATTCTTAAGTCTAAATACCTTAGGCATCACTCCATATTTAACTGGCCTAATAGGAGAAAAGCTTCCTACACTTGGAAGAGCATAATTAATAATAGAAAGGTGTTAAAGGCTAATATTAAATGGAATGTGGGCACTGGAGAGCATATTTCACTCTGGTCAGATTGGTGGTGTGGGTCTGCACCACTGGACAGCAATCACCAGGGCCCTCATATTGAGTGCACTACTACTGTTAGCACCATCTTAGATGAGGAAAGCCAATGGGACCTGGCACCCATTCAAAATCTGATTTCCCCTGAAGAAAAAGAGGACATTCTTAAAATTTTCAGGCCTCGATATGTCACATTCATGGATACTCCTACTTGGCAAGGTACCATTAATGGAAATTTCACTACTGGTGCAGCCTATAACTCTATTATTCAGCAGGATGAGGATGGCTTGGACTGGCAATGGGTGTCGAAATTCAAGGCCCCACAGAGACTAAGAAGCTTTCTTTGGCTGGTCATGCATGGTAGGTTGCTAACCAACCAGATGAGACTAAAGAGGAAGCTCACTGATACTGACATCTACTCTAGGTGTCAAACTGTTAGGGAGGACATGAGCCACCTTCTTAGAGGCTGTCCCAAAGCTAAATTAATTTGGGTCAGGTTGCAAGGCTTGCCTTGGTGGCAAGCAGGTGAGAGAGTTCCCCTTCCTGAGTGGATCAGATCAAATATGAAAAGCAAGCAAACAGTGGAGGATATTCAATGGCCTATTATCTTCTTATCTGTCCTGTGGAACATTTGGAAAGATAGAAACAGAGAAGTTTTTGAAGCTCAGCAACAAACTGCACTTGTTAGCACAGCCAGAATTTTCCAACAGGCTCAAGAAATTCAAGACTCTCTCTTAAATCCAACACACCCTAATTACTCAGTCCAACGGCTAAATATTTGGTTTGCACCTCTTGCAGGGTCCTTGAAGCTAAACACTAATGGTAGCTCAAGAGGAGACCCAGGCCAATCTGGGTATGGAGGGCTGCTGCGGGACGAACTGGGAACTTGGCTGTGGGGCTACCATGGTTACCTGGGAAATTGCACGAGCTTGGAAACTGAATTGTGGGGTCTCTATCGGGGGCTCACCATCATCATGCAGAAAGGGTTGGCTAATATTGAGCTTGAAACAGACTCCCAAGAAGCAAGGCAGCTGATCTCAGATGGTGCTGCCAGCTCTTGCCCTTACAGAGCCTTGATTGAGGATGCCAATTTCCTCCTGAGAAGATGCAAATGCAGAATTTCTTACATCCCAAGAGAAGCCAACACATGCGCTGATGCTCTCGCCAATATAGGAGTCAGCCAGGCTGAGCACTTTGTCTTCTTGGATGAGCCACCCAATGTTCTTCACTCTGCACTAGTAGCAGACATGGTGGCTGCTAGCTCTAGGAGAGACTAAGCTCCTGTGGGTTGTTTGTTTTTAGTCTGTTCTGAACTCTTGCTGTTTATCTTTCATATGAATAAAAAAAAAAAGATAGACTTACAGAAACAATGGATTAAAAGAAAAATTGCTTAACAAAGATCTTAGCTCTACATTTAGGAGAAGTAAAACAAAAATTGATAACTCATAAGTTTTGTTAAGCAATAAACATGTATCAAGATTGTAAAACAATGTCAATATACTATTTTATTTTCTCAAATTGTCATTAATTTTTAAGGCCATGTGAGTATATATACTATTTGACGAATTTTTAAAAACAATGAGTAATTACTTTAATGATTAGCATAACTTTTAAAAAAAGGTCAATGTAATTTACTAAAATATAAAATGGTACATTTTTTTTAAAAATATAAATTTTGATCTCAATGGTAAAATTGTAATAATTTTTTTATATAATAATATTATATTTTTGAATCATGACTTGTTTGAAACGTTTGAATTTATATATGTCGATAATTTGACCAGTCATTTGATATAAATCGTTTTGTCAGTCATTCGACAACAACTATACCCAATGAAAATGACAATTACAAAGGTTGCATCGATTATCCGAATGATCGTCCGAGTGATCAATCGAGATAAATAAATCATTTTTGTTTTTAGGAAAATGACTCAGAGCTCGAAACTTTCGAGCTTGAAACGGCTCGAAAACGGAAGAAGATGGGAAAAAGAGAGGGAAGAGAAAGAGGAGGCACCACCGCCACCACCTCACCGATCGCTGATCACAGCTCGTCGCCTCGCCTCGTCGCCGTCACCCGCCTCGCCTCGCACAGAAGCTCCGATCGTCGCAGCTCCGGCCCCTCCTCCTCCTCCAGCCATTTTTATGGCCCCCTCCCCTCCCTCCTTCTCCTCCTCCTCCTCCCTTCTCTTCTTCTCCCTTCTTCTTCTTCTTCGTTCTGAACCAAAAACCAGGAAACCAGGAAAAAAGAAAAAAAAAAAAAACAAAAACAAAAATCGACACCAAAACGACGTCGTTTTGGTGTTGAGCCGCGTTTCGAGCCACGAGTTTCGAGCTACGTAGTATGATCGTTGTTTTTAATAACAAAAATAAATGAGACCTCAAATTTTTTGGCTCAAATTTGGCTCAATTTTTTTTTTTTTTTGCTGGGTTGATGCTTTGCTTGTTATTATTATTATTATTTTTATTATTTTTTTTGCAATGTATTAGCCCAGAAAAAAAAAAAAAAAAAATTGCGTTCGAGGCAATTTCGAGCCTCATTTTCGAGGCCTCAATCACAGCCCTTTTAATAAAGAAGAATGTTTGAGGGCCATAATTTTTGTGACTCAAATGGCTCAAAATTGCCAAAATGACGTCGCTTTGACAACTTTTGTGCATGTATTATGCCCAAAACGACATCGTTTTGATAATTTTGAGCCATTTAAGCCACAAAAATTGTTGCCCTACCAATGCTCTTAAATAAATGTGCGCACAAGTAATTTCATATAATAATCGACCACTCGAGGCAAAAACAAAACCCTATCATTCTCTCACTGCCTGAGGTTTCTCTCTTCATTCATATATTTTCCTAACAATTTTTGCAGATTTTTCAAACCCTAACCCCACCCAACCTTGTTACAGATTCGAAGGTGAACCATCAAAATCTCAAAGTCTCTTTCTAGTTTGAATTCGTAACCCTAACGCAACTCTTAAATTTTTCTTATATGATTTTAGAATGGGCGAAACAAAGGACAACGATGCTTACGAGGAAGAGCTTCTCGACTACGAAGAAGAAGACGAGAAAGTCCCCGACTCTGTTGCCGCCAAAGTCAACGGCGAATCCGCCAAGAAGTCAGTGTAGGATATCAACCCATCACATGGAGGTTGGCAGCTAAATTCACATGGTAGGGAAGGACTCTTCTCAATAGTCACATGGTGGGACAGTAGGCCAACAAGAGAATGAGTTGTTCCATGTGAAGCATAGTTGGGCCATGTGAAGCATGAGGCCAAGCCATGAGGCCATGAGGCCAGCCCCTTTCTTCTTCCTCCATGAAGCCTATAAATGGTGAGGTAGAGTGTGGAGCGAGAGAGAGAGTAAGAGAACCGTGAGCAAGGCAACCAAAAGAGGTGTTGAGATGTGAGGCGGAGAGACCGTCTCCCTCGGTGTGAGCGAGGGAGACGGGAGAGTGGGTGAGTGAGGAGAGTGTGAGCTTCTCCTCTAATTTAATCTTTCTGTAATCTCCAAATTGGTATAGTGAAATCCGGTTACTCTCCCGTGGACGTAGGCATTGAGGCCGAACCACGTTAAATATTGTTTCTCCTTGAGTGTGGGTGTGTATTTCTGCTTGGTTTAATTTCCGCAAAGGTCTTGGGGGATCCCGGATCCCAACAGTCAGTTCAAATTTTCAATTCTTAGCTCACTTTACAACTATATATATGTATATGTATGTGTGTTTTTGTGTTGATTTATTGCAAGTAGACGTGTGTTTACATGGAAGTTTCGATCTTTGATACTGAAACTGGGATTTAAACTATGCTATTTGGCTTTGTTTCTATTTGGTTATTTCCAGGAATTTTCACTTGGATATGTAAACTAGGCTGTAATTATTCCTTGGATCTTTTTTGGGTTATCACAAAAATATTAAACTTGGTATCATAAATTGAGTATGTTTTGACCAAATATATTTCTTGGTGAGATTTATAAGGTCTTTAAATTCTTTTTCATGTTTATCGATTCGGAAATAGTTAAGTATGGTGTTCTGTTGTACAATATGCCAAAGTAAGAGTTGTACAGCAATTAGTTGCCGACTATTTGCATTTTTGTTAGACATTTAGTTACTTTGTTCTTTATGATCTTCTGAAATAATAAAGGCTTGTCATTACAATTTATTATACGTCAAAGTTTGTATTTTTTCTGTTTCCTTCTTCCTTGTGTTTGGGGTGGGTGGAGGTGAGGGGGGTGGGTGGAGGTGAGGTGCTGGGTCTCTGATTCTGCTTTCACTTGACACTTAAGGTCTCTCCACCGATTTTATTATCAAGTGATGTTTTTTACAAGAAAATTGCATTTTTCTTTTAAGTTGTTTTTTTGTAGATGCTTCTGCTCTGGTATAAATTGTCAAGTCTGCATCTTTCTCCAGTGATGTTCCAATCTTTATAAATCTTATCGTGTTATGTTTCAGTCTGGATAAATGTTATCATATACTGTAAATTTCTAATTCGTTCTCCTATTTATTTATTTTTTGTAGGGGCTATGTCGGAATTCACAGCTCCGGATTCAGAGATTTTCTTTTGAAGCCAGAGCTTCTGCGGGCTATTGTGGACTCTGGATTTGAGCATCCATCTGAAGGCAAGATATTTATTCATATAGTCATTCAAATTCATAAATAGATCTTTTATGTCTTAGAATAACTATTAATTTTGTTTTTCTTTCAGTTTTGGTCATAATGTTATGTTCATCCATCTGTTGATGTCTAGCTGTCTTCTTAGGCTTTTGTAGAATTTAGATTAAAGAAAGATGAGCATCTGTAATTGAAACGCATAAGCTTTGTACTTTCTGGTTGTGGTTGTCGTGGATCTCCTATTACTTAGTTTCACTTTGGTAAGTTTTAGATATTATGGATTATTTTTAAATAGATAGTGTTATTATTGTTGTTATTTGCTGGTATTGAATATGTTGACACATTATACTTAATATTGTCTTAAAATCATGGTCTGGGTAGCTGCCTATTTTTTTTCTCCTTTCTTTCATCTTCCAATATTTATTTTTTATTTTTTATTTTTTATTTTTTGACGATTAGCTTCTTGCAACCTCAACAATTTTGGTTTTACATTTCTCAGGTAAATAACTATTATCATACTCTTGATTTTGAAGAAGTAAAATGGTTTGGTAAAGCTTTCAATTAAAACTGAGGGTTCCTTCACTCCAATTTTCTTTGGCTCTTCATCAGTGCAACATGAGTGTATCCCTCAAGCAATATTGGGTATGGATGTCATATGTCAAGCGAAATCTGGGATGGGGAAAACTGCTGTTTTTGTTCTGTCAACATTGCAGCAAATTGAGCCTGTTGCAGGTCAAGTTGCTGCCCTTGTTCTATGTCATACAAGGGAATTAGCTTACCAGGCATGTATCTAAATCTTAGGGCTTGAACCCTCATCTATTACTCTCTCTTCCTCAAACAACGCACACAGACATATATGTATGCATAGACAATCCAATTTCTATATTATTAGTTTTCTTTCTTTTTGGTGGTTATCATTACTGCAGATCTGCCATGAGTTTGAGAGGTTCAGCACTTATTTGCCAGATATCAAGGTTGCTGTTTTCTATGGCGGTGTCAGTATCAAAATTCACAAGGACCTACTGAAGAATGAATGCCCTCACATTGTTGTTGGAACACCTGGAAGAATACTGGCACTTGCTAGAGAAAAGGATCTTTTTCTGAGGAATGTGAGGCATTTTATCCTTGATGAATGTGACAAGATGCTCGAGTCACTTGGTATGTCCCCCCCCCCCCCCCCCCCCCCAACCACATGTTTTGTTTAAGGGTTCTGATACCTTGTAATTTCTTTGCTTCATATGTACTGCAGACATGAGGAGAGATGTGCAGGAGATATTCAAGATGACTCCTCATGACAAACAAGTTATGATGTTTTCTGCAACACTCAGCAAGGAAATCCGTCCTGTTTGCAAGAAATTTATGCAAGATGTAATGTCCCATGACCAGTTCTACTTGAATTCAGAAGAATCCTTTTCCATAAATGTCAGCTTTCTGCTGGCGATAAATAGTTAGGAATGCAGTGGTTGCAGGCTTGCAGCCTTCTATGCTTTCAGTTTTGCATTTTGTTTATGCCTATTATTCAATATTCTACCTAGGTCTGTAATGTGATAGGGGAGGGGTAGTGGCAGAAGAAAGATTGGTCTTTAGGTCTGATGTGTGGGGTTAGTGTCTTCATTCTTCAGTACCTTATTTTTTCTTCTGTTCACATCCCTAGTTATTTTCTTGTTTACTTTATAGGCCTTGAGTGTGGGTTTTTAAGGGGGTTGATGCTGGATGTCTTACCTGTGGCTCCTTTTGGTTACATAATAGTGTATATGTTGAGCAACAGTGGACTTGCTTCTTGTGACTTAGAATATCTGCAAGGAGACAAATCAGATGGACCGGAATCTCGATTGAAGGGATGTTCATCCATCATTCATTTCGTGCTGGATTCCATTACCTTCAGGAAGGCTCCTTTATTATTATTATTATAAATATCATGATATAATTCTTGTATTTGTTGATGATATTTAATATGGACCTTTCACTTTAAAATAAAACACTCATGAAGATGTTTTTATTTAGGAAAATGATTGAGGCCCCCAGTGGGGGTGACTCCCACCACCCCTACTGTTTTTTCATTGGCTGGAATTTTTTTTGTTTTTTTGAAGCTTGCCTCTCACAGCTACCCACGTGGAGGTGGAGGTGTTGGGGGTCACCCCCACTGGGGGCAGGGTCGGCCTTGGGCTAAGGTTGGTAAGGCCTGTGCCTAGGGTTCCAAAAATTAGGCAAAAAAAAAAAGCTTCTCAAATTTAGTCTTGCACTATATTAAATATTTAAAATGGCCTAATTTTGTTTAATTAATTTAGGCCATTTTCCAGGGGCCTCAAAAAATCTATTTGGTCCAATTGATAACCGGCCTAATTAAAAATTATTTATAAGTTTTAGTTGTTAGTCCAATTAAAAAAATAAAATATATGTATATATATTAGTCGTTAGTCTAATTTTGAGTGGCCAATTTTTTTCTCTTTATGGCTCAATTATCTGTTTTTTAGTATTTTTTAAAAAAAATTATTTTACACAATTTTTATTTATTTATTTTATAGATACATCTAATTTAAATACGCTTAAAAATTATAATATTTATATTTAAAAAAAAAAAAATGTTTCCAAATACAAAAAATATAAAAAAATACGAATTGTAAACTCAGACAATTATTTTTGAAAACTCTAAACTAAACAGAGTGATTTTTATTTTTGTTTTTTATAAATATCGAAAAAGGCTTCGAAAAATTATTTTGCCTTAAGCTTTCGGAAACTCAGGGCCGGCCCTGACTGGGAGTCTAGCAGTGCCGTTTTATTTATAACATCATAGAAAAGTATCCCTTTTCATGAAATTGTATTTCAATTAGTTCATAAAATATTTTTTGTATTCTAATGAGTCTTATATTATTTTATAATTTGATTCACCAAATCTTAATTTTCAGTTGTTTTATGGATAATTTTACATTTATAGATATTTTTTAGCCAATAGCAACTTGAAATGGGCTTATGGTGTGCTCTAATTTAAATCTTTTTTTTTTTTCAACTTTATTTTTTTTTATCATAATATGAATGGTTACATTGACAACTTACAATATGAAGGTTGACGTTTGCTATATGAAAAAATGTTCGCGAATTTTATCATGTGAACATTCACAAAATCATAAATAAAAGACAATGAGGATATTCACTTGATCATGATGAGAAAAATGCCCATAAATTTAATGATGTGAACTTGTGTAAATATTATAATGCATAATGAGAATATTCAAAAAATCTAAATACCGGATTTAATATGACGTGAAAATCAACAGCTTAAAATATTTGGTAAAGATACACATATTGTGTGTTTTATATTGCTACACATTTACACAACACCAAAATTTTACCTATGATTTTTGTTGTTTTCACGACTCAAATTGGAGATTTCAAATACCATATGACCATTCATAATATGATATTTTACGTTTGGTCACAAATTCACAATATCAGTCTATAGGGTTTGGTTATTTTTCTCTCCATGATTAAGATTATCTTCCAATTTCTTTACAAGTTTTGGTGTATTAATTCGAATGAATCATATATTGCTTAACAAAGCCATTACTTTTTCGCAATTAATGTATAGTTCTTGTTCGTATAAGTTGTGTTTAATCATTCAATGGCAACCAAACCTAACATTGATCCCTAAGAGTGATCTTTGATCCACAAGGATTGTTTCTAACAAAAGCGTAGTTTCAAACAAGAGATTAGTATTTTTGAATCTTTATCCTAAATTTCTAAAATGGAAGATCTTTACCTAGAGAAGTTAAATTTTATTTTTTACTAGTAAAGTTAAATTTTATTTAATTTTTTTTTTCATTTAAAAAAAAGAAAAAGAAAACAAGAAGTGTCACCAAACGAGCCAAGGGTGCAAATTTCATAAGTAGTTTACTTCAAAAATAACACCTTTTTTTTTTCTTATTTTTTTTTCCAGTACTTATCTTAAAGATATTTTATCCAACTTAACTTAAAAACAAAAAGTATAAATGCAATTTTCGTCATATGTATGTAATAATAAATTTAAATTCATACACAATTACATGCAAAAAGAGTAAAGACAAACCTCCCAAATTAATGAAGTTTCTCAAGATCTATAGTATGAATGTACCAAGAGATTTCAACACCGAAGTTAACAAATATATCATTTCAAAAGCGCATAGTAGCAACTGTTGTATAACTTATTGGGCTCATTTTGAGTCCTATTTCAATATTCTGAACCATTCACTTAGTATAGCAAATAGAACATACTTGCAAAAAAAAATTAAGTTAATTGGATATTGGTAGCCCTTTCATCAAATTACACTTGCATTTGGCATTTATTTTTTTTAAATATTTCAAAAAAAAAAAAAAAAAAAAAGAAAGGAAGAAAGGAAGGGACATTCTACTCAAATTGTTCTTTTTTGATAGGAATCAATAAGAAATAAGAAATATTTGAACTCATTCATTTTCATCTAAATGCAGCAATATATCAATGAAGGCAATTAATTCGATTTCATTGAAATTAGAGATTAATAAAAAGATTACCGATATCCGATTTTACTAATATCCGATCAACTTATTTTTTTGTAGGTATGTTCTACTCGATATCTTCTAAAAAGTAAATGGTTTGAATTATTAAAATGGGCCCCAAAACGGACCCAATAAGCTGCACATCAGTTGTTACTGAGCAAGTCCTTTCTTAGCATAGTATATAGCATTTAGTTCTTTTTCCCAAGAAATAAAAAATATACAGTTAATTAAAGAAGAAACTTTATATTTGGATCAATAAAGTTACTGTGTCCAAAAATTAAATGAATAGGATGTTATACCCCTTTCAGATATCACTGTGTATAAAAATGATGGAAGAGTGGTTATTACACATTACAATTTCAATTTCAATTTCAATTTCACACATTTATTTTTGGGTATCCTTGTTGTATGCATGCATGGAATGGTGAGATATATGTCCATTCCCATATTCTGAATCACAATTTCTTTTTCTTTTTCTAACAACCATTTTGATCCCTAAGCAACTTAAAGTACTAGTGTTGCCTCCTCTTGTAACATTTTTTCTTTGCCAAGCCCAAAAAAAAAAAAAAAAAAAAAAGAGAAAAAATCTATTGCCTTCTTTTACTAATTATTTCCACCAACACCAGCTTTACATCAGTTTGTTGGAAGCAATTATTCAATGTCTCAAATGACATTGGTTCAACACCATATAGGATCACACATCACGGATGGTGTTGGAGCAATTTCATTAGGGGCATTGAATAATTTTTATTTATTTATTTTTGTGAATGTGAAATTTAACTGTTCTTCTTCTCGATGCAGGCTCTACTCTTAACTTGTTTTTGATAATTTGCATTGCTTCATTTGGAGTGGACAGTTTGACGTTATGCAATATGGTGCCGCTGGAGATGGACATAGGGATGACACCAAAGTATGTTCTTCAATCCTACACCTCTCTCTATATAAATGTGCACTTTTGTTTTTATTTTTTCGCTCAATTTTTCTTTCTTTAATCCTTTTTAGTGTGTGTATTTCACAAAGAAATGAAATTAACTATATGCATTTCAAATAGTCATTTGTAAAAGCATGGAAAGCTACTTGTGGAGCTAGTGGAGGCACCCCAGCCCTAAACTCACTACAAGAAATTAGTCTTTTAGAGATTAATATTTAAGGACTAATTAAATTTGGTCACTAAAAATAATCTTTTAGGGACAAATTTAAACATATAATAATTTACTTACAAGATTTCAAAAATGATTAATAATATTCTCACTTAATATTTACATAATTTTTTTAGACTAATAAATTTGATAGCTAATATATTTACATAATTTTTTTAGACTAATAAATTTAGTTGCTAATATATTATTAACAATTAGGGACCAAATATTTTCGCCATTATCAATTAAAAATAATTTGAGACCAATTATTTTCATCATTTTAACGATTGAAAAGTCGGGACCTCAATTTCACTTCAGCCCTAACTTGCTCATTCTCTCTCTCTCTCTCTCTCCGTAATCGATCTTCATACCTGTAAGAGCTCCAAGTCAGATTGAGCTCCACATTTGAAGATTAATAGTCGTTTTTCAATTAACAATTGAAGATTGAGCTCAATCTTCAATCTCTCGCATCTCGGTTTGCTCAATCTTCAGCCCTAAAGTCGGGAGCTCCAAGGCAGATTGGGAGCTCAATCTTCTTCAAATTTTGGTGCCTCTCTCTCTCCGTAATCGACCTGTAAGAGCTCCAATTCGAACTTTCAATTTCTTATCGTAATCGATCTGTGTTTTACATAGATTGAACTGTTTATTGTATTTTCAATTTCTGTTTCAATCTATGTCTTACTTTATTTCTTATCGTGTTTCAATCTCTGTTTATCGTAATCGATCTCCGATCTCCGTAATCGACCTGTTTATTGTGTTTTCAATTTCTTATTGTGTTTCAATCTGTGTTTTACAGAGACTGAACTTGTTTCTTATCTTAATGCTTGTTGGAATTGAACAATTGTTTACATAGATTGAACTTGTGTGTGTGTATATATATGTATGTCTATACTACTTTTTACCAGCCAGTTTACGAGCCATGCACACATCCTTGCACCATTTTGTGATCTCATCTGATCTTTTGTGAGATAGATACAAATTCATCACTAGTTGTAATATATGCATTCTGGTTCTTCTTCTCATGTTGTACCAAATCACAATGGTTGTAAGTTTTGATTCTTTTTGTTGTGTCAATTTTTTTGGAACATGTTAATCGGCCAAGCTGCATTTAAAAAATCTTCCTGAAGAAATCTATTATGTCTAAGAGTTGAAAGCTTAGCCGTTGAGGGGATTGGCAACCAAAGTGTGCTGGTCTTCAAGTTTTCTTGTCCCCAATTGCTTGCGATCCAACCCAAATAAAGTTCGATGAAATTTAGTTATATTGACTCCTGGGAAAAAAAAAGAAAAGAAAAGAAAAAGAAGTCTTTCTGTTATTTTTTACAATTTCAGTAGGGGATTTTAAAATGTGATCACTTGTAAGTCCAAAAATATGTTGGATTATAGTTATTAATTATTAATACACACTTACAGAGGAATTAGTCCCGTACATGTGCCAATAATTGGAAATCACTCTTAGAAATTGATGAGCTATGTGAGGCTTCTTGCTTTGATGATCTTGTTGTGCTGCAGCTTAAATAAATCAAAACTCTTCAATGACAGATTTGGATGAAGCTCCTTTGGCAGTCTTACAAATGAAAACTCATTTTACATTTCTTATTTTTTCTTTGAAAGGGAACAACATATAATAATATAATTTGTTTCCCAAATTTGCTTCATTTCAATCTTCTCAGTTTAGCTGGCATCGTTTTTGCTCATTAATGATTCTCCGATTACACGCTCTTTTGTCTCTCTTGTTTTGTTATCTATTTTTCAAGATGAATTTATCTTATATCCTATTTTCATATCTCTATTTCCTTGTGCTTTTTGTCCAGGTGTTGAGTGTGGATTTAGATCTTTGGTTATGGTCTATTGGCATCCAGTGCCCGTCTCTCCAACATCATCGGACTCTTTCTATATACTATTGAGTAAGGATTCTATGCTTTTGTAGCTTTCTAGCACACTATATACTAGATAAATTTGACCATTGGATTCATTTTGTCGAACTTTGATCTTTCATGCAATTTATGCTCCTCTAGAATTGAACTCGGTCTAGATTAATATCACAAAAATGGGATAGAAAATCAATAGACAGAAATTTCGGGATAGAGAATCCATGATTGTTCTTTTCTTTTGCCAGAGCCTTGTTACTTCAAACTGGTATTTTGGTGTCCTGTTGAGTTGGAAGTGGAACTTTGGATGGTTGTGGCTGAATCCATGACTATTTTGTTAATTTTTTTTTCTCTTATTTGTTTATTTATTTTTTAAAATCTTAGATGGTGGTCTACATAGTTCTGTTTGTGAATTGGATTCTCTATGCTTGTTCATGAGTACCAAATCCATTTGCTCTTTGCGGCTGATAGTGTACACCAAAAGTTTTTAGTTGTATTGGAAGAGTCTTTAGCCAAGTTCTGTGTTTATGAATCATTTGAAGCTTTTATGGTTCAATAATTGTTATGATGTATGATCATTTGACCTGTACTGTGTATTCAAGCTGAATTACCCATTTAGTATTTTATTTGATTGACGAGTTCAACTTCTTCCTCTTGCGGCAGGGAGTTATCTAAAGATCGGGAATTCAGTAGAGAAGTGAGCAGCAGTGGCGATGTTTCTTTGTTGAAATCAAAATCAGTAAGTTTTTTGTTGTCTAAATTTATTTATTTTTCATTATCTGTATGTACTGCAGCAGGTACTCTTGGTGGTGGGTTACGATCAAAATCAGTAAGTTTTTTGTTGTTTATTTTTATTTATTTTCTGCCTTGATGCATCATCTAATTGCAAAATATATATATATATAAATATTATAGGAAAATAAATGAAATTCTGAATCTTTTTAATATACTCCAATGTTGACTTATTTTCAAGTAATGTCACTTTTACATTCATTTTCCGAAACTATCAGCAATGAAATGGGCTTTACATTTTTTTTATCATCTATTCAGCCTTTAATGTAATGTTATCCTTCATTTCTCTTTTGACAAAAAAAATTATCAGCAAAAATTATCAGCAAAGAAAGAAAAGGAAAAGAGAAAAAGAAATTAGCTTTTACTTCATTTCTCTTTTCCCTTTCCTTTTCTTTACCCCCCACTAATCCAAGATCCAAATATAGCTTTAAGATGACAAAATTGCTTTTAAAAAATTGGGGTTTACAGAGGTAGTTTCTACAGTTAAAGAAGGGAACAAAATGTGGTTTGTTATTTAAAAATGACTGAGAAAGATGATGAACCACACATTTTCGTG
Organism: Camellia granthamiana; assembly: GCA_036172215.1. Lineage (NCBI taxonomy): Eukaryota > Viridiplantae > Streptophyta > Magnoliopsida > Ericales > Theaceae > Camellia > Camellia granthamiana. The sequence continues at coordinate 13,235,976 of CM069916.1, forward strand.
TGATTTTGCCAAAATTCTGTTTTTGCAGCACTCTTGACTGGGATATTGATCCTCTCCATTGCATATTTGTAATGGAGAGGTTCCATTGTATCATCCAACAGTGAGTGTAATGATTTTTTTAATTTTAATTAATTATAAGTTTACATTCTTATTTTATAGCCATTAGATTTGTAATGGAAATCTTCCATTGCATACATGGAATGAAGAGGATCAAAGTCCGACTGACTGTATGTCAAGCCACATGAAACATATTTGATGCATCTTACTGTTGTTTGGTTCATTTAGAATTCACAGCCATTTGGGAAATATACTATTTCTGTTTTGTTTCTCAAGAAGTTTCTCCCTTTGTTTTCTCCTTTTCAGATTGTTGATTGCATTCATTTAGATCTCACTGAAACTTGGAAATATACTGCTATAGCCATCGTGTTTCTCAAGAAGTTTCTCTCTTTGTTTTCTCCCTTTCAGATAGTCGATTGGATTAAGGGCTTTCTCAACATTACCTCTGACCCTGCCACATTCGTTTAGGTTTGTAGTTCAAAATGCTTTTATGGAATAACTTGTCGAAAAAGAAAAAATAAATTCCAATACATATATTTTTATTTTATTTTATTTTCAAATGCTACAATAATTCATAAGATACAGCTAACAAGTTGTCTCCTCCTGGATTAATGCCGGAGAGCATTCACCAGAAAAAGGTGGAAGAATAAAATATATCTCATTTCAACACAGCAATGCAATGGTTGCGATTCATTTCTTATCATAATATCCAAAGCAAAAATCACTTTTGGTGAACTTGTCACTTTGTTTATTTATTGTTTCCTCCACTGGCCATTGGCCAATATAGAAACAAATTAAAAGATGTCTACATATATCTACACATTTTTTTACTACTTTATTTGCTATTTATATTTTTTTCATTGATCATGGAAAGCAATTTTCAGTCTCCTACATGGTCTTGCAAATCTAATCTGGTCATTCTACTTTAGTAATTTTTATTTATTTATTATTTTTTCCTGGAAATATGATTTTTACGGTTTTTGTGTCATCAGGGGGCACTTAAATTCTGGAGAAAACAAGAGGTGATTTCTTTTCCAAAATTGTTAATCTACTGAGAGAAGCTGCAGATGTTTGCTATAATAGACTTAAGGAAATCCCTTGCATTACTTGCCCAAGCAAACCTGAAGGATCTATGTTTGTAATGGTAAGGATGTAAAATAATTTGAAATGGACTTGTGATTCAAAGTAAGTGGGTCAAAGATGTCTTCTAACAAGGAGTGTTTGCATTTTAGGCGAAACTAAATCTATCAATCCTGGAAGACATTAAAGATGATGTTGACTTCTGTATCAAGCTGGCTACAGAGGAGTCTGTAGTTGTTCTTCCAGGTAAAAAAAGCATACAATTTTAGCTTCTAAAGTAGTTTAACCACAAGACTAACAATTGTTTCCTAAAAAAATTACAAATTAATTTGACAAATTACAAATTAATTACACTATCAGCAAAAATTACAAATTAATTTGACAAAAATGAAAACTAAAAAAATTATTTTTGAATTTTCTAAATTTATTTCATACCAAAAAGAGGATATATAGTGTAATTAATCCTAATTTTTATTTATTGAATTGTAATTATATGAGGTTGCAATGGAAACTCATCTATCATCTATTTTTCTCTCCTCCTTCCTTGGTGGGTTCTGTTTATAGATTTTATTTATTGAATTGTAATTATATAAGGCTTTACTTCTGATTTACCATCATAGTGAGTACCTTTTGCTCTAGATAGATTTGTCATAGTTATAAATTTAGTGTGTTTGTTATTTAGAACATTTGATTATGATAACGTGCTTGGATTATGATAACCTTATTATGTTGATTCTAGGTGACTCACTTTTTTGTTGTGTTGATTCTTATTATAGCTCACTAATACTTTAAGTACACTGAGATAACGTGTTTTTTCATTATTTATAACTTATTTGATTATGAATGACTATTGATTATTTAATGAGGTTATGTTGTGTTGATTCTTATTATTTGATTCTTCTTTTTGAATTTTGGGTTGCAGGGATGTCTAAAGGGTGTCACACCTAAGTACAGCTTGAAGCCTCTTGTGCCAAGCCTGTCTGATATAAAGCCTGATATTGATGTTGAGAAAATGTTTTTTTAGATATTTTCTTTGAAGAAACTATTGTATTGTGGCTATTCTTCATTTGAACTGGTACTACTTTGATTTGAATTTGGAAACTTTTAGTTTTAATTTTTGTCAAATTTACTTTCTATGGTTTGGGAATAGAGTGGGTTTGATATGTGGATGTCAATTTTTTTTTAATATGATTGGATGACATTTAATTTTGTGAATTTTAGCTATGAGATTAAATGATTACAAAATTTAACTTTGATTTTTAGCGACGAAAATGTGTTGTAGAGAAAGTTATATGTCTTTTAGCGACCAAATATCATAGTCGTTAAAAGTGTCATTATTTTGTTTTTTGCGACCAAATTGGGACATTTTATGACGAAGTATTAGCGACCAAATGTTTAGTCTCGTAAAATCAAACATTTTGTGACAATATAAAATTGGTCACTAATTGTCATTTTTGGGGACATTTTCAAAAATTGGTCGCTAAAGACTTTTCTAGACGCACTTTTAGTGACTTTTTTAGTGACGAAATTAATTTTGTCACAAAAACTATTTAGAGACTAAAATAATAGTTTTAGGGACCAAATAATTGGTCGCCAAAAGTCTTATATGTTGTAGTGACTTACCCAGCGGCAAGACATTCTTACTAAACCCTCTGGCTTTTGAGGGTCCTTGCAAATCTCCAAATGTCCAAATACAGGTAGAATTTGTGGCTATTTATTTTTGATTTTTTGATTTTTTGGTGTGATAAAAAATAAAGCAATGTGTGGCTATTTATTTGTGAGCGAGTGTTTGTGTCGGTATTTGAGAGAATCATATACATGGTTTATTCATTCAATTTACAATCCATAAAAACAATTTCTCAACAGAATAAGTAAGAAAATTAGGTTAATGTTCATTACCCATTTTTTTTGTGTGGAAATTAATGTTCATTAATTTTGTGATATGCAAATATGTGAAACTTCTTTATTTGGCCATTTTAATGGCAAATCTCAGGGACTCTTATCGCACCAGGCCAAAAAAAAAGGGTGGTCAAATTGCTAAAGCAACACTTGGATTTACTTCTCAAGTGTTGATGGTCTCAATATCCATGGCAATGGACATATCAATGATCAGGGTTCAGCTTGGTGGGGGAAATCAAGCTACATAGATGACAACTCGGACTCGGACTCAGACTCACACTTAGATTTGAACAATTACAAAGTAAGTTATAATTAATCTTCATGCATTGAAATATTTACTACACATGCACACTTACAAATATATATATAAGTTTTTAATCAAAAATTAATGATTTTATTTTCAGGCAAAGAGTAGCTGTGATCGACCAATGGTAATTTTCTTAGCACTTGATACAAAGATATGAAATTCATATTGCTCATTGTTTGGGGCCTGTTTGGTATTTTGTGATTTTTAAATTTATTTATTTATTTTTATGCAGGCTCTACGGTTTCACAAATGTAATCGATTTGAGTTGAGATTCATGCTCTCCTAAGCCTCCACACTGCAAATAGAGAGAGATGCTTTTTCAAAATTTTATTTTTATAAATTTTGTTTCGAATGATTAGATTTCTTTTTTTCTTTTGATCTGAGAATATTTAGACCATGAAGGACACTTTTGTCAAGATAATCGCCTAATAGGCCTTGTGCTCAGAAATTCAGCTTTTACTCATGAAAAACACTCTTACATGTTCCCAAAAAAATGTGAAAAATATAAATAAATAAACAAAGAGAGAGTTTCTACTACCTTATACCATGGCCTGGTTCACAATTAACTCCTGTAATATTACTATTAGAGCAACCAGATTTGACAGCCACACAGTCATCACCTGTTTTCATTTGTTTTATTTATTATATATGAAGGAAAAAAAGTTAAATGATTGGCCAACAATAACATCAAATGTCAAAATAACCCACAAAGACAAGGTACAGAAAAAATTTGTATGCCATTTAAATTCATTTTAATGGAACTCAAATTACCAGTTGCAATGAAGAAGTCACGAGTGGTAACTTGAGAAGAGTTAGATATATCTATTCCATCAAAGTTACGTCTGGTTTCAGGTGCTATTATTTGAATACTAGAGACAGTCACACCAATAAGATTTTTATTCAAGGAAGCAAATTAATAACTCCAACACATGATGAGCAGCATCAATATTCAGGGCAGATTCTTATGCACTTTTCAGCATCGCAAAGTTTGACACATTTATCATCACCACTTAGCATCTTGAGATCACTTTCCTTGCAACGAATCCACCAGCAACCAAACAATGCTAATAAAGAAAAACCAACGAAAAGACTCATGTACATGAACAGATAAACCCATCGTAGTTTCTTAGTAAATGGATCCCCAATCAGTTGGATCCTATTGTTAATGTTGTTGTTTATAACCTCTTCTGGACCTCTTGCTTGTTCCAATCTCTGCTCGTATTCTTGGTAATGTTGCCAATTTATATCTTGTTGGTCGAGTGATCTTTTGTACTTGATTCCGATCACGAGCAACGCCGAGAGGTTGAGAGCAGAGGCGATGAAGGAGAGGATGAAGGGGACCACCAGTCTTGACATTTGACAGAGGATGAGGCATTTGAGACCACCGTGGATATCACTCCCTGGAAGAGGAAGTAAAAATTTGCTACTTGGAAAGCTGTTGACTGCAGCTTCTGTATTCTGCCATCTTGCTTCTCAATTATCGTTAGCATTTCTTGCTGATTCATGGTTTTTTTTTTGGAGAAAGAGAGAATAACACATGAGGAATGGAGGCTGTCACATTTATAAGGGAAAAATTTAATATGATAAGCGTTATACACTTTTTTTTGGGGAAGTCATCACTATAAAAAATTCATCAACATGAAAAAATTCATCAATATAATAAGCGTTATACACTTTTTTTTTGGGAAGTCATCAATATGAAAAATGCATCATTACTATGTTTTTATTTTTTTAATTTTTTATGGGAAGTCATCACTATAAAAAATTAAACACGTCTCTCAAAATTTAATTTCACAGGTGTCTCAAAATTAGAATTATGATGACAGTTATAACAAAATAATTTAATATTTGCGTTTCGTTTGGTTTAACATAAAATATTTTTGATTCATTTTATGTTGTTTGATTGGCCAAAAAGCAAATAAATTTTTTTTTATGGAAAATATTTTTGCATTATTTTTCCAAAAATGACTTACTTTTAATATTTTTTCAAAAATTCACAATTAATTGTTGTGAATTAATGATTTTGTGAATTAATTCTAGGTCTCGTTTGGGAACAGGCTAATTTAGTAACTTTTTAGCTATTTGGCTAAAATATTAGCTAAAAAAAGCTAGTATGTTTGAGATGACTCTTTGGCTTTTTACGAAAAGATGTGCAAAAAAAAAGAGAAAAGAGAATCTTTGATTTTTTGGTATGAGTTGTTAGCTTTTTGATTTTTTTTTAGTGACTTTTTGACTAAACGGGTCGCTTCCCAAACGATAATTGTTAAATCATTTAATTCTAATTATGAATTAACCTGTGAAATTAATTCTTAATTAATTGAGAGACAAAAATCATTAATTGTTGTGAAAATGTTAGGTATCATGAAAAACCTTTCATGAAAATAATCATAAAAATTTTGTGACCATTGGATTACACTTAGAATAAAGCGCCACACACTAATCAAGGTAATCCAAGGATCAAAAATTTTTCATGATCATTTTCATAATTTTTTTTTCATGATCCCTAACTTTTCCCAATCACTAATTAAGCATTAACCTGTGTGAGAGAAAATTAATTCTAATTGTCCATGATTAGAAGGTGTCAAAATCAACCTTCTAACAACAATTAATGATTTAATTCACAATTAATGATTTTCTTCACAACAATTAACAATTTTCAACAATTAATGAAATTACTCAAATTTCAACAATTGTTAATGATTTTCAACAACTGTTAAATCAAATTTTAACAGTTTATTACTCAGCCTGATAAACTTATATACACTATAAAAAGCAAATTATTAAAATTTAATTCGTATTTGATTTGCTAAAAGCTCGTTCAAAATTGACTCATTATATAAAAAGGGTCCTCATTTTTTTGTTTTGTTTTTTAGAGCAGTAATCATTCCATCAAATTGGTATAGACAAAATTATCCTCACATTTCACTTAAAATAGAGTATTGAAAGGCAAACTGATTTAGCCTTTGTTTTGGAAAATTCTATTTCCATATACGTAATTAACTTAGTGCACATTTTTTCTCAGTATACATATTTATTAATTTGATTATTAATTAAATTTTTCAATCCACATACTTTACAATTATACCATTTACTCATAATCATTGTACACACACCACTCAACCCTCTTTTCCACACACATTTTATTTTTATTTTTTATTTTTTATTTTTATGTTCTTCGGTTTGGGGATTTCGGTGGGCTTTCTGAAATTATTCATTTAATTTGAAACTTAACTTCCGAATAAAAGTGATTAGTTTGACAAATTTGTTCTAAAAAAAAAAATTAAAAAAACTTTCAGGAATGATGTCCAAATATAATGAAATAATTCGATAGTTGATGTCTGACTGAAAGCCGCGAAGGGATAAGAAAAAAAAAGTTTTGTACGAAAAAACTAACATTTTCATCACTAAAGCAATATGATGGTTGTTATGAGAGTATTGCTTTGCAAGCAATAGATGAGTATGAAGTGTGTAGCAAACAAATTGACAACAATAAAAAAATTAGGGTTTAGTTTTTTTTAACCCAAAATGTGTACATTGAGATTTTTTTTTTGTTTTTAAAAAATGTGTATAGAGAATAATTTCATATAATATTATGGGTACTAATAGAGGGAATTAAATCATTAATTGCTAATTGTTAATTGTTGTGAAGAAAATCATTAATTGTTGTTAGAAGGTTGATTTTGAGACACCTTCTAATCATGGACAATTAGAATTTAATTTTCTCTCACACAGGTTATGTAATTGAGATTATATATTTTTATATTTGTTACAAAACAAGTGTGGACAAGAGGAAATTATGTATCTCACTAATCCAGTTAGATAACAAATCCTATGCTAATCTCATGGATTATTAATTCCCTCACTATTAATTTCGTTGATCAAACATACCAAAAAGACAAAATTATCCTTGGTTTTTTTAGAAATGGTTTTGGTAAAAACATATTTCCCCCCTAACTTTGGACTATATTTGAGGTGGGACCCATGCGCTGAATTTGTTGAGTCCATGTGGCAATGTGTTTTTCACCGTATTATGATTTACGTCGTATATTTGATTGTTCAAAATCATTATCGGATGAATAGAAAATCGATACCAAAGTGTGCTCCATGAAAATGGTGACTTGGTGGGTTTCCCATAACGTATGAGAAAAAACTTGTAACGCCCTCAAAATAAGATATAATCATCCATTTATAAAATCCATAAAACATAATAGAAATGTTACCTGTTACATTTATCAGAGTATTCTTTACAAAGATATCAAACAAATATGTCCTACGGGCTTACAACTTTCCAAGCCATCCCTTAGTTAAAAGTCAAAAAGTCAAAAAGTCAACTCACTTCCTAAGCGGAGGCTCAGTGTCTTTCATTGGATAGAGAAACAAGACAAAGAAGGCAAAGTAATGGCCACTCCACTCAATTAGTATTTTGGATGAGTGAGGGTTGTGAAGTTTTTAGTTCTCTCGAGAGATTTGGGAGCAAAACAACAAACTTGTTATAATTTAGGTCGTTACCAACTAGGGTGGGCACAGGTTGACTTCAGAGTCAATTTGCAATATTTATTAGGAAGATTTTATCTACACATCATGATTTTCACAGCATACACTATTTAATCATTAAATTTATATAACAATATATCTTTAAGTAAAATTATTATTAAGGATAATGTAAGTATATATATTCATTCAAGTAATTTATATATGAAAATACAAATCTCTCTTTACACACTATCACTCAAGGTTTTGAAAACCGGATCAGACAGGCCAGTCCAACCGGTTGAACTGTTGCTTAGTCGGGGTTCCGGTCCAGATATACTCTCTAAACCGTTCGAAGCTAAAAACCGGCCTATTTAGAGAAAATCGGAAAACTGGCGGTTGAACCGGTGAACCGATCGACCTAGAGTTGGTTCGCCGGGTTGATGGATTTGGAAATATATATTTTTTTGATTTCTGCTAACTTTTTGTTTTCTTTTTTTCTTCCTTATATATATATATATATATAAAATATAAGAATATAAGAAAATTTTAATTGGAAACGCTCTTTCAAGGGTCTCCTCTTGTAAGGAATTCCATTAGAAGTTTGAAATTATTGTGAAAATTTCCACCTATTTATAAGAAAAAAATTCTTTCAAAAAAACTCAAGAAATCCATGTGGGATTTAATCAAATGTGTTGGAGGGAATATTGAAATTTTCATATTCCTCCAAATTTTTTGTTCTTTTTTCAATCAAAATTGAATTAAAATCATATAGAAGGAATATTAAATATTTGATTTCCTATTCCAAAATTAAAATTAATAATATTTTAAAATATATTATTATATTTTTCAGTAACAAAATATTAGGACAAATATTTAAGGTAATTTAATATTTTTAATTTATAATTTTATTACTTATATTTTATTTAAATATAATTTTAATATATTTATTACATCACGGTTCGATTCCGATTCAACTTGACGGTTGAATCGGTGACCCATCCACCTGATCCCTTTTTTGGTTTGCTCATTCGTCCGATTTTTAAAACATTGCTATCACTTATACATTATATCTTTTAGAACAAATTTCTGTTGCAACACTGTTCATTCTTACAATTATAATCTAACACACTATATTCAATGTCTTCACCATTATAATCTAACACACTACACTCATCATCTTTACCATTATAATCTTCATAATTATTTTTCAAACTCAAAACATTATTGCCTTTGAAGATTTAGGATTTTGAGAATATTGAAATCAATTGGCTTCGAAGATTTGCACACCATGAATGACACTCAGATTATTAATTTGAAACAATATATTAATGAAAAGGTCAGTTTACATTTTTGTTGGTCTCGTTCGTATTGAAAATGGCTTATTCCTTTGTCACGTATTCAAACAATCAGAGTTGAACATTTATAAGATGTTCAATTATTTACATTTGAACAAAATTATTTTGTTCAAATTATTCATGTTGATCAAAAAAATAAATATTCATATATATATATAAATAAAAAATAAAAATAGAACATTTTTGTTGTGATGTGTACCAATTTATTAGCTTAGGAAAAGTTATAGTGTGAATTGAAATATATTCACAATCTAAAAATTATTATGTATGTTTACTAAGTAATGATATGCACTGACAAGATCAATGGTGTATAAGGCTTCGTTTGGGAAGTGGATTGGCTTTTTAACTATTTTAGGTTGGGACTAAAAAGTCTCGTTTGAAAAGGGCTTTTTGACTTTTTTGACTTTTTGTGAGAGAAAGAATGTAATGATTATGGGTTGAATGTGATGTTTTGTCTTATTGAACTAAAAAACTTATTTTATATTTTTGTGACTAAAATAGCCCCAATCTTTCTTTCCAAATGAAGCCTAAATAAAATTACCCTATTTATTAAGAAATTTTGTGTTTATCGAAATTCGGCTGAGCCCAATCATAGGACCATTGTGGTCATTTAAGTCCAACACCCACAAAAATAAATAAATAATTAAACTCAAATTCAAATTCAAGTTAGGCCTAAAAATTAAATGGATTAAAACAATTAGTCCAACCCAGCGTTATGGATCAAAATATTAATACTAAAGTTCTATTAAAAGAGAGTTGGGTTGGGCTGGGCAGACTAGGTTAGTAAACCCATGTTCACAACATACAACTCAAAATTTATTGGTATCAGATAGATGGACCTCTAAATTTTTTGACGCAAACTTCCTATCTATGTAGCCGGCGATTCTATTTGAATCCAAAATATGTCTCAGTGCGCTTAATTTAAATTTATAAATTTTAATTTCTATTATATCTTAATATAAATTTACTAATAAGAACAACACATATTAAACTCTAAAATAAATTTTTTTCTCTCATGATATCAGTTATTCCTATTTAAATCTCTGTATCTTCTTTCTCAAGAGATTAAAGTTATTTCTTCTTCTTCTTCTTCTTCCTCATCCTCCCTCCAAAACTCCAATCCATCCTACCAAAACTCACCATCATCATCGACATCTTTGTTTTTTTTTTTTTTTTTTTTGAAACCATAAACCCTAAAAGAAAGTTTGAACAAAATTAAATAATGGATGAGAGTAATAATCAAAATAGTTTTTTCAAGCAACCCATCAAAAATGAGGTAAGTATTCATATAAAGGGGTTTCACAATTTTTGTAGAGCACCATCAATTGTTTTCTATATTGTTTTTTGGACAAAAATTAAAGGGTCCAGTAGTTAGATTAACAATAACATATTATTGGAGTTGTTCTTATTTTGATTTTTACTTTTCTACAAACATTCTTGTGCATAATTTATAATGTAAAATTTTTTTTTCCGTATTGAAAATTTTTATAATGCTTATGTTAAAGTTTGATTTTTTTTTTTTTGTATTTGAGAATTATTTTATGCATTGAAAAGTTTTTGAAATAATTTAGTTTTTTTAATTTGTTTATTATTTATTATTTTTGTTTACCTTGAGGGTAATTTGAGAAAAATAATAGGGTGTAATAAAAGTAAAATAAAATTTTAAATAATTAAACAGGGTGTACTTAAAAATTAAGAGTACTTAATGATTTCTTGAGGGTAAATAGAATCCCTGGATGACAGAGAGATGATAGAATCGAGCAAAATAAATTCAATTAGACACTTGGCTGGAGAGGCCACTCAACATTTAATTCTAATGCGTGTTAGAATTATGATCACATTTTTAACAAAATCATTTAACATTTGGGTTTCGTTTGTTTTAATGTAAAATATTTTTGATTCATTTTATGTTATTTAGTTGACCAAAAAGAAAATAAAATATTTTTTAAAGAAAATATTTTTACATTATTTTTTCAAAAATGACTCTTAAAAATTTGATAAGCCAATTTTTAAAAAGTTAGACTCTGACTTACTACATTTTTAATACAATTAATTTTTTCAAATAAATATATTAGCTCACTAAAAAGTCATAAATGACACTTTATTAAATCAAAATTTCTCTTTTATACAATCAAATAATTTTGTTTCAAGTGTCAACTAAATACGGAAGAACAAAAACAAAAATATTTTTTCTATGTAAAATCAATTTACAAGAAAAATATTTTTTGTGTAAAATAATTTACATTAAAATAAACAGAGCCTTGGTGAAAGGGGCAAAGGCTATACGAAATAGAAGGGTTTTTTTTTTTTTTTTTTCTTCATCTCCTTTGGGCTTCTACTCTTGAGATAGGGATATTCTAATCCTTGGTATTGCAACGCCCCAAAATAATTACAATATATTTACTACATCCAACTACATTCATTAAGTAGATACAATCATTTCCCAACCTTTACATCACGAATCTTCATGGTTTAGACAAAAGGTTCCACATGCAATTATACATTCAATGGTAAGAAAACACACGAATCTATAGCATGTGAAACATATAGTCTCAAAATAAGAGAAAATGCCCTTATGGGCTACAACTTCCAAGGCTTAAGTCCGGTTACACAAAAGTGGTTTCTCGAACCTATACAAAAATAGCCCTTGCCTTTACATAGTTCACAACGAAATAAAAGAGCAACTACTCTTCTCAATATATCCATGCCCTCAATTCGGCAGGATCACCACATCTTTACCTACACCAAAATCCCATAGGGGTGAGCATAAAGCCCAGTAGAAAATTCTCACAAAGTATATACAGTTATGCACATTCCCTCAACATAAAAATGTAAATGTAATGCTATGCCATTGCCCATATATAAGGAAAATATTCATTTCAATGCACTATTTCAAGATCACCATGTTCTCAATAATACTTTGTAATCCCATCAATTTCAAACTTCCAATATTTAAACCAATAGGGGCGGTAAATACGACACTGGTAATCCCTAGATTGGTGTCTGCAAGTAGACTATACAAGTACTACAAAATCATCATTTTTACCGGTATTAACCGGAAGGCTCGACACCTATCCGCGCGGGTTTCTGGTTTTTCACTATGGACACTTAGGCCAACTTATCAAGTTCATCTACACCTCCTATCTGGATTTACCAACGTATTTACCCCGTACACATTTCAATAGTTCTCATTACAATATAATCTTTCTCAATGTAAATGTTTTTCCAACTCATATCCAGATGCACAAAGATGATAATGAATCAATTGAATTCATGATGCAATAATTCCATTTCTCATTTCCTTTCTTCAAAACTAGTTCACCAAAATGCTCATGTGCCATCAATCCATGTTAATAACAAATCCTCAACATGCACAAATCACACAAGTTAGCCTCTTCAAGGCAATATGAGATGCTTTCAACATAATCTCCAAGATTTCGCAATTTTCACATTTCGTGATGCGTGATTATTGACCACTTTTCAACAACACACACATTCAAGTGTTTAACAAAAATATATTACAATGACATCTCATTTCTCATACATCAATAGGTTTCTATTCTAGCCAAACAAACTATGAGACTTATTCTCATTTAACCTCTTGACACAAAATAACAAATAGGTATATCTCTTATTTGCCACAATCCCTCAAATCTCTAGGGTTTTCATCAAAACCCAACATTTTCCCATTTCTTGGTGAAAACCCAAATCAAAACATCTTTCTTTGATTAACAAGATGAAACCCTCCAAGATTGACCACAATTTTGAAAGTTTAAAGAAAAACCCTCTTTTGAAATAAATCTCTACATTTTGAAATCACAAGGTTGAAATCATCAAAACTAGGAGAAAACTCTTAAATCATCATCAAAATAGCAAAACTAGTATATATATCTCAAGAATCCCTACCTCAATGTGTGATGAAGAAAGTGGAAACCCTAGCTTGATGGAGGACTCTTCAATTTTTCGACAACACCAAAAGGAGCCCTAACTTGGATCTTCAAGATTGGTGTGTGTAGACACCCCATTTTTGACCGTCCTCAAGACTTGGATATCACCGTTGGAACACTCGGTGATCATCCATGTTTGTGTTCGTCTTGAGTTCCCGGAAGCCTTGGCAGCGTGCCTCGTCTTAGGACCTCTCGACTCGACTGTTTTGTGTCTAGTTTTGCACCAAACACTTGTGTTTTGCCTTTGAGAGGCAGGGTAGGGCTTGTAGACCATCCCCACCCATCACCGGCCAGGGCTTGAGGCCACCGGCTGTGTTTTGTGGCCACCGGCCAAATGTTTGGCTGACCGACACTATAGATGGCCGGCCGGCTATCTTTTTTTGGTCAATTGCACTTTTGGCCGGCCGACTACTGTGCATCTGCTTTTGCAGATATTTTCTCACAGCTGGCATGCATTTGGCTCCCCCTCCATACACGTGTATGGAGGGATCTCCCTCTATTTAGCTTCCTTTGGAAGCTTTATAAGAGGGAATTGGCTATAAGAGGGGGGCTTCTCTCCCTCTTTTAGAGGTTAGACATTTTTAGAAAATATTTTAGGGTTAGAGTTTTTGAACAAAAAAATCAGAGATATACATATATATATCTGTCAAATATATTCTCTCTCTATATTTCCCTCTCTCTCCTTCCTTTTGTGTGTTTTGTGGCCTAAAAGTGCATTTTTACCTTAGTTTTGCACTAAGACACACACTATCACACCTTACTTCGACCTTGAGGGGCTTGGAGGGTTTGTTCTTGAGTTTTTGAACTGATTTTGATCAAAAGAAGAGGGCTGCATTGGCTGTTCATCAAGGGTTCTTCAAGGGTAATCTCTTTACTTTAGATTCCCCAATCTTGCATTGTTTTTTTTACCTATCTTGCATATTGTTTTAGACTTTGTGTATAACTAGAAAAAGTCTTATTTTTGCATGCTTGAGATCTTTCATTAAGGTTGTTTTGGCATTTGGGGTCGACCTCCCCCTCTTAGCTCCATTTTGGCCTCTTTTGGTGCTCTTTTGTTAAGCTTTGTTTACCTTGGTGTGTTGGCCTTCTCACCACTGAAATCCAGTGGATTTTCAGTGGTGAGGAAGGAGGTTTGAGGTCTTGTATAGGGGAGGGACACCCCTCTCCCCTTTGTGCTTCATTTGTGCATGTTTTGGTTCAATATGGTAGCATGCATGCTTAGTTGTTTGTGACTCCATTTCAGAGGCTTTTTGGGTGTTTTGGGTCATATTATATCTCTGTCCTATGTGGGTTTGTAGACCCTTAGCATGCATTTTGTACTTGCTTTTTATTCCTTCATCTTGCCTAGAAATGTATCATGATATTTGACCACCATGCTTTCATGTTTTGACTTTACTTTGTGAAGTTCTTGGCCATATTTTGTCATGCTTAAGGTCTGTTGGCCATTGATTTGGTCTTGTTTAGCATGTTTGATATAGTTGCTTTACACTTTGGCTTGTGAGCCCTAAGGATGTGAGTCCTAAACATGCATTGGTTAGGCCATTTCAATGATTTGGAATCATTTAACACGCTATTTCAGTCCCTATACCATCTTACATGTCTCAATTTATCATCTCTTTCATGTCTTGAAATGTTGGTCTCTTATGCCTTGAAATGTGCATTGTGTATGCCTATGTATTTGGGGTCATTTAAGCTACCATATGTGTGGGTTTTGGGGCTCATTCTCACGTGCCATAGCACTGATTTTGTTGGTCTAATATCCATGATTGTCTTCCTTTAGGCATGCTTGAGTTGGCTTTGGTACCTTAGTCTTGGGCTCATTGATTGGCATGCTTGTCTTATGTGATTGGCATCATTATTTTGGCACCTTTAGCCACTGTTTTGGGGGGTGGGCTAAGGTCTCCCTCTTTGTGGTCTACATCCACCTTTGCATGAACATGTTACATTACATTAGAAACATGTTTGCATTGTATCCTACTTGCATGTTTGCTTAATGTTGAGCTATCTCATATACTTGTTGCATATTTGACATGATTTGTGCCTTAGCTTCATTTGCATGCTCGAGCCATGCTTATATACTTGCATTGCATTGTTTGGCTTGGGGTGTCAAGCCAAACTTGAGGTGTGAGAAATGTTCATACTACAAGTGATGTAACACGTCTCAACTCTCGGTCGCCGAGGCCCTTGACTTTGACATGATAGGGTCTTGGTATTCATTTGTGTGTTGCATGCATTTTCATTGAATTGCAACCTTGGCCTCATAGGCCATCATGCATCAAAATGCACAATTGATGGCCCGAGGATCGAGGGCCATGCTCCATTGAGTCCATTGCATGATAGGGAGTGTGGCCACGCTTACATTTGCTTGAAACTCCGTGCCATACACTGTCTGTCCTTTGTTGCTGTCAAAAACCAGTTTCTGCAGGGAGTTTTGGCCGGTCGGCTAAATTCAGTGCCGGCCGGCCATTAATTTTGGCCGGTAGTAAAAAAAGGTGGCCGGTGGTTCCTCCCTTTGGCCGGTGGTATTTGTGCTTGGCCGGTGGCATTCCCCAACATCCATAGAGCATGTCCCAAGACTTTTGCAGTCTTCAGAGAAACAGGGCAGTGTAAACAGAGGCAGCAGTGGCATGGTACGGGTTTTCTAGGCGAGACGGACTCGAGCATGCATCATTCGCGCATTCCGAGGCAGGGCTGCGGCCCATTCTTTCTATTTATTCGCATATTCAATTTGTTAATTGAGTTAGAAATTTTGTAATAATTAATTAGCTAGGGTAGTTGATTTATTTATTCGGATTGTAATATTTATTCGGACCCTCCGAGCGAGGGCAAATGTTTAATAAGTGTGCGTGAGTGTGTGTATGTCTTCCAACCCCACGTCTTTCTTCGCTTTTATTTGCCTGCTTATGATGGTAGACTAGGGCATATTTAAATTAGCATACCTTATGCAATGCATGCGTGCATCCATACATTTGTCTTGCATGCACCGGGCTCGGTGCATCATACTAACTGCATCTGTATTTCAATTCCAAATTGAATACGCGTTAGTTGTAGCATTTCACATGTCATAGTAGATTAGCCGAGCCTATTGTAGTTGCATCTTGTATGTGTTGCATTAGCCATCTTAACATGAGCTAGGATCACGCATTGATTACTAACTAGCTTTTGTTTTGGCTCGGAGTACTAGGTAAGCTTTTATGCTTTAGCATATCGCATGCGTGTGAATGTTGCCATAATAGCATGATTACCATGAGGCTAGCTGCTTATGTGATATAACTGCTTGAATGCTTGTGGATGGAGGTCAAATTACTTAAATTGGAATAATGCATTAAAACTGTGAGTTTTAAGCCCACTAGATAGTGGCAAAACCATCTTTTCTAAAAGCCCACTTGAGAGTGGCAAAATCCGCATTTTAGCCTACTTGCGAGTAGCAAACCGTTTTCAAAACAAACATGAAATGTTTTGTTCCAATTTAGGTGATTTGGTCTATACTTGTTTGCTGTGTGCACAACATAGTAATTCTAGGCTAATAACCGGAATAAGAACGCGTAATGTTTTCAAAACAAGATATCACGGTTAGTATAGGCCGATCTTCGGATCGGGCGGGAGGGGGGTGCTCATAGCTGACCTTCCCCAATCGTACCCAAGTTCCTGAGCCGAGGCAACTTTGGTGATGACAAACACGTGGCCTTTGGCACCGAGTCAGGGTTTCCTAAATTACCCCATTAAAAATATTTAGGTGGCGACTCTGTATCTGGCAAAGCAGTCCATGTTTGGCACTTCTTTTCTAAAAATCTGTTTTCTCAAAACGATTTGCCGGATTTGGACTCTTTGGTTCAAGATTAAGAACCGTGACAATTTGAGTCCGAACTGTAGTAAACCCGCAAAGCGAACGGAACGGGAGTCATCCTCCCGGGGCGTTCGGGGGACGTCTACAGTGTGAAATGTTGATGATCTAGACCCAAGGATTAGAAGAATCAAAGTATTTTAGTGTTTTGGTGAGGATTTCTAGAGAGGAGGAGGAGAGAAATGAGGTTTAGGGTGAGAGAATGATGTCCAAAATGTGATACAACTTCGGCTAAAAGGGTAAAAAAAAATAGAGTTTCGGACAGCCCGTCTGCCACATGTGCGACGCACCTTCCTGCACGTGCAGAGCGCCTCCCCCGCACGTGCGACCTTCATCCCCGCACGTGCGGTGCCCTTTTTCCGCACCTCACCCCGCTTGTGCATATTAGACAGAATGCGCACCACTAAAGCTCAACCTTCACTGCACGTGCAGCTTCACTCCCCGCACGTGCGGCCTAAGGCCCCACACGTGTGGCCCAAGCCCAGTAGCCCAGAAAATTTTCACTTCACTCCCGGGCACTTCGGATTTGACCCCGCACCCCTCGTATGAAAGAAACTTCAACACCGATTAAAGACGAGAATTAGAATTACATTGAGGAAAACCCTCCGAACAACACAACCCCAAACACTCAACAAGGCTCCAACTTAACTCGACACTCCCTTAGGGTAGATCCAAGGTTAAACAAGGGAAAGCGAAACTAGTGACACACCTGGCCATCACAGGTATGGGTTTTAACTTAGGTATTTCTCATTTTGTATAAATGGTGGAGTTTGGGAAGATTTGGGTGAAGCTAGGGTTTGGGTTTGAATTTTGAAAGAGGGATTTTCTATATTTGGCTTCATATATGTAGATAAGGGCTTGCTTATGATGTTATATGAAAATAAATTGTGAGGTTGGGTTTTGGGTATGATATTGGGAAAAAGGGGAAAGTTTTGCCCTAGTTTGTGTTAAAGAACTATTTTGAATAAACAATGAAATTGATGTGGGAAATATGAAATTGTAAGGTTGTATAATTGAATGGTGTAGTTGGATTTGTTAAATCACTAATTTCCCCATATATATATATATTTAGGTACATTGGAAAATAATTTCCCCATATGCTTTCATTACTCTATTTACAATTAGAGTTCTAATTCTCACTCTCTCTCATCCTTTCACTATAGCAACGGCGATTTGCGATGGTAACAATCTAGCGGCATCAAGATTGTGACTATCAATAAAAAAACGCGTAATTAATCATAACCAAAACATAAAAATTGTGATAACCTAACCCGTATTATGCTTAATTATACATGTGTTTACGTGTTTAATATGAATTTGCAAGTTAAGTATGTGAATTATGTAATTTTGGATTTTATATCTGTTGAATGTAGGAAAATTTGTTGCAATTAGAACTTTGAACTGAAAATTATAAGCCTTAGAGGTGTGATAAACCAAAACCGACTTCATATGTGTGATTAGCATGATTTTTAGAGCCTATGGTGAAATTTCGTAAAATTACGATTCGTAATGTTTTAATTAGCCTATATTATATATATCTCTCTAGTTCTTGAGTTCATCATTTATTTTTTTGGGGAAGAGCTTTGCTAGAGAGAGAAGAAGAGGAGAAGCTAGAGTTTTGGTGGAGATTCAAAGGGCAACCCTAGATTTGAGCTAAGGTATGGAAATTTACTTGGAATTCTTATATACAACTCATTTATTACTTGAAAACATATAGAGATTTGAAGATTTGAAACCCTTTTGGGTTAGGGTTTTGGGTTATGTGTTTATTTGAGCTAAACTAAGAAATGGGAACTTGAATGTTTTGATTTTGCATGGTTGGAGTTCAATCTTGTGAATAATGTATGAAAGAAACCCTAGATAATTCATGAAAACAAGATTTGTTGAAAGATTGCTTATGGATCATGTATTTTGAATTTGTTTATATAATGTATGAAATTGTGAAAAGATGAGACCATGAATGTGACGCCCTCAAAAATAGTACAAGACAACCATTCACAAATTGTCATAAACATAGAAGAAATATCATCTCTTCATTCATCAGAGTTTCCTTTACAAAAGATATTACATGCATTACATTTTCATAAACATTAATCTTGAAACTAATTTTTTTTTTGGGTGAATAATCTTGAAACTATAGCATGTAACTCTAACTTCTAACCAACAAAAATAAGTGCCCAGTGGGCTTACAGCTTTCCAAGTTAACACTTGGTTACAACAAAAGAAGAGTTCTAACACTTTTACATATAACGCCCTCGGCTTGAAATTTTACATTTAACACCCAATAAAATATACAAAATGGAGTCTTCAACCCCTAAACCTCCCAAGCTATGTCCTTGGAGGTGGCATGTCCCCTGTATCTAAAAAATGGTGTCCCAAATAGGGTGAGCCAAAGCCCAGTAGAGATATGTTAAACAGTATATCAGAATTAACTAAAACATTAGCATCTGATAAATGTTTAACACTTGAAAACCAACTTACACCTTTCTCATAACCAATCAACAGTGACTCTCATACTTCCATTCACTTACATTTACTTATCCAAATTAATTCATGGACATAGTTCATCATCATCTAAACAATTCGAAATGAGACTACAACTCATTTATCAACACTTCAATCATAAACATTTATTCATACATTTCCATTTCTGGCCATTTTACGGAACTACGTCCGAGGGAACCGGCACCCAAATATATATAAAATTTTGAGACTTTCACCCTAGACACTCCGGCCAACTTAATTATCAATGGAGTCCATCCCCTATCTCCTCCTAAACAATGGAGTACATCCCATATCTCCTCCCAAACAAAGATACATATACAATGTATTTAAATACGTTGTCATATACAATAACCAATTAAATCACATATTCAATGTTTTAATCCAACCGTCATATTCAATGACATAATCCAATTGATTAGTTTTAATTCACCTAATCATCATGCAATTTCTACAACAATCATGGCTATTTTCCACCGATAACCCAAAGTAGATATTTCTAAATAGATAAATAAATCCATCAACAGATAATTTATCAACTTTTCCATAGTTGAGTGATTTATTAATCCAACTACACTATTTAATCACATGTTCCTTCAATTCCATAATTTCCACGTCAATCTCGTTATTTATCCAAAATAACTTATTTAATTCAAATTAGGGCAAATCTCCCCCTTTATCAAATATTATACCCAAGACCAAATTTCATCAATTCTTCTCAACTCATAACATGTTCAAGACCTCTCATGCCCATAAGGAACCCAAATAGAAAACTCTTTTTTTTTTTTTATATATATATAGAAACCAACCAAAATTTCACCAAAAACCTTCCCAAACCATACCATTTATACAAAATGACAATATCTATGTTAAAACCCATATAGGAGAGTAGAATATCCCTACCTCAAGCTTAGAAGAGGAACAAGGAAGAAAAACCCAAAAGTCGACGGAGGAGAAACGACGTTTTGCTCTGATCAAAATGAAGCCCTCAACAAGCTCTACAATGTATGTCAAAAGAGCAAGGTGATGAGAGGCCTTCAAGCAAGTAGATCTAAGGATTTATGAGTGAAAAGTACTTTTTGAGAAAGGGAGAGAGAGTCTCACGGTTTTGAGAGAGAAAAGGAAAGAAAACATGAAAAGGGTTAAGTGAGAGCTTATTTATAGCACTAGGTAAAATTAGAAATAAGCCCCAAAGTCAACCCAAAATATCTAGTCAAAATCCTCAAAAAGTAGGCCCCAAACTGACAGAAAAATCTAGAAAAAACGTCGCAAGTGTTGTCCCTTAGACAGGAGGGGGTTGACCCTATCTTCCAGCAACCAACACACAGACATAAGAGGGTCGACCCTCTCCCAGTCTGGTGTCTACCCTGTCTTCCAACAACTAACACACAGACATAAGAGGGTCGACCCTATCTTCCAGCAACATTTCTAGAACTTCACTAACAGGTAAGGGTCAACTCTTAGGAAGGCTGGTGTCGACCATAGAATGGAATTTCTAAGTCTCCAAGGAACTTTTGACAAGAATAAGTACGAACAACCAAACCCAACAAGTTTAAATCGGATTGTACTTCTCCAAAACTAACACATAACAACACCAAAGATTCCCAAAATAGAATAAAGGGTTCAAATACACTTACCAAAAGCTTTAAAGGACACAAGTGATACAATGAAATTATTGTTGATGCAAGATTGATATGTTTAATGAGGGATTACACTTGTATCATGCTTAGTTATCATGTTTTTGAGTTGTTTTTACATGAATTTGGGCTTGGAAATGAGTTTAGGAAGTTTGCATCTTTGAACCATTTTCGGATTGTCTGATTTTGCCCAGACCGCACGAGCGGAACATGAAGAAAAAAAATGGGGCTTCATTATGCTCCTTGGGTGCTCGAGTGGCCGGTTTTTCCGCTCGGGCGGATTCGGGCCGCACGAGCGGTGAAGACTTCCGCACATGAGGAACCCCTGTTTCAGCCCAAATTCAAAAAGGCATATCTCCTTCATTCGTGCTCCATTTTAGATGATTCTTGAGCCTAAATTCAAGCCCCGAAAGTCTAGTTTCCAATGGTGGTGGTATCACATCCAAATTCTAAATACACAAATAGATATGTTGAAATTAGTGAAGGCTATTCACTTTCTTTTTAACCATTTCATGTTATTTCCTCTCCTAACTCAGTTTCCTTTCGTTTCTTGCTATTTTTCTAGACACGGATTATGACCCATTGAGGTCTAATGAGTTTAGAACCAGCAAACATAATTGGTTAAAGAGCAAAGTAAGGAATTGATTTATTTGGTTAAGAAAAGATTAAGAGAAGCAAATTTAATCAAGAGAGTGATTCTATGTTCCAATATGTTGTGTCATGCACATTGTGTTTGCAGGTCATGATTCGAGGACCGGTCAACCATTTCTGGAAATCACTGTGAGTTATAGTATAGTAAAGATATGTTTTCATTATCTATTTTGATTTATGTACGACATGATCTTCTAAATATCGTATTTTGTCAAAATCCACAAGTTTCCAAGGAATGTGAAATAAGTTATGAACAAGAAATGTGAATTATTGTAATATGATATGGTGGGCCCAAGACCGTTCTATTTATGCTATGACATGATAGAAATTGTTCAATCTTTAAGACCTACTGATATTTGGTATGGAACAAAGTGCTGTATGGAACTAAGTGCTACTGTGGGAGTCACCTCTAGAGTCCGTACGAGTCACCTCTTAGGTCCATACATACCAATATGATTGGGCCTAAGGCTGCTTGTTAAAGGATTGGGCCTGAGACCGTTTGTTAAAGGATTGGGCCTGAGGCCACTTGTTAATTGATTGGGCCTGAGGCTGCTTGTTAAATAATTAGGCCCAAGGCCACTTGATAAATAATTGGGCCCAAGGCCGCTTGATAAATAATTGGGCTCGAGGCTACGTGTTAAATAATTGGGCATGAGGCCGCTTGTTAAATGATTGGGGCTGAGGCCAGTTGTTATATGATTGGGCCAAGGCCGCTTGTTATATGCTTGGGCCTAAGGCCGCTTGGTTTATATGATTATGGATATTGAGAGAACCTTATGATCATCTACTTACACTATTTTACTATATTATTACTCATTGAGCTTCGCTCATCCAATTTTATGTATGCACATGTAGGTGATTAGCAGCATGGAGCACACCCCTAGAGTCAGCTTTAGGAGCCTCTTGTGACCCAATCGAGTCATGCCTCCGAGACGGAGTTTTGTCTTGGCTCACATCACACTTTAACCCTATTATGTTATGCTTTCATAGTCTTGGGTTGTAAACATTATGTACGATTTTTCTCTGGCTCTTATATTTTTGATGGGCATGTATATGTATTATTGTGCTACGTGATTAACTCCATGATTTTGCTCATGATTGGCACAACTCAATGGACTTCTCTTTATTATATGCTTCCGTTTATGGCCCCATTTGCATAAATATTCAGTATGATCGTTTGAGACTTTCGGTAATCTACGGATTACTGACCGGTTATGACCCAAACTTTTAGGAGCGGGTTCGGGTCATGACAGAAATTGAAGACAAAAAATGTACAAAATTTCAATTAAGGTAATCACTAGTTAAGATGAAAATTGGGAAATTCAATATAAGGTTACCATCAAATCAGAGAGAAATCCAATAAAACAATTGTAGGAGATATTGAAACAAGAAAATTCATTCTATAAATGCAAATAAAAAAGAAAAAGAAAAGAGAAGAAGATGGAAACGAGAGCAATAACTCACCTTCAGATTATCGAAGATCAATTAATAGAGAGGAGAAGGAGATACATAAAATTAAAAAAAAAATAAAAAAGAAGATGAAATTTTTTTTGTAGGAATATAATTTTTCTAAATAAATTAAAAAAATTCTAAATGTACATAAAATTTGATAAGAATAATGTGACAATGTTAATTAATGTGTATTTGACTTTATTGTTGAGCCAAATAAAATAAAATAAGATTGAATGTATATTTAGCTTTGGTTGTGAATCTTTAAAAAAAATAAAAATAAAAAATAGGTTGGGGAAAATCCATACGCATCAGGAGATGGGGAGGGTAGTACCTATGGGGAATGGGGAATGAGAAAAATAATTATAAGGGAATGGGTACCAAAATTAAAATCCACCCCATTTAACTCCTATTGTCATCCCTAGTAAAAACATATGGAGAAATTATTTTCCAATCTCCCTAAAAAAAAAAAAAATTTTGGAGAAATTAGTAGGTACCCATCCCCAGTGGAGATTTAAAGAACATCATTTACCCTACTCGATAGACAAGAAAAAAAAAGAAAAATCCATGTATTTGGATTGGGTCTCCATAGATATCCACAGGATAGATTATCCATTGCCATCCTTAATTTCCACCGACTTCTCCAAATTCACATGTTGTATCTATCAAAATTTTGCCTATATAAACAAATGTTTGCTAGATGTTTTGATATGGATAAGATTGAATGAAAAGTGATATATACTCTCTTAATTCTAATTATTTGCTATTTTCTTTAGCTCTCATTTTCTCTTCTATTGCTTTAAGTTTATAACATCTTTAAGTTTCAGTTATTAGTTACTGTATTTGCCCAAAAATGCCAATTGCTACTCCATTCACAATAGTCACCAAGCTAATCAACTTGTCCGGTGTCGATATGGAGATTCGAGAGAAATGGAGCCAATCGCCGAAGGGATGCTATGGCGAGATCATCACGCTGGCCCCCGACGAACGAAGAGAAATAAGTGCGAGAATGTTTCAGCAAACATGTACTGATTCATTGAGATCTTCTCTTCTCAAAATATTCGTGGGCAACCACAACACCAACCTTGTATTGAAGCCTTATGACTTCATCGATTACTCGAGGATCGAATTCAGGAGGGGGACTGATTAGAATGCAGAGCAAATCTTTATTAGAGAGGTTAGGGACACATCCTCTTTCTTGTATAGGTTCAAGTTGAGTCTCTTTCCCTTCCAATCTCTTTCTCTTTAAAAGATGGTTATTTGTTTTTGTTTTTGTTTTTGACCATGCTTTGCCCTTGTTTTCATCTCGTCTCAGGGGCTTGCGTTTTCTTGTGGGGGGGAACAACTTCGATGGTGAGCCAGAACCCATCAATTGAGTCCCAAAACCTGATCGATCACCATCAAGTACCCATTTTTTAAAACTTTTCTTTGTCTATATGTGTGAATTTAGTTTAATTGATGTTTAGTTTTATAAACTTTTGTTTAATGTCAAGAAAAAAAATAAAAATTTCTCTCTTCCAATTTTAGTTTTCCTTGGGAATATTAGGTGAGAAAATATTTTTTACTTTTTGTTTGGAAGGGTAAGATTATCTCCAACCCTTCACTAATTTTTTGATCTAATTTGATTCAAAATTTAAGTAAAAAGTTTTATTTGAAATGAATTGCTTCAATTATTTCATCAAATTTTCATCAAAATCTTTTTAAATATTTTTTTGTATCCCAAATTTCACATTTCATCAATTTTAATTAAAAAAAATTATTTCCAATTCTTCCTTTTAAATTTTCATAAAATTCAAATTTGACGAGTTTTCAATTTGATTAAAAAAAGAAAAAAGAAAAAAAAATGACTCTCCCTTGATTTGATGAACATTTAATAAAAAATGAAGATGATTTTTGAACATTTTTTATTCAAATTTAAATTTCATGAAATAAAAAGTGAAAAATGCTTTGTGAACATATCCAACACACTAGACATATAATATTTGTTAGATAAAATGCCTAATATTTTTTATTTTATTTTATTTTTTTTTCTAAATTCCAACACACTAAGCTTGTAATTAAGCATTTTGTCTTAAGCCAAATTCATTAGCTAAATTAGTTAGCCTTCAAAGCCTTGGGAAAATATCTTTGACTCTTATGATTTTTTTTCCTTCATCTTTATTGCTAATTATTGTTGATATAGCATTTCATAAAATAAATAATGTTTGAATAAATAACTAAAATAAATAGCGTGTTGGTGGATAAATTTGAATTAATAGGTAGGCAAAATAAAATGTATATTTTAGTTTCTTTATTTAGTTTTTCATCAAAATATCATTTTTTTTTAATTTTTGTTGAATTATTTGATTCATTCTTGATTTAATGAAACAAATTTTTCTTTCTTAATTTAATTCAAATTTGGTAAAATGATTGAAACATATTTTTAGACATTTTTTCATCAAATTTTAAAAATAAAATGATGAAAAAATGGAGATGCTCTATAAAAGTAAAGTAAAATAAAGACATTAATGGTGATTTGTTTTGTTTTTTTGTTTTATGCTTTTACCTGTTTTACCAATGGATGGTATTAAGGACAGCGACAAGGATTTAATAAAGAAAGTCAACGATACATTCTTATCTTTTTTTCGTTAGGTAGGGTCGGTTGATTCGATTTTGGAAAAAAAACTTAGTATTAATTGACTATATATGATTTTATAAAATTTTAAACTAAATTAGTTATAAAAATTATAAAATCAAATCAGACCAACCAGTCAGAGTCGGTTCAATTATGATAGTTTTTTTTTCTTAAACCTACCATCAAGAAAGCATTCAGACTCGATTCAATGATGACATTTTTGTAGAAAAATTAGACCTACAATTATGAAACCATAGTTCAATATTGTTTAACAATTAACAACTAGCAAAAGATTTATCGTTCAGTTCAACAATTAACAACTACCTAAAAATAATATTGTTCAACAATTAATTACTAAACTGTCATGCCAATAAAAATTACAAAACTAAAATTGCAACAAGGCTAAATCAGATTTGCATCAAAACTACAAGATAAAATGGGTAAATTACACTGACCTTTCCTAAAGTTTAAAGAAAATATAGCATGTAACGCCCCGAAAATAATCCCACATAACTTTTACATCAACCCACTTCCAAAATGAGATATTAACTATGTTCATTTACATAATTCCAAATGTTTTACAAAAGTAATCCCACATTAATAAACATTCACTAGACTATAGCGATTCTGGTTTTTCCCTTTCTGTATTTGTTGCATTCCGGACTTTAGTTCCGTGGAGTTGGTGGTTGTATACCTTGTTGTCATCCTTAAATTCCATATGTTTGAGTTTTAGGATGTGTTGGACGTGTTTCGAATAGGTAGGTTGAGTTTTGGTTTCAAGTGTAGTTGCCTAGGTTTTTGGGGTTACGCTTGAGCGGGTCATTCTGTGTTCGAGTGGAGTTTGGTTTTTGGTTGTCCGCTCGAGCTGGCCTTCTTGCGCTCGAGCGGGGTTTACACACTTCTAGTATTTTATGCCTCTGCAAAACTTCTACAGGTGTGTTTTTCACGCTCGAGCGGGTTTCCTACGCTCGAGCGGGTCGCGCTCGAGCGGGTATCTTGACGCTCAAGCGGGTAGTGCTTTGTCTGTGAAAGTTCTGGAAGGGAGTAATCTACGCTCGAGCGGACTGACTTTCGCGCTCGAGCGGATGTGTTTTGTTTTTGTGTCTTAGCGCTCGAGCAGGCCTTCTTGCGCTCGAGCGGATCTAGTTTTTGTGCTTGACACTCGAGCGTTCTATTCTTCACTCCAGCGGGAATGTCGTATATCAGTTGACAGCTAGGCTATTTTGAATCACTTTTTACATCTTCACTCTCTCTCTTACTTTTCTAAAACCGATTTTGAGAGCTCCTCTCTCTAGAATCTCCCTTCTCTCTAGGGTTTGATCTAGCTAGAGTGTTCCACTCTCTTGTTGTCTTTATAAAAAGTGTGTTGATCGTTGAGGGCTTCGTTTTGATTCGAAAAGTTTGGAGTTTGGAGCATTTTAAGTTTGGTTCTCTTCTCCGTTTGAGCTCTAATTTCGAGGTAGGGATATCCTACTCCATCTTATGAGCTTTGTCTTTAAATTTTGGCATTTCGATATGTTGGGGGTTGTTGGGTAATTTTGAGAAAGTTTGGGGTCTTTGTGTAATTTTCAAAAGATGAGTTTTTAAGTTTAAAATCCATATGTATGTGATACGTTGGAAAATGGAATTATGTGTTGGATCATTGATAAAAATGGAGCCTTAGGGTCGGTATTGAAAGTATGGGAAAAAGCCCTAATTGTTGAGAAATTAATTTGTATAATTAATTTTGAGAAATGAGAAATTGAATAGGAAATATTCAAATTGGAGAGATATGGGATTAAAGGGTGTAGTTGGATTAATTTATTGCTCATCTAGACAAAATGTTGTTATTTTATCTATTTGGTGCATTTATTTTCTGTTTAGAAATAACTGCTTTGGGCTATCAGTGGAGGATAGTCTTTATTGTTGTAGACAATGCATGATGATTAGGCAAACTAAAACTAATCAATTGAAGGTGTCATCGAATACGACTGCGGAATAATACATTAATATTATGTATTGATTGATTATGTATATGATCCGTGTTTATATACATTGTGTTGTGTGGGAGGAGATAGGGGATGTACTCTACGGTTTAGGGGAAGATAGGGGATGGACCTTTAAATCGGATGTTGTTTTACATTGATACAACACTACAATGTGTATCATTTGTGAAGTATGGAAGTGTTTTGTTATATTGATACAGCACTACAATGTGTATCATTTGTGAAGTATGGAAGTGTTTTGTGTTATTGATACAGCACTAAAATGTGTATCGTTTGTGAAATATGGAAGTTGTTTTATGTGTTATTGATACAACACCAAAATGTGTATCCATCATGAATTGCGAAAGTATTTTAGTGATGAGATATAACCTCATTAAATTGTTTGGCTAGGTTCTGAGCCTTGTTTTAAACTGAAAGTTGAATAAGAAATGGAAACTGAAATGTAACATAGGCATGATTGTCATGAAACTGTAATACGGTATGAGTTGGAATATAAGTGTGGACCATCTATCTAATGCTATTATTTTAGTTATTGTTTATAGTTGGTTTAGTATGTTTCTACTGGGCTGTGGCTCACCCTATATGGGACATCATTTTTAGGTACAGGTGTTATGCCACCTCCAAGGACGTAGCTTGGGAGGCTTGAGGCTGTTGGATCCTTTTGTTGTTTTGTTGTATTACATGTATATCAAGCTAAGGGCTTTCTTTGTATAGAGTTAGCACTCTTTTTTTGTAACCAAGTGTTGACTTGGAAAGTTGTAAGCCCATAGGGCATTTACTTTTGATGTCAACATGTAATACATTTTGTAAAGATTACTCTGATGGAATATATTTATGCTTTATTCTCTTATGTCCAAGCATGCTATTGTTGGATGAATTATGGGTTTATTTTGAGGGCGTTACAACTTGGTATCAGAGCGTACCGGGTTTGAATACTTTGTGTAGGTGGGAAGTGATTAGTATCACAATGGGTTTCTCTTGCTTGTTAGAGACTTAGATGTAATGTTATGTGCTTATGTGATAACATGTTTATGTGACTACTTGGGTATGGGATTTAGTTTCTAGGATGTTGATTGGATCCTTGGGTTTCTGTGAGTCTTGTTGGAAAAGCACTTGATCAATGCTCGTAAGTGCTTATGTGTTTATGTGTTTACGTGGAGTGAATTACAGTTGTCTTTGCATTAGAACGCGAGTGTTATAGCTTCGGCACATTTGTGAATGTGCTAATGTTCTTCGTTACCTTTATTAGGATGTTAGGACGAGGACGAGGATGAGGCGGTAGGCGTGGTAGGCCTAGAAGGCAGGAAATGCCTATACCGGATGAGATTCCGGCGATGCAGAAGGGAGTTGGCCAGGCCAATGTGGCCGAGCCAGCAGGTCAGCAGGCTATGAGCGCCTTAGCCCGTGGGATAGCCGATGCTTTGAGGGAGTCTATAGGTATTCTCAGAGTTGAGAATCTAGTTCAGGCTCAAGTGTAGGCCCAGGTTGTTGATGCAGGGCCTTCCTTCTTGAAGAGGGAATTCTTTCGGTCTAATCCGGACGAGTTTATTGGGAATCCGAAAGAGCCACTTAAGGCTGACGAGTGGTTGGAGAAGATGAGTAAGACGTTCGAGATGCTTGGCATCGAGGACGGAGCATTGAAAGTGACCTTGGCATCTTTCCAGCTTAAGGGGGATGCGGGTCAGTGGTGGAAGTACACGAAGGGTCGTATTGGTGGCATGTGGGAGGCTTTTGTAGAGGCTTTCCAGGAGAAGTACTTATCTCCAGCAGTCAGGGAGAAGCTGAGAGAACAGTTTAGCTAGCTCAAGCAGCTGAGTTTGTCAGTGGCCGAGTTTGAGGCTGCTTTTACCAGTTTGTCCAGGTTCGCACCTGAACTTGTGGCGTCCAAGGAACGCCGTTGCATCGAGTTTGGGAAGAAGTTGAGGCGTGGCCTCAAGATGAGAGTTGGGGGTTCTATGACCCGAGACTATGGGCGTTTTGTTAATGCTGCAACCCATATGGAGATCATGATGCAGGAGGAGGAGGAGGGACAGAGAGGCTCCAAGAGGAGTCAGGATGGTCAGGGTGATGGCAGGAGACAGAAGGGTTCTAACCCTCAGCTGTCTCAGGGTGGTTTTACTAGATTGACCTTTCCAGTGCCGAGTGCAGGCTCGGGAAGAGGCAGCCAGGGAGACTTTACCTGTTTCAAGTGTGGTTAGCTGGGCCACAAGTCTTCGGTTTGCCCGCAGAGGAGAGGAGGTCAGCGAGCTGCTTCTTCTTCGGCTCGACCTCAAGGCCAGAGTCAAGGCAGAGGCCAGCCTTTGTCTTGCTATTAGTGTGGTCAGCCTGGGCACCTGAAGAGGTTTTGCCCACAGTTGAGTGCCACTTCGGGAGCGTCTGGTTCTAGGCAGACGCAGGGTTTTCAGCCAGCTCACTCTGTGCAGGCCTCGAGGGCCAATCCGGGAGCTTCATCGTCCCAGTCTGTGCAGCAGTCGTTTGCTCCGAGAGGTGAACATGTGGATCAGGGGCCTACAGGGCGCGTGTATGCTGTTACATCACAGGACTTAGTACTGGCTCCATCTATCGTGAGAGGTACCTTTCTGTTTTGCAACTCAGTTGCTAGTGTGTTGATTGATATGGGTGCATCTCATTCCTTTGTATCTGCTGCATTTGCATCTGTTTTGGAGTTGGAGTTGGCACAATTAACATCTCCCATATGTGTTGTATCACCTATTGGGGGTGAATTGATTTTGAAACAAGGATGTAGAGGTTGTGATATAGAGGTCCCCGATCGTCGGCTTCCGTTTCCTTTTGTAGTTATGCCCATGACGGGATTTGATGTTATTTTGGGTATGGACTGGTTATCGTCATACCAGACAGTTATTGATTGCTACCGCCAGAGGGTCACAGTATGTACCTTGAGCGGGGAGTGTTTCCATTTCTTAGGGGATCGGGTTGGTAGTGTGTTACCACCGGTGTATGATCCGCAAGGGCGGAGTGAGCTTAGTGGTCTTCTTGCTAGCTTTATGAGTAGTGAGTGTGATGAGACCCAGATTGTATTACCGAGAGTGGTTTGTGAGTATTCGGATGTTTTTCCTGAGGATCTCATTTGTTTGCCACCTCACCGAGAGATCAAGTTCTCTATTGATTTAGTGCCTGGCACGGCGTCGATTTCTATGGCACCTTACCGTTTTGCCCCAGCCGAGTTGAATGAGTTGAAGATTCAGCTCTAGGAATTGCTAGATAAGGGCTTTATTCGCCCTAGTGTTTCGTTGTGGGGAGCACCAGCCCTCTTTGCTAAAAAGAAAGATGGTGCCTTGAGACTTTGTATCGACTACCAGAAACTGAATCAGGCTACAGTCAAGAATAAGTACCCTATGCCCCGTATTGATGATCTATTTGACCAGTTGAAGGGTTCCCGTTGTTTCTCTAAGATAGACTTGAGATTGGGTTACCACCGGTTGAGGGTCAGGGAGGAGGATGTTCCTAAGACGGCATTCCGTACGTGGTATGGCCATTATGAGTTTCTAGTGATGCCTTTTGGGCTCACCAATGCACCGGCAGTCTTTATGGATTTGATGAACCAAATATTTCGGGAATTCTTAGATCGCTTTGTGGTCGTTTTCGTGGACGACATTCTCATCTATTCGCCTTCTGAGGAGGAGCATGAGGAACACTTGAGAGTGGTACTTGAGTTGCTTAGAGCCCATAGGTTGTATGCCAAGTTTGGGAAGTGTGAGTTCTGGCTAGGAGAAGTCAAGTTCTTAGGCCATGTGGTATCCGGGGAAGGGGTGTCTGTTGATACATCCAAGGTTGAGGCAGTGCAAGATTGGGCACAGCCTAAGAGTGTTTTTGAAATCCGCAGTTTTCTGGGATTAGCTGGGTATTACCGCCGGTTTGTGAAAGATTTTTCCAGGCTAGCTTCGCCGTTGACTAGATTGACGCGGAAAGGGGTCAAGTTTGTATGGAGTGAGACTTGTGAAAAGTCGTTCCAAGAGTTGAAGGTTAGATTGACCACCGCTCCGGTTTTGATTATTCCGGAGAGAGGGTTGGGTTATGCGGTTTATTGTGATGCCTCACGAGAGGGTTTGGGTTGTGTGTTGATGCAAGAGGGGAAAGTGGTAGCTTATGGCTTACGTCAGTTGAAAATTCACGAGAAGAATTACCCTACACATGACCTTGAGTTAGCAGCCGTGATTTTTGCCTTAAAGATTTGGAGGCACTACCTGTATGGTGAGAAGTTCGAGGTGTTCTTGGACCATAAGAGTTTGAAATACCTATTTACACAGAGACTTGAATTTGAGGCAGAGAAGGTGGATGGAGTTCATTGAGGACTACGATTTTGAGTTGCACTATCACTTGGGAAAGGCCAATGTAGTGGCCGATGCCCTTAGCAGGAAATCCATTAGTGATGTAGCTTGTATAGCCATCCGGGAGTGGGAGATGTTGGGGGCACTTGGCGAGTTTGATTTACTTCTGGGCGAATCCGTTGAGGCTGCGACCTTGTTTTCTGTTGTTGCACAACCTACACTTGTGACTCGAGTGTTAGAGGCACAGAGAGGTGACCTTGAGGTAGAATCCCTCCGAGAGAAGATCTCCAGTGGGAAGGTTGAGAAGGGTTTGACGGTGTATCCCGACCAGAGTGTGAGATACTGAGACTGTTTGTTTGTGCCGGAGTCTTGCCGAGAGGAGGTACTCTGAGAGTTTCACCATTCATGCCTTGCGGTGCATCCGGGAGGCACTAAGATGTATCGGGATTTGGGTCGCCAGTTTTGGTGGCGGGGTATGAAGAAGGATGTGGCAGTGTTTGTATCTAAGTGCCTTACTTGTCAGCAAGTGAAGGCCGAGCATCAGAGGCCAGCAGGTTTGTTACAACCCTTGCCTATTGCCGAGTGGAAATGGGACCATATCACTATGGACTTCGTTGTAGGTCTTCCGAGGACTCAGCGGGATAGTGATGCTATTTGGGTGGTTGTAGACCGGTTGACTAAGTCGGCGCACTTTATCCCTATGCGTGTGAGAGATTCGGTAGATCATCTCGCTGACTTGTATATTCGGGACATAGTGAGGTTGCACGGGGTCCCAGTGACGATCGTTTCAGATAGAGATCCTCGTTTTACTGCTAGGTTGTGGTAGAGTTTGCAGAGTGCCTTGGACACTAAGTTGACCTTTAGTACGACTTATCATCCTCAGACTGACGGGTAGTCCGAGCGTACTATTCAAATCCTTGAGGATATGCTTCGGGGTTGTGTCCTTGACTTTAATGGGACGTGGGAGAGGCACTTGCCCTTGGTGGAGTTTGCCTACAACAATAGTTTTCAGTCTAGTATCGGTATGGCACCGTTTGAGGCCTTGTATGGCTGACCTTGTAGGTCTCCAGTTTGTTGGGCTGAGGTGGGCGATGCACCTTTGTTGGGCCCGGAGTTGGTTAGAGAGACGACGAAGAAAGTTGAGCTTATCCGTAGGAGGTTTGTTACAGCCCAGAGTCGCCAAAAGAGTTATGCCGACCGTAGAAGGAGGCCTTTGGCATTTGAGACGGGTGATCATGTTTTCTTGAAAATATCACCGAGGCAAGGTTTGATAAGGTTTGGGAAGAGTGGGAAGTTATCTCCTCAGTTTATCAGTCCCTTTGAGATCCTTGAGAGGATTGGGGAGGTTGTTTATCGTTTGGCTTTGCCACCGCAGTTGTTTAGGGTACATGACGTATTTCATGTTAGTATGCTTCGGAAGTACGAGCCGGATCCATCGCACGTGTTGGATTGGACCGACTTAGAGGTAGATGAGGATGCCACGTATGAGGAGAGACCGGTTCGGGTCTTGGATAGGCGGGATCAAGTCTTGCGAGGCAAGACCATTCCTTTGGTAAAAGTTTTGTGGAAGCATCACGGAGTGGAAGAAGCCACTTGGGAACGTGAGTTAGAGGTTTGTGAGAAATATTCGGACTTGTTTGTTGATGTGTAACCATGCATTGGTAATTTTGTCATATTGTTGAGCTTTAAGAGCATTATATATGTCTTAAGTTGTAAAACATTGTATATGTTTTGGGTTTATGGAGGTATTTTGAAACTTGTCTTGAAATGGAAGTTTAATGTAACATTGCATATATTGAATGTATTGTAGAAATGGAAATATATTATGAATATTGAATATGATATAGAATTGTGGGATGTAGTATTGAAATTTGTGGAATTTTAGGGAATGCATATCTATAATGCATGTTGTGGAAAATGATGTAAATTGCCTCTTGAAAAGAGATCGGATGACCGGTAATGGATCGAGTTGTTAAATTTTGCATTGTAATAATGTTGGGGATTGAGAAAAATCTTGTTTTTGAAAAACTTGTATTTAATTTCAGGGATGAAATTCTTTAAGGGGGAAAGGTTATAGCGATTCTGGTTTTTCCCTTTCTGTATTTGTTGTATTCCGAACTTTGGTTCCGTGGAGTTGGTGGTTCTATATCTTGTTGTCATCCTTAAATTCCATATGTTTGAGTTTTAGGATGTGTTGGACGTGTTTCGAACAGGTAGGTTGAGTTTTGGTCTCAAGTGTAGTTGCCCAGGTTTTTGGTGTTACGCTCGAGCGGGTCATTCTGCGCTTGAGCGGAGTTTGGTTTTTGGTTGTCCGCTCGAGCTGGCCTTCTTGCGCTCGAGCGGGGTTTACACACTTCCAGTATTTCGTGCCTCTGCAAAACTTCTGCAGGTGTGTTTTTCACGATCGAGCGGGTTTCCTACGCTCGAGCGGGTATCTTGGCGCTTGAGCGGGTAGTGCTTTGTCTATGAAAGTTCTGGAAGGGGGTAATCTACGCTCGAGCGGACTGACTTTCGCGCTCGAGCGGATGTGTTTTGTTTTTGTGTCTTAGCGCTCGAGCGAGCCTTCTTGCGCTCGAGCGGATCCAGTTTTTGTGCTTGACGCTCGAGCGTTCTATTCTCTGCTCAAGCGGGAATGTCGTATATCAGTTGACAGCTAGGCTATTTTGAATCACTTTTTATATCTTAACTCTCTCTCTTACTTTTCTAAAACCAATTTTGCGAGCTCCTCTCTCTAGAATCTCTCTTCTCTCTAGGGTTTGATCTAGCTAGAGTGTTCCACTCTCTTGTTGTCTTTATAAAAAGTGTGTTGATCGTTGAGACTTCGTTTTGATCCGAAAAGTTTGGAGTTTGGAGCATTTTGAGTTTGGTCCTCTTCTCCGTTTGAGCTCTAACTTCGAGGTAGGGATATCCTACTCCATCTTATGAGCTTTGTCTTTAAATTTTGGCATTTCGATATGTTGGGGGTTGTTGGGTAATTTTGAGAAAGTTTGGGGTCTTTGTGTAATTTTCAAAAGATGAGTTTTCAAGTTTAAAATCCATATGTATGTGATACGCTGGAAAATGGAATTATGTGTTGGATCATTGATAAAAATGGAGCCTTAGGGTCGGTATTGAAAGTATGGGAAAAAGCCCTAATTGTTGAGAAATTAATTTGTATAATTAATTTTGAGAAATGAGAAATTGAATAGGAAATATTCAAATTGGAGAGATATGGGATTAAAGGGTGTAGTTGGATTAATTTATCGCTCACCTAGACAAAATGTTGTTATTTTATCTATTTGGTGCATTTATTTTCTGTTTAGAAATAACTGCTTTGGGCTATCGGTGGAGGATAGTCTTGATTGTTGTAGACAATGCATGATGATTAGGCAAACTAAAACTAATCAATTGAAGGTTTCATCGAATATGACTGCGGAATAATACATTAACATTATGTATTGATTGATTATGTATATGATCCGTGTTTATATACATTGTGTTGTGTGGGAGGAGATAGGGGATGTACTCCACGGTTTAGGGAAAGATAGGGGATGGACCTCTAAACTGGATGTTGTTTTACATTGATATACCACTACAATGTGTATCATTTGTGAAGTATGGAAGTGTTTTGTTATATTGATACTGCACTACAATGTATATCATTTGTGAAGTACGGAAGTGTTTTGTGTTATTGATACAGTACTAAAATGTGTATCGTTTTGTGAAATATGGAAGTGGTTTTATGTGTTATTGATACAGTACCAAAATGTGTATCCATCATGAATTGCGAAAGTATTTTAGTGATGAGATATAACCTCATTAAATTGTTTGGCTAGGTTTTGAGCCTTGTTTTAAACTGAAAGTTGAATAAGAAATGGAAACTGAAATGTAACATGGGCATGATGTCATGAAACTGTAATACGATATGAGTTGGAATATAAGTGTGGACATTCTATCGAATGCTATTATTTTAGTCATTGTTTATAGTTGGTTTAGTATGTTTCTACTGGGCTGTAGCTCACCCTATATGGGACATCATTTTCAGGTACAGGTGTTATGCCACTTCCAAGGACGTAGCTTGGGAGGCTTGAGGCTGTTGGATCCTTTTGTTGTTTTGTTGTATTACATGTATATCAAGCAAAGGGCTTTCTTTGTATAGAGTTAGCACTCTCTTTTTGTAACCAAGTATTGACTTGGAAAGTTGTAAGCCCATAGGGCATTTACTTTTGATGTCAACATGTAATACATTTTGTAAAGATTACTCTGATGGAATATATTTATGCTTTATTCACTTATGTCCAAGTATGCTACTGTTGGATGAATTTCGGGTTTATTTTGAGGGCGTTACATAGACAATGACAATAATCATTCCATCTTCACATATATAAATAATAAATGGGTTTAATACAAAAGTTTCACATGCGGTATACATTCAACGATATAAAAGAATACATGAATCTATAGCATGTGAAGTATCAAATCTCAAAACAACAAAATGCCCTTAAGGGCTTACATCTTCCAGGGCAATAGCTCGGTTACACAAAATGGTCTCTTGGACCTAAACACATTAGCCCTTGGCTTACCAAAAGATCACAACAAAAATAAGAGTTATGTACTCTTTACAACTATTCGCGCCCTCAACTTGGCGGGATCATCACGTCTTGAAGCCCCTTTCTTGATCAAAACCCCCAGAGCTTTAGACAAGGGCATGTATAGTGGAGTGAAGGCTCTCTGGCCTCGGGGTGCATATCTAGTTGTTTGTGAGCTACTTCCGGATACACCGGTGAATGGGGTAGCTGTAAGTGTTTTTGGAGTGGTGGTGGTGACCATGCTCACATCTGAAGTTCTGGCAGTTGCAGCATTGCTCGTGCCTGCATTTGTACTGCGGGAAAATGCCTTCTTGGGCTGCTCTCTGTCATGGTCAATCAGACCCTATTTCATGGCGTCCTCGATCTGTACCCCGATCTCGTGTAAATCCGCAAAGGTGGAAAGGGGTAAGACAATCATCTTTTGCATGAGCTTGGGTTGGAGGTTGCTCACAACCATCTGTATCTGATCCTTGTCGACCGGCCTGGTGGTTATCATAGAGGCTTTGGCCCTCCAACAGGTACAAAGTCAGAGAAGCTCTCTTTCGGCTCCTGTCTCGTTGTCTCGAGATCACAAGTTGTGACCTCGATTTGTGTGTTGTAGGAGTATTGAGCTATAAAGGCCTCGACCATCTCCTCCCAGCTTCTCTTGACAAAGTCCTCCAGCTTTGCATACCAAATAGCTGCAACACCCGACAGGGTTCGGCCGAAGAGTGATAGCTTTTGCAGTCTAGAAAGGCCCATTGGCCTTAGGATATCTGAGAACAACCACAGGTGCACCATGGGATCCCCAGAACCATCAAATCGGTCGATATGGGGCGTCTTGAACCGGTCCGGCAAAGTCACCGCCGAATCGGTGTAACCATCCTCTATGTCCGGAATGGAATAAGCCCCTTGAGCCTTCTTGAACAGTTTTTCTAACTTGCTTACCTAGCTTTTTTGGCTATATGAGTCTGAGCTTAAAAGCTTGGTTTGGGAAAGACTTTTTGACTTTTTAGCTTTTTTGACTTTTTTTGTGAGAGAAGAGTGTAATAATTATGGGTTGAATGTGATGTTTTGTCTGTTGTGGCTCAAAGAGCCTATTCTGTCTTTTGTGGCTCAAAGAGCCAAAAAAGCCCAATGAGCCACTTCCCAAACAACACTTGAAAATTGCAATTTTCTGATTCAGTTCTATTCGTCCACTTTCTAAGGTGCCAAACAGATAATAAATTGTATGAACATAATGCATATTTGATACACATTTTTAACTAATCATGATAGAGACATTGTTAGCCATTGCATTTTTTTAATCAATCAATAAAAGATTATTAACAATCATAATGACATAAATTAGAGTCAGTATAAAAACCTCATTACCATTATCAAGCATATGATTTCGTTATTCTTATAGAAATATGATATGATTAAAATTTTGTGGGTCTATCTATTTATTTTTTATTTTTTATTTTTTATTTTTAAACAAGCGACATTCCTTCATAAACATGATACTCCTACGAGGGATGTGGAAATTAATTTGACAATTTATTATATTTTCTAAATCGAATTAAGAATCACATTTTTAATCTTGGATGCACTCATACAACGGAATGAAAGAGAGTAGGTTTGAAATTCTCATTCTTCCCCTCAATTCCTGCTATCCAAACATAGTATAATGACTTTGAGATGCTAGCTATCATTTTCTTTATTTAATTAAACTTTTGTAAAACTAAAATAGTAATCATAAACATAATCTCGGTTTTTATTTTTTTATTGATATTTTATCCAGAATAATAAATATTCCGGGAAATTCTTTCTCCGATATGATTTTGAGATGCTAACTATATTAGTTCTTTCTTTGTTTTACTGTTTGTAGAGAAGAGTTAATCTTAGATTCTTCTAATTTGAATAGACTTTCAAATGTATCTAAACTTTGAAGAAGGCCAAGAACTGGCATCTTTTTTTAACCCAGCAAGTGATATTCGATCTATTCACTGAACCCATACAAATGAGCGAATCCAAATTCCCTCCTAGTATTAAAATCAACTCATCAACAAAAGTAAAACACTAGGAAACAGAATAATCATTCATTAGCCTTAGTCTCCTCCGACTAATGATTTTCAAAAAAAAATTGTGAATACAAAATGTCAGCAGAATAATATGACAGAATCATTTTTAAAATTAAAAAAGAAAAGAAAAGAAATTCATACACAATTTATTATCAGAATAATATAGTAGTGATATTTTTGTAATTAAATGTCATTTAAATTGGCCTTTTGTTTATGGCACTACTTTTCTTAATATCTGTACGGGGGCAAAATATCCAGTGCTTTCCGTACTCCTTGGACTCAAGCTTCACATGACGGCGTCTAACTATAGACACCCCATTTTTGACCATCCTCAAGACTTGGACATCACCGTTTGAACACTCGGTGATTATCCATATTGGTGTTCATCTTGAGTTCCCGGAGGTCTTGGCTACGCGCCTTGCCTCAGGATCTCTCGACTCGACTATTTTGTGTTTGGTTTGGCACCAAACACTTGTGTTTTGCCTTTGAAGGACAGGGCAGGGCTTGTTAACCATCCCCACCCATCACCGGCCATGGCTTGAGGCCACCGGCTGTGTTTTGTTGCCACCGGCCAAATGTTTGGCCGGCCAGCACTACAGATGGTTGACCGGCCATCTTTTTTTAGTGAAATTGCATTTTTTGGCCGGCCGACTACTATGCGTCTGCTTTTGCATATATTTTTATGCCAGTTGTGCTAGCTGGCATACACTTTGCTCCCCTCCATACACGTGTATGGAAGGATCTCCCTCTTGTTAGCTTGCCTTGGAAGCTTTACAAGATTGGATTGTCTATAAGAGGAGGTCTCTTCTCCCTCTTTTAGGTTAGACAACATTTCCAGAGGGTTCTGAGTTTTGGGGTTGGGGTTTGCATATCCTTCATCTCTATATATCTCTCTCTCTTGTGTTTAGTGTGTGTTTTGTCTTACTTTTGTGCACAAACACCCACCATCACACCTTCTCTTGGAGCTGAGGGGCCAGAGGTCTGTTATTGGTGTTCTTGGGTGGTTTTGAGCTCAAAGAAGCAGTTGGACCACCATTTTTGAAGAGGGTCAACAAGGGTAAGCACTTACTTCTTTTATTCCCCATTTTTGCATAGCTCTTTAGCCTACCTTGCAACTATTTTTAGGCTTTGTATATAACATATAAAAGTCTTTCTTTTCACTACTCTAAATAGTTGTTTAAGAGTGTTTTAAGCTTTGAGGTTGTTTGACCCCTCTTAAGCCTTGTTAAGCTCCATTTTTGTGCATTTTTGGTGAGCTCCGGGACCATTGTGTTTAGGCCTCCTCACCACTAAAATCTTGAGGGATTTCAATGGTGAGGATGGTGCCTTGAGGTCCTAAGAAGGAGAGGGCCACCCCCTCTCATTGTTGTCCTTGAAAAGGGTCATTTTAGCCTCTTGAGAGAGCATCTTGTTTAAGTGTATGTTGGCCATGCCTTAACTAGTATTTGTGCTTATTTTGCCATGTTATAGCACTGTTTTAAGTTGGTTTAGACACACCTTGCTTGTTTAGCATACATGTCTTGTAATGCCATGTTAAGGCCTTAACATGCTTTAGGTTTTGATTCTTCTTCTAGCATGATTTTGGCCAAGCTTTGTGAAGCTTTTGTGTTTGTTTTAGCATGCTTAAGTTCTATTTTTGGTTGTTTTGGTCGACCATCACATGCTTAGTATAGCCACCTTGCATTTTGGCTTGTTAGCCTTAGGTGTGTGAGTGTGTAGCATGCTTTACTTGCCTTGTTTTAGTGGTTTGAAACCACTTATAGCATCATTTCAGTCCTCATGGTATGCTTGTATGCTTGCATTTGATGCCCCTTTAATGCTTTAAAAGGTTGTTGTCATATGCTCCATGTTTGGCCCCTTCTGTATGCTTGCATGTTTAGGTCACTTAGATGCCATCTAGGTGCACCCTTAGCATTGTTTAGGTCTGCCTTGGACCTGTTTTAAGTCCTCTTAGCCTTGTGAAGCTTGGTTGACTTAGCCATGGTTTAAGCCTCCTCGGCTTGCCTTAAGTACTTGAACCAATTGCATGCTATGTTTGTCTTGATTAATTGATTTGGCACCATCATTAACATGATTTTCAGAGTTTACATTACATGCTAATTGTCCATGTTTAGTCTCTTTTAAGTGTGCTTAAAAGTTGCTTGTTTGATGCTCAAGTGTTGGCCCATTTGCATGCATGTTTGTCTACACATTAGCCTTCATTTCCTTGGCATTTGGCCACTGTTGTAGGCTTGTTTGAGGGCTGCCTAAATTAGTCTAAGTCCATCCTTCATGTGTTATAGCATGCTTGTTTGCATTGCCATGTTGCACACTTAGCCTCCATGCCTAGGTTGCATTCTATTTGCATGCATGCTTCACCTCTTGAGTTGAGTATGATAGAGGTTGAGCCCCTTTGTTTGATTATGTGCATTGCATTCCAATATCAAAATGCATACTTGGTTTCTTGGGCCATCACGCATTGAAATGCGCGATTGGTGGTCCGAGAATTGAGAACCATATCCCTTTGAGTCATAAACAAGATAAGGAGTGTGGTTGGTGCATACATTGCTTGAAATGCATTGCCATGCTATGTTTTGCCCTCTGCTGCTGTCAAAAACAGATTCTGCAGGAAGATTTGGCCGGCCGGCCATCTCCAGTGCCGACCAGCCATCCATCAATGGCCGATAGCTTAAACAAGTGGCCGGTGGCCATTCCACCTAGCCAGTGGTGTCCCACAGCATTCAGAGAAGCAACCTTGGGACTTGTGCAGTCTTCAGAGAAGGATAACAGTCAAAGCAGAGGCAACTTGTGCATGGCAGTGGACTTCCGAGTGGAGTCGAGCGCGCATTGCATTGAACCCTCTTCCCAAGGCTATTTACTGTTTTTATTAGATAAGTTAATTTTCTTAACTAGTTTAATTGAACTGTAATAATTAATTAGCTTATAGGTTAATTAATTGTATTATTCTTTTGGTCCCTCCGAGCGAGGGCAAATTTGTAATAAGTGTGGGTGCGTATGTGTATGTCTTCCAACCGCCACCTCTATCTTCCTTTTACTTACCTGCTTTTGATGGTTAGTATTAGGACATGTTTAATTTAGCATCCTTATGCTATGCATACGTGCATCATTCATCAGTATTGCATGCACCGGGCTCGGCGCATCATATTAACTGCATAAGTATTTCAAATCTAACTTGAATACGTGCTACTTGTCGCATTCCACATGCCATCCTAGGATTAGCTGAGCCTATTCTAGTAACATTTTGTATGTGTTGCATTGGCCACTTAACATGGACTTGGATCATGCATGATTGCTAACATGTTCTTTGTTTCGGCTCGGAGTACAATATAAGTATTTATGCTGTAGCATCTCGCATGAGTGTGAATGTTAACATGACAGCATGCTTACCATGTGGCTAAATGCTTATTTGATTAACTGCCTGAATGCCTGTGGGTGAAGGTTGGATTGTTTGAGTTGGAACAACTCGTTGAAATCCGTGTTTTAGCCTATTTGCGAGTAGCAAATTTCAAATCATTTTTCAAACAAACGGATATGCAATGCTTCGTTCCAAATTAGGCGATCTAGTCTATACTTTTGTGTTGTGCGCATCACATAGTAAGACTAGCTAATTAACTGGAATAAGAACACATAATGTTTTCAAAATCGGATATCATGGTTAGTAGAGGTCGATCTTCGGATCGGGTGAGAGGGGGTGCTCATAGCTGACCTTCCCCAATCATACCCAAGTTTCCGAGCCGAGGCAACTTTGGTGATGACGGACACGTGGCCTTTGGCATCGAGTCAGGGTTTCCTAAATTTCCCCATTAAAAAATATTTAGATGGCGACTCTGTATCTGGCAAAGCAGTCCATGTTTGGCACTTCTTTTCTAAAAATCTGTTTTCTCAAAACAATTTGCCGGATTTGAACTCTTTGGTTCAAGATTAAGAACCGTGACAAACGAGTCCGAACTGTGGTAGCATAAGGCCCTCGGGGCGCGTCCACACTAACCTGGCAACAAAGAAACGGTGAGCTGCCCGGCGGTGGATTGCCGGATAGACCCTCCGACGATCAAGTCAGATCACTTGAGGAAGAAGAATGCTGTTAGAGAGAGAGAGAGAATGGTTCAGATAGCATACCTCCAACGTTTATCTTCCCTTCCCTTTTCTATTCTGGCCATGCAGCCTCAGGATAGTGCGCACACTACCTCTGCTGTCCTTCCCTGGACAGGTGGCAGTGCTCGCTTCTCACCACCTTACGCGTGTAAAGGCCAAAACCTCCAACCAGTATGTACAGAACTACCAAACGGTATTGACGCGTACCTGGAGCAGATTTCCTCTCCGTCACGCTGTTAGCCTAGGTAGCACACCTGGCTGGAATACCACAACCGGCCTGTTCCTTGGAGAGAATCACGACCACACTCAACACGACCCAGCTTCCGAGCTAGCCGGCCGGGCGCACGCCGACCACCATCCCGGTCCAAACTCCTCCCGAGCTAACTGAGGGTGAAGCATGCTGGTCCTCTTCTCGGCCTAAATTCACTCCGCGCTGTAACTAGCTCAGTTGCGTCTCACCACTGTGTGCCCAGCAGAACATCTGGTCAAGTCACAGCTCAGCCAGGCCTTAGCCCACGCCTGGTTGGTCAATCTACCTCGGCCATGCACGACAAGCCGAAGGACCGCACCATTGAGAAAACAGCTCGGCACCCGCAGGGTCCGTCACAACCGCGTTACCGTAGGTCGGCCGTACCTGTTCGGCGCAAATCTTCCTCTCAATTGCCCCTTAATCCCATCCGAGCTGAGCGTGATTGGGATTACCGCCCTGACCGAGCTATCCCATTTTGGTCGGTCTCTGAGTTGTGCCAGTACCAAGCCGAGCGTGATTGGGGGCGCCGCCATAACCGAGCTATGTCACTTGGTCGGCCTTTGAAATGCGCTAGTAGTCTTGTCAAGGGTCGTACAACCGTACTGACAAAGCCATCACTTCAATGACACGTGGCTCCGCGTCATTGGACCCGTGCAGCCCCCCCAGCTGTCTCCCTCATGCGCGAAATTCAAACGGCAGCCGTCCTTTGGATTTCCCCCCTCCCTTTTTATACACAAACGAAGGGTCATTTGCACCTACATTGTTCATTTCCTCCTTCGAGCCAAAACCCTAGTTCTCAAACCTCCAAGCTTCCACCTTCACTGCTGTTGATGCCCTTTTGCTTCACCCACGTCCATCTCTGTTCCTTCAAAAGCTGCAAACAAGCTCGAGAGGTTGAACTTTACTTGGCATCTGGTTTAGGTAAGTCTTTCTATCCTTCTTTCATACTTTCATACTTGAGTTCTTCATGTTCTTCGTATACTTCACATTCTTCATGTTCGTTGACCATTAGGATCTTGCCTGTGCCCTTTCTCTGGGGCCAAATTGGTGCACCCTAGGAAAAACGGGAACCAATGAACTAGGTAGGGCTCCCATGCCCCTTGTTTCTCCAAGTTTCAAAACTCAGATCCCTTATTTAGGAAGAACAGCTTGAAATCTGGGTGAGACTGAGCTGAATTTGTCTTTTAGATCCATAAATAGGATTTCACCGACCTAAAACTTGTTTGTGGTCTCCCTTTGGTGCACTGACTGAGCTGAAAATTAGAACCGAACTAGGAAAGGCCAAATCGGCAAGATAGTTGAGCCGACCTAGGGGTCTGACCTGTCAGATACAACAAAGAACTTTGACCGAGCTGTTGAAGCCGTGCAATATATGCCGCGCTAACCCCTCGACTTGTTTCTTAACAATGCAGAACAAACTAGGACCGACCAGGCCCCTTCAGCATTACCTCCGGTGAAGCTCAACGTCCGAGCGAACACACAAAATTTTCCACCGAGATACACTAAATCACCCAATAAATAAAACTGAGATAGATGGGGAAGTACCAGTTCATGGTGAGCTCTCCCGGCGCACTAGCC
This sequence comes from Camellia granthamiana, assembly GCA_036172215.1. Classification (NCBI taxonomy): domain Eukaryota; kingdom Viridiplantae; phylum Streptophyta; class Magnoliopsida; order Ericales; family Theaceae; genus Camellia; species Camellia granthamiana. The sequence goes on from CM069916.1 coordinate 13,280,595, forward strand.
GAGTTCCGAAGAGAGTACAGCATTCCAGATGATGTTCATCTTGAGCTGGCCAAGAAAGGAGATACCCTATGGGGCGAGCTAGACAAGTGCCCTTTCACGGTCGTGTCAATAGTCGAAGGAGGACTTCGCTTCCCGGTCCAACCCTTGATCTGCGAATTTTTGAGGCAGACAAGGCTTTGCCCGATCCAGGTCTCCAACAACACATATAAGATAATAAATGGCGTGGCCGAGCTAAATAGGAGGCTCGGCCTTAATCTCGGACTCGCCGGGATATTACATCAATACAGCCTTAGCAAAAATAAGGGTGGGTTTTGCTGGTACCTGAAGGTCAAGAATGGCCTAGCAAAACTCATAGAGGGTAACCCAGATAAAGAGACCAATGACGATGACTTCTTGTGGGTGTCCAGTCATTATGAGGACACCGAGGCACCCATACCGGGCTGGTACATTAGGAAAGACTTTGGCAGTGCTGGTGAGTAGCTCGGCAAGATGCATTATCTTCTTTTTGCATTGATTTTCTTCTTGTCGATCTAACACTTGTCTTCTTTTTGCAGATTACAAGCTCTTGGCCAACGACTACTCCCGAGCTAATCAAGAGGCCATCAGAGTTTTGCTGCGTCATCTAGCCAATGAGCGGGAGTCTCCAAAATTACTCGGCTTCAAACTGACCTATCACTACACAGCACAGCGAAAAAGCCGGGTCACCGACTTCCTTCGTGCGCCCTCCCCAGAACCAGATCCAAATCTTCCACCGATCAAACTTGTCCCCCTCACCGCCGAACAAGAAATTGAAAAAATCCGGGCAATCAAATCAATGATCACTGGTGAGCCGAGCGATTCCCAGCCACCGAAGGCATCTAGGGGGACTTCCTCCACCCCGGTTGGACAAAAGAAGGGGGTTGTGCTGGCTCTTGCTAGCGAACAAGCAGCTGGCCGGTCGAAGAAAAGACCGAGAAAAGACCAAACCGAGCAGCATGTCGTCGATGAAGACTCGACCGAGCACGCCTCCACTGAGTTGGGGAACCAGATCGAGCAACTGCTAAGCGGGCCATCCAAAAGCCCAAGTGCCCCCCAGTCTGGGCGCTCGAGATCAAGTACAAAGGCCGGGCTGTCTCTGCGGCCGATTCAGTGTACGCGGACAAGGATTACTCCTTCGGTTTCAACATGACCAAGGGGTTGATCCTTCCTGCCGACATGAAAAAGCATGACGAGCTATTCGACCTGAAGGTGCTTCACTCAGCGACAAAATTGATCGCATTGGTAAGTTCTCAACTCATTTGTCAAGTTATTGCTCGGTTCTTTGAATTCTGACCACCTTCATTTGTTTTCAGGCCGCGCAGAAGAACTATTTGGCCCACGAGCGAATGATTGCCGTTCGGCAGAGTTTGCGGGATGCCATTGTCGAAAACAAGGCAAAAACGGCCAAGATAGCGAAGTTGAAGGCCGCGCAGGAGACGGCAGAGGTCGACCAAGACAAAATGAGCGAGTAATTGGCCCGGGCTGACGAAGACAAGCAGCGGGCGGTCAAGCTGACAAAGGCTCGCTACCTTGCCGAGCTGTGCAAGCTTCGTGATGCCCATAAGGCCGAGAAGGACAAGGCGGTCGAAGATGCCGAAGATTAGGGGTATGCTTAGGGCGAGAAAACCTATGAACGGCAGGTGCAGGCGACCGAGGACATCTTTTTCCAGTACGGTTGGAAAGCTGCCGTGGAAAAAGTTAGCCTTGGTCAAGACGCTGAGATGTTCCAAAACCCTCCCGCTGCCTTCATACCGCCCTACATGCAAGCATACGCCGGTGCCGCCCAAAAAAGGCTCATTGAAGAGGCAAAGAAGGTAGCCGAGAAGGAAGCCGCTGCCGAGCAACCGGCCAAGCAAAACGTCGACGAGGAGGTTGTTGTGGCGGAAGGCATTGCGGTCGAGGCCGAGGAGAACTTGACCGAGGAAACCGTTGAGGCCGTCGAGCAAACAGTTGACATAGAATTGGATTGATGTTTTTCCCTCTCCTTTTTGCTTTGTTTGTTTCTTTTTTTGTTCTTGAATGTAATCGGGCTTGGCCGCACCTTTGTAATGCAATTTCCTTTATCAATGAAAACTGGTACTTCTTGCTCGTTGATCATCGATTTCTGTTCGGTTGCAACGTGCAAAATTTCTTCATTCAAATGTTCATGAATCACAACTGGTAGGTCGGCTATGCCGCGCATTATGCCAAGCTAAAATCAGAGTTCCTTCAATTTTTGGATGAACGTCGCCATTTCATTTGGCCGAGCTAAAATCAGCTCGGCCCCATAAATTGGGCAACGCGCGAACACTTAGATTCGGGCGAGCAAAAATTGAGCTCGGACCTTGTAGGTGCGATAAAACATTAATATTTCGAAGCGACCGAGCGAAATCAGCTCGGCGTTCAAAGCATCAACACTTCAAGTGGCCGAGCTAAATCATCTCAGCCTTAGAGGTTTTACAAACACCCAACATGTCATTTAGGCCGATCAAAAATCACCTCGACCCTTCTTCGTTTGATAACACGCCAAGTCTTCTTTTCGGGCAGGCAAAAATCAGCTCGGCCCCAAAGGAAGTTGGTCACGACGCCAACATCTCAATTGGGCAAGCAAAAATCAGCTCGGCCCTTAAGCAAATTGGACAATACACCAATTGTTTCATTGGACAATACAACAATTGTTTGTGCGGTCTATTTCTATACCGGCTAGAGGAAATCAGTTCGGTCTCGCTCAGGTTGGTCTCCTTGCCCCTGGCATCCTCAGAGGCCCAATATCCTTGTAATGTCATTGTACAGAAAGACATAGTATAAAGCAAAAAGTAGAGCTATTTTTCATTACATGCTAGCGAGTTACAGTAAATGCTATAAGGCAAAGTGTTCAAAAGGCTAAGGAACATAAACTATTACATCTCAAAAGTAAAAAATCTTAAGGTTGGCTGCGTTCCACGGTCTGGGGATAGCTTTACCATCTAAGTCTTCCAGGTGGTATGCCCCTTTGCCAGCTAGGTCAGTCACCTTGTATGGCCCTTCCCAATTTGCACCAAGTTTTCCTTTGCTAGGGACTACCGTGTTGCCGAACACATTTCTTAAGACCCAGTCCCCTATCTTGAACAACCTCGGATGCACAGCCTTGTTGTATTTCTTGGAGAGCTCTTGCTGATAAGCTGCTATGTGGATGAGAGCCCGTTCTCTTCTTTCCTCAGCTAGGTCAAGTTCCAATGCCACTGCTTCATTGTTCAAATCTGGTTGAAAACTCTCAGACCGGATGGTTGGCATACCAATTTCCAGCGGGATGACGGCCTCCATGCCATAGGCCAAGGCGAATGGTGTTTCCCCGGTCAATCGCCTTGGCGTAGTGCGGTACGCCCAGAGCACATTAGGGAGTTCTTCAGGCCACTTTCCTTTGGCTTTCTCAAGCCAGTTCTTTAGCCCGTCTAGGATGGTCTTGTTTGAGGCTTCTGCTTGACCATTTGACTGAGGGTAGGTCGGTGTTGAGTTGTAGAACTCAATCTTTAACTCCTTGCAAAATTCGCGAAAGAGTTTTCCATCGAACTGAGTGCCATTGTCCGATATGAGGGCCTTTGGTATGCCGAAGCGAGTGATGACGTTTTGCCAAACAAACTTCTTCACATCTTTTTCCTTTATGGTTGCCAATGGCTCGGCCTCGACCCACTTGGTGAAGTAGTCGGTAGCGGCGATGAAGAACTTGCGGTTGCCAGGGGCAGCTGGGAGTGGCCCACAATATCCAATCCCTAAAGCGCGAACGGCCAAGGACTTGTAAGAGGGAACAACTCTTTGGCTGGCTGGTGGATTTGGTGAGCGAATTTCTGACACTTTTCACACCGACGAACGTATTTCTGCGCGTCTGCCTGCATGCATGGCCACCAGTAGCCTTGGGAAATTGCTCGGTAAGCCAAAGATCTGCCCCTAGTATGGCTCCCGCAGATGCCCTCATGAATCTCATAGAGGAAAGCTTCTACTTTAGCGGGATGGACACACTTTAGGTACGGCCCGGTAAAAGAATTCTTGTATAAGGCTCCGGACGGCGAGAGCCAAAACCGCTCTGACTTAGCCCGGATTTTGTTGGCTGCATTCTTTTCTTCAGGTAGAACTCTATCTTTTAGGAAGGTGATGATGGGGTCCATCCAGGAAGGTCCCATGTCGGTGCAGAGTACCTCGGGCACTTCTGGCTCCTCAATGCTTGGCCGAGGCAAGAATTCTATCATCAAGGGATTAGGGAAGGCTGTTTGTGTAGATGCAAGGCCGGCCAGTTCGTCAGCTGTGTTGTTTTCTTCATGGTTGATTTGCTACACTCGTATGGCGGCGAACTTCTTGATCTCTGCGCGCACCAGCGCCTGATACTTGGCCATTCTTTCATCCCTGGCCTCATACTCCCCAGAGACCTGATTGACCACCAGTTTGGAGTCGCTGAACACCATGAGAGCCGACGCTTTCATCCTCAATGCGCTCCTTAGTCCGGCGAGGAGAGCTTCATACTCTGCCTCATTGTTGGACGCTGGGAAGCCGAGCGTAATTGCTTGTTCGATGACCAGCCCGTCCGGGGAAGTTAACATGATACCCAGCCCAGCACCATGCCTGTTGGATGCCCCGTCGACGAAGAGCTTTCACATCTCGCCGATGAACAGCTTCCAACAATCAGATGGGTTTTGCGAGCTTCTCAACTCCAAGGTTCCGGTCGGTTCATTCTGGTCTCTTTCCTTGCCTTGGCTGGGTTCGTCTCTCAGTGAGTTATCCGGCTTCTCCAGTTCAATTGTCATTTGCCCTTCTTCCATTTGCGAGCCAACACTTGTCTCCATTGCCTGAACTATGGGCCGTGCCAAATCCACACTAGCCAAATCAACCGGGCAAACTGGATGCATGCCAGAGGTAAACTCCGCCACAAAGTCTGCAAGAGCTTGAGCCTTGATTATGATACGCAGCCAGAATTTGATGTCGTACTGCCCCAATTCCACGGCCCATTTCAAAATTCTCCCGGTAAAGTCTATCTTTTCAAAGAGCACCTTAAGTGGAAACTCGGTTAGTACAACTATTGTATGGGCATTAAAATAGTGTGCCCGTTTTCTCGATGCCATCATCAGGGCTAGGGCTAATTTTTCTAGCGGCAAATATCTTGACTCAGCAGAGAGCAACGTCTTGCTTACATAGAAGATGGGTAGGTGCTGGACGCCTTCCGCATGGACCAGGACGGCGCTCACCACATGTTGAGAGACTGCCAAGTAGAGCTACAGTTCTTTACCCGGTTGTGGCGTGACCAGGATGGGGGCTGAGGAAAGGTACACTTTTAGATCCGCCAGTGCACGGTCACACTCATCATCCCAGAAGAACTTGGCCTTCAAAGTTTTGAAGAAGGGCTTGCAGCGATCTGAAGACCGGCTTATAAATCTGTTCAGCACGGCTGCCATCCCGGCGAGATGTTGAACGTCCTTCATGGAGTTTGGTCACTCCAGCTCTTGTATCGCCTTGATTTGGGATGGGTTGGCTTCAATTCCTCGGTTTATGACCAGAAAACCCAGAAACTTTCCGGTGCCCACTTCGAAGGCGGATTTGGAGGCATTCAAATGAAGCTTGTGGTGTTTAAGTATATCAAACATCTCTGCTAGGTCTGCAAGGTGTTGAGACTTCTCCTTACTCTTTACCACCATATCATCGATGTAGGCCTCCATTGTACGGCCCAAAAGAGGAGCAAACATCTTTGTCACTGTCCTTTGAAAAGTTGCCCTGGCATTTTTCAGTCCGAACGGCATGACTTTATAGCAATACAAGCCTCTAGGAGTAGTGAACGATGTGATCTCTCGGTCAGGTTCATACATGGCTATCTGGTGGTAGCCGCGATATGCATCCAGGAGCTAAACCTCTGATGGCCAGCGGTCAAGTCCACCAGCTGGTCAATCCGAGGGAGGGGGAAGCTATCCTTTGGGCACGCACGATTGACCGTCTTGTAGTCAACACAAACCTGTCACTTGCCATTCTTTTTCAGAACCACCACCGTGTTGGATATCCATCGAGGGTATTGCACTTCTTCTATGGCCCCAGCTTCCAATAAGTTCTTCACTTTTTCTGCCGCTACCTCGGCATGGTGCAAGGCTGAGCGGCGTGTCCTTTGGATGACCAGCCGTGCATTAGGGAAGACATTCAACTGATGGCAAATGAAGCTAGGGTCGACGCCAGGCATATCGTAAGGCGTCCATGCAAAAGCCTCCAAATTGGAGACCAAGAAGTTGACATAATCGAGCCACTCGGCGCTAGACAAAGATGATCCCAAGAGGAAAAACTTAGTTGGGTCGTTCTCGTTGATGCGCACTTCCACCAAATCCTCGACCGATTTTTCTGCAGCCTTTTTTCCTACGTCTTCAAGGACTTCCTTTCTCTCGGGTCCCTCTATCATTTGGAGAAACCCTTTGGCGGCTTGGCTGCCATTCACCGCAACAAAGCACTGTTTTGCCATCACCTGGTCTCCCCAAACTTCCTCTATTTGTCCGGTTGGCGCCGGGAAGCGCAGGACCTGATAGTAGGTCAATGCCACCGCTTGCATGGCGTGTACCCAGCCTTTGCCCAAAATTAAGTTGTAGGTGGAGAGGACCTTGAGCACCCAGAATTCCACTGGCTTTACGACCGAACCTGCTTTGACCGGCAGTATAATCTTTTCAGTCGGCCATTCTGGCTGAGAGTTGAAGCCAACCAGTGGAGACGTCGCAGGGGCCAAGTCCTTGTCCTCCAGCTTCATCTGCTTGAATGTGTCATAGTACATGATTTCGACCGAACTCCCCTAGTTGATCAAGATCCTCTTGATGTCGAAGTCTTTGATGCGAAGAGTTACCACTAGGGCATCATTGTGGGGCATCTGGATCCTCTCCAAATCCTTGCTTGAAAAGGTAAGGATGTCCTTCTCCTCGGTCTTCCCTTTCTTTACAGTGGGCTGAACGGAGAGCACTTCCCTCATAATCATCCCTCTAAGCTTGCAGACCCTTGCCGGTTCAATGATGCCATGGATGACGTTGATTACACCTTGCGGTGCCGCATCCAGGGCGGCTAGGCCGTTTGGCTCGGTTTGTCCCAGTGGGGCGGCTTTCATACCCCCATCTATGTATTGGTCAAGATGTCCCGTCGCCACCAGCTCCTCTAAATGTTGTTTGAGCGGCAAGCAGTCCTCCGTTCGGTGCCCCCGTTCTTCATGGAAGGTGCAGCGATACCTTGAATTGAAGCCCCTCTGTGCGCTCCCCAACTTGGCCGACCAGCGGACAAAAGGTTCACCTCGAATTTCACTCAGGATGTGGTAAATAGGAATTTTAAAGACCGCGGTGATACCGGTCCGCGCCTTCAATTTTCTCTTGGCATCCTCCTCTTCATCACAGGGAGCGTTAGCTCGGTTGTTTCTGCAACCTTTGTTTCTATCATCACGGTTTGGGTCACGACGTTGATCTTTTGACCGGTCGTTTGGGCGGTTGTCCTCCTGCTCGACCGAGTGAACCTTTCCCGCCACCCTTCTGTCCACCGCGACCAGATTTGCCTTCTCGGTCGCGGAGGTGGCATCATCCTCCACACGAATGTGCTCATTGATTCGCTGCATCAAGGACTCCATGGTTGTGGGCTGGTGCATAGTAAGCGAATCTCGCAGCCTATGTTCGACTGGGAGACTCCGTTTGTACTGAGTGATCGCCAGATTGGTAGGGCAGTCGTGGATCTCATTGTAGGTTTCCCAGTACTTCGCGTTATATGCCTTTAACGAACCTCCAGACTCCATCTTGACGCCTAGGAGATGGTCGATCTCCTTCGGCGTTTGAGTGTTGATTTTGAATCTGGTGACGAAGGCTTCCTCTAGTTGCTGCCACCCCTCGATACTCCCCTCCAGAAGCCTTTCGAACCACTTCAGGCCCAGTTCTCCCAAGCTTGCTGGGAATATGAGGCACATCAGGGCGTCGTTGCGCCGGTGTCCAGCCATTACTTGTTGGTAATGACTCACGTGTATGTACGGATCCGTCTTGCCGTCATACAAAGTGAACTTAGGTTGGTGGAATCCGGCAGGGGAGTGGTGTACCCTCGATTTCTGAAGACAGCGGCGTGGCTATAAGTCTGGCCAGCTCTTTGTCCACTTGCACAAGGGCCACCACCCTGGGCACTGGCATCGCCACTTCCTCACTACAATGGACTTGGGTGCTCAACCTCTGCAACGCCGGCAATCTCTGAGCCTCTCTACGGCGCACCCTCTCTTCCAACACATCCCTCAGGTCCCCGGAATGGGTGGAAAAAGAGTATCGCGACGTCGACGACAGGCGCGAGGGACGGTAAGTATTGTCGCGAGTGAGGGATCTGTCCTCTGTTGGGTCGGAGTCTCCAACCCCATAGTTCCTGGTGATAGAGAGAGAGTGCGTCCTTTCATGGCAACGACCGCTGGAACGAGGAGACGGGGTGCGCTCACTGAGGTTGCCCTCTCCAGCAACACCCTTCCCCTTAATTTGACGTTTCAGTATCTCCATCTCAGCCGCCATCTTGCGAATAAGGGTGTCTTGGTCTTTGAGTTTGTGCTCTAGACGCTGCGCACGGGACTCCCCCCACCGCCGACGGCCCTCTGGACTCTTTGAACCATCAGTACTCCTCCTGCGTTTGTCTCGCGCACCTCTCGAAGAAGTAGGCCCGCCATGGCTGGAACATTCGGGGGGCCTTCTCTCCGTCGGACAGACTCAAGTGTGACACCATCGATGACGGACAGTGGAGTTTCGTCGTTGTTGGCCATGGAAACGGTCGAAGAAGCTCGAAGAGCAAGGTTTGAGTATCAAAGACTTCCCACAGACGGCGCCAATTGTATGAGGGCGAAATATCCAGTGCTTTCCGTACTCCTTGGACTCAAGCTTTACGTGACGGCGTCTAACTTGGCAACAAAGAAACGGTGAGCTGCCTGGCGGTGCGTTGCCGGATAGACCCTCCGACGATCAAGTCAGATCACTTGAGGAAGAAGAATGCTGTTAGAGAGAGAGAATGGTTCAGATAGCATACCTCCAACGTTCTTCTTCCCTTCCCTTTTCTAGGCTAGCCATGCAGCCTCAGGATAGTACGCGCACTACCTCTACTGTCCTTCCCTGGACAGGTGGCAGTGCTCGCTTCTCACCATCTTACTCGTGTAAAGGCCAAACCTTCAACCAGTATGTGCAGAACTGCCAAACGGTATTGACGCGTACCTGGAGCGGATTTCCTCTCCGTCACGCCATTGGCCCAGGTGGCACACATGGCCGGAATACCACAACCGGCCTGTTCCTTGGAGAGAATCACGACCACACTCAACACGACCGAGCTTCCGAGCTAGCCGGCCGGGCACACGCCGACCACAATCCCGGTCCAAACTCCTCCCGGTCTAATTGAGGGTGAAGCGTGCTGGTCCTCTTCTCGGCCTAAATTCACTCCACGCTGTAACTAGCTCGGTTGTGTCTCACCACTGTGTGCCCAGCAGAACGTCTGGCCAAGTCACAGCTCGGCCAGGCCTTAGCCCACGCCTGGTCAGTCAATCTACCTCGGCCATGTATGACAAGCTAGAGGACCGCACCATTGAGAAAACAGCTCGGCACCCCGCAGGGTCCGTCACAACCGCGTTACTGTAGGTCGGCCGTACCTGTTCGGCGCAAATCTCAGATGCCAACTATCTTAGTTCTTTCTTTGTTTTACTGTTTGTAGAGAAGAGTTAATCTTAGATTCTTCTAATTTGAATAGACTTTCAAATGTATCTAAACTTTGAAGAAGGCCAAGAACTGGCATCTTTTTTTAACCCAGCAAGTGATATTCGATCTATTCACTGAACCCATACAAATGAGCGAATCCAAATTCCCTCCTTGTATTAAAATCAACTCATCAACAAAAGTAAAACACTAGGAAACAGAATAATCATTCATTAGCCTTAAGTCTCCTCCGACTAATGATTTTCAAAAAAAAAATTGTGAATACAAAATGTCAGCAGAATAATATGACAGAATCATTTTTAAAATTAAAAAAGAAAAGAAAAGAAATTCATACACAATTTATTATCAGAATAATATAGTAGTGATATTTTTGTAATTAAATGTCATTTAAATTGACCTTTTGTTTATGGCACTACTTTTCTTAATATCAAAATTAGGCGCAAGAATTTTTGAAGTTTAGGTTAAACTTTAAAATGAGATCTTCTTCTATTGTGCATATTAAAATTCGGAGCTTTTCGTAATAAGAATATTTTAAAATTTCTTTGATAAATCTTAAGCGACTAACTAAGTGACTTAATGATTGAGTCACTTCTGATAAAAATTGTGATTAAACAAAATAAAAAAAAAAAAAGCATTTTCCATCTCTTTATATATGCACAAACAAATGGGATAAGCCTTTCATTTCAACTACAACCATGTTAATACTTCTACTCCTCCTCTTCACCTTCCTCAGCCCTAGTTTCACCTCTGTCAACTCCGTCAACTTCTCATTCCCTTCCTTCGACTCCAGAAGCTGCACCAATGGCGGCAACTTGATTTGCAGTGGCTCCACTACAGCAAACAATGGGACTTTGAACGTGACGTCGGATCACCAACAACAACAGCCGAGAGATCCACCGCCGATAAACCAGATCGGACGGGTGTTGTATAAATATCCAGTGATCGGATGGCCGGCGTATATATTCACCACTTTTAGTATTAGGATACTGACTGACCCCAACTCTACAGGAGCTGGTGATGGAATGGCGTTTGTTCTGGCTCAGGATGGTGCACCCTCTCCTCCCAACAGCTTTGGTTCTTTTCTTGGGATCTTTGATCAGTCTACTCAAGGTCTATGCTCTCTTCCCTATTTTTTTTTTTCTTTTTCTTTTTTCTTTTTTTTAGGAAAAGTTTACCAATATTCTAGAAATTTTGTGAAGAAAATTATCAGGGGATGTGTGATTGAGATTTAATTAATGTATTGTGTAGTTTACGTATAAAATGAATAGAGTGATGCTCTTAGATAAAATCCTAAATAAAAATTGAGTATATATTATTTTAAGGAACTTTTGCAACTATTGTTTCTTTCATTGTTTTCTTTTCTTTCCTCTCTTATATATCTTGGGAAATAACAATCACTGATACTATAAACTTAGAAATTTTATTCGAATTTTATTAAACATCCATCTATGGTGTTTTTTTAGTTTGTTGCAGGGGTTTTTGGTTTGTTGATTTGCTACTTTGCCCCTTGTTTTTTAGTTAGTTTCTCACTAATCTTTGACAGTGGGTTAGCAAGTGATTGGGAGTGCATCTTAGTGCCAATCTTATTAGGATTGGTTTATTTCGTTTGGATACTCTTTGCACTCATCATTTTTCTTTATTAATGTAACATTTTTTATTTTCATCAAAAAGGTTCATTTTTTGGCCAATCAAAAAAAAAAATTCCATTTATAATTCAAATTGATTTATATGATTAAATCTCTACCCTACAATCGATTACCCAAAAAATTGTCGGTCACACTATAACATTTCTGAATGACAAATGCAACTAAGATGTGGAACCTTAAATTGTGACCCCTCTTTTTCAATTTTTTCTTACAAAAATTTCATTTTAATCAAATGCTTACAATAATATATATATATATTTCTTTACTTCACTCTCTTTTAATTTCACTTTTCACAAGTTTTTGAAGTTTAAAACCCACCAAAAAAAATAAAAAAAAAACAAAAAAAAAAACAAACAAACAGAGTCTAAAAGACTGATCTTAGAGTAATTGACTTGTAATATTATTATTGCAGGTGTTGTTCATCAACTTGCAATAGAGTTCGATACGTACAAGAATGAATTCGACCGGACGATGACCACATCGCAATTGACACCGTAAGCGTACAAAACCCGGTTGCGGTGAAGAGCCTCAACAGCACCGGAATAAATCTCAAGAGCGGTAGAGAAATAACGGTTCGGGTCGAATATGATGGGTGGACCAAGAATCTTCAGATTTATGTCGGGTATAATGGGGATCCACTAGTCAGCTTTCTCAATCATACAATGAAGTTGCAGCATACAGTCCCTAGCTTTGTTTACTGGTGGTTCACAGCCGCCGCCACAGGTACCCAGTAATTTATACTAAATTTTTTATTTTTTTTTCTCTCACCAAATTCTAATTATTTCATGAAATAGTGTTTTGGAAAATATGATTTTAGGTTTCAAAAATATGATACAATTAGTAAATCAATATAATTTTTTTTTTTAATGAACAATATATCTATAGATACTTATAAAATAAACAGGCCAAATAATTAATGGGGTTCGTAATGGGCAATCAATTGGAGGATACCGTACGCTTTTGAAAACGTGACTTTCAATATACTATGTTTGCTCCTAAATAACAAAGAAATTAAAGTTACTCATAATTTTGATAAAATTACATGAACTGTTTTGCAATAATAACAACAATTTTAACGGTATTATTGGAAATGGTGTAACGCCCTCAAAATGAGATACAAATCAACAATTCATAAGATCTATGAACATAATAGAAATGTTATATTTTCATTCAGCAGAGTCTATATTACAAAAGATATTACATGCTTTACATTTTCATAAATGTTCTTTTTGAAACTATAGCATGTAACTCTAATAAATAACAACAAAATAAATGTCCTACGGGCTTACATCTTTCCAAAACTTCGCTTGATTACAACAAAAGAAAGAGTCTAAGGGCCCGTTTGGGGACGTGCCATTTTAGCCAATTAGTCAAAAAGTTACTAAATTAGCCAAAAAATCAACAACCCATATCAAAAAGTCAAATATTACGGCTTCTCTCTACTTTTTGCACAACTTTTCGTAATTAGCCAAAAAGTTATCCCAAACATACAAGTTTTTTTTTAACTACCTTTTTAGCCAAATAGCTAAAAAGTTACTAAATTAGCCTGTTCCCAAACGAGGCCTAAGTCTCTATACAAGTAAAGCGCTCAGCTTGAAATAAACATATAGCATAATGATAACAAAATAGTAAAGCCTTCAGCCCCGTCCTCCCAAGCTATGCCCTTGGAGGTGGCATATCACCTGTACCTGAAAATGATTTTCCCAAGTAGGGTGAGCCAAAATCCAGTAGAAATATACTAAAACAATATATGAGATTTAACTAAGATATGAGTATCAAATAAATGTTCAATAATCATAACCAACACAGATTCTTTCCAAAACCATTCAATATAGCTAACCATACTTTAGTTCATTTCCATTCACCCATGTCGGGTTAATCTACTAACCAAATTTATTATTATCCAATCAACCAAAATGATATTACAACTCAATGATTCACAATTCAACACATTTATCAATCCAACACTTCTATTTTTCTTGCCATTTTACGGAATTCATATCCGAGGGAATCGGCATCCATATACATATAAGATTCCGGGACTTTCACTTTGGACACTTCGACCAACTTAGTTTTCAATAGAGTTCATCCCCTATCTCCTCCCAAACAATGGAGTACATCCTCTATCTCTTCCCAAACAATGATACATATACAATGTATTTAAAAGCATTGTCATATACAATGACTAACCAAATCACATATTTAATGGTTTAATTAAACCGTCATATTCAATGACATAATTCAAATGATTAATTTCAATTTACCTAATCCTCATGCAGTTTCTACAACAATCATAGCTATCCTCCACCGATAGCCCAAAACAAATATTTCTAAACATATATACAATCCATCAAACAGCTAATTTATCAAATTTTCATAAGTGAGTGATTTAACAAATCCAACTATACCATTCAATTATACACCCTTCCAATTTCATATTTCCCACATCAGTTTCATTGTTTATTCAAAATAGTTCTTTAACACAAATTAGGGCAAAACTTTCTCCTTTTTCCCAATATCATACCCAAAACCCAATCTCACCATTTAATTTCATATAACATCATAAGCAAGCCCTTATCTACATATATGAAGCCAAATATGGAAAGCCCCTCTTTCAAAATTCAAACCCAAACCATAGCTTCACCCAAATCTTCCCAAACTCCACCATTTATATAAAATGACAAATACCTAGGTTAAAACTCATACAAAGGAGTAGAATATCGCTACCTCAAGAGTAGAAGCCCAAAGGAGATGAAGAAGAACTTCAAAAATTTCTCCAAACTCAGTTTTGTTCGGATCAAGAGGAAGCCCACGAAATGCTCTAACTCTTTAACAAAAGGACTAGGGTTGACAGGTGCTTAGATCTTGAAGTATTTGTAGAAAGAGAGAAAGAGATAGAGCTTTAGAGAGAAAGTGTGCTGGATTAGGGTTTTGGGAAGAAATGAAATCAAAAAGTGATGTAAAAAGACCCAGCTGCGAACTGATATACACGTTATTCGCTTGAGCAAAAGAGTTGTCGCTTAAGCGACCAGATACAACAAGTGACCTCGCTCGAGCGTAAGAAGCTTCGCTCAAGCATAGAATGCAAAGCTTCATGTCTATCATAGACGCACACGCTCGCTCGAGCGTAAAAAAACCTCGCTCGAGCGAAGAAGCAATTTCACAAGACTCGCTCGAGCGCAAGAAGCCTCGCTCGAGCGAAGAACTCCACATTCCTAGAAAAGCTGCGTTTGAAAAAGAGACCTGAGAACTCTCAATTCTCGCTCAAGCGCAAGAAACCTCGCTCGAGCAAAGAAGCAAATTACACAAGGCTCACTCGAGCGCAAGAAGCCTCGCTCGAGTGAAGAGTCCAAAATCTGGGCAACAATAATCTAAACCAAGTAACAACCAACCTGTTCCAAACACGTCCAACATATTCCAAAGCACAAATTCAAAGAGTTAAAGGAGGAAAACGAGACATAGACACAATATACAACCATGGAACCCGAGTCTGGAACGTAATAAAGGTAGGGTCAAAACCAGGATCGCTATAAGTGGTGAAATTACTACTATATATTGTCCTTAAATATTACATATTGTCTTTAAATGTTATAGGGAGAATAACATGTCATTGAGTATTTTGAAAATAAAATTCAAATTAATGATAAATTTTATAAAATTTTCCATGAATTAATAATTATTTTTTTAAAGTGCAATTTATTTATATTTTCCTCAATATCATATATACTCAGGGGCGGAGGCAGTGTGTGCCTAGGGGGGCACGTGCCCCCCTCAAGTTTTGATAATTATATTGGTACACATATATATAGATTATATTATATATATATCTTCTATAAAATTATAATAATATCCCTTCTTCAAATTATAATAGTCTCTCTATTATAAATTTTCTTTCTAATTGCAATGAATCTACTAAAATAAGTCCTTCTATTAAACACCTCCAAAAGGGGTGTACCATATACTAGTTATTATTTGATGGTATTGATATTCTAAATTTTCATAACCAAATTATTTTCATTCATAACTAAAATGACTACTATATAAATTATAAGTAAACAACACATCTTCAATTATAAAACACACAAACACACACACGCGCGCACACACACACACACACACAATTGTTTTTACAATAAGTCATAACGAATATCAAAATGAGTTATTACGAATCATTACTTGATGTCTAATCAAAGACCTCTTCAATTATAACCAAAATAACAACCACAAGGAGTTATATCCAACACTATAATGTGTCATAACTAGTGACCACAAAGATTATAACTGCGACATATGATAGACATTTTTTTTTTTTGCGGTGTTTTTATAGAATTTCTCTACTAAAATATATCATTTATATCTCAACTTATCTTCGTTTTTAATTTTTCAATCCACCTAAATAGTTACTCCACAATATTAGTATAAAATTTCACCTCAAATCCTTTAATTTAAAATTCATATCTATCCAAATAAATTCTTAATATTTACATTTAGTAATATCTCATTGTTGTTTATTATGAGGAAAAAATAAAATCAATATTGTTATTAATTTGTGCCCCCTCTTCACTGAATTCCTAGCTCCGCCACTGTATATATTGATGTCAAATTAAACAATTACTCTCCCTTGTATCTAATGAATTTACCTAATTATTCTTATTTTTCCAATAATATATACATTATTCAAAAATAAAAATATGAGTGCTTAATGCAAATCATTATTTGAACATAATAAAATAAATTTTTTAGTCTACCAGACAACATGATTATTTCTTATTCGTTTAACCAACAAATGACTAACAGTATTGGCCAAAGTGTTAAGCCAAAACTGTAATGCAAACTGTAATTTCTTTATTACACAGGGGAGATTAGTCTAATTTCGATTTAGCACCAAATTTCCAATTAAATTTGATGTCGTATTTTGAAAATAAAAATTGACCTGGCCCGCTTCGGTCTTTACACAGGTACTCTATCTGAAACCCATCAAGTTCTAGCTTGGAACTTCACATCCATTGAATTGCCAAACAAATCTCTGGGGACAGAAAATAACCTGGGAGTGAAAGTAGTTGTTCCAGTCATTTCTGGGCTGTTGTTTCTTGCAATATTGGCTTTACCATTTGTGCTTAGAGCCCTTAGAATACAAAGAGAGAGGCTTGCAAGGAAAGTAGACATTGAAGTGATGATAGCAGCAGCAAATGGACCACAACTCTTCCCTTA
Organism: Camellia granthamiana; assembly: GCA_036172215.1. NCBI lineage: Eukaryota > Viridiplantae > Streptophyta > Magnoliopsida > Ericales > Theaceae > Camellia > Camellia granthamiana. The sequence continues at coordinate 13,297,132 of CM069916.1, forward strand.
CAAGAAACTTTCAAAGGCGACTCGCAACTTCAGCAAAGACAACTTGTTGGGAACTGGAGGTTTTGGCAGTGTTTACAAATGGTTTATATCGAAACCTCCCACCACTATTGCTGTCAAAAAAATCAATGCCACATCCAAACAAAGTTTGCTTGCTTTTCATTTCCCGTTTATTAATACTGACAACACTGCATTCATTTTAATTGGACTCATACTCCACTACGATTAATGCAGTGCTACCACTACCAAGTATTGCCAGCACTTGTCCTGAAAATATACCCATTTTTTCTAACCTGATGAAAGTTTATATATTCTATAACCTAAGCTCTTTTTTTTTTTTTTTTTTTTTGGTTTTAGGACTTGGATTGTTGTTGTTAAGATTTGATTTATAATTAATGTTTTATTTTATTGATATTAATTTGAAATAAAATTATGTATAGCATTGCTCTTTTGAAAATTGTCATCATGTGTTCACGTATCAAAACCATTTTTCTGTCTAATCTAGGTGAGAAGGAATACTTGGCAAAAATCGGCACTATTAGCCGCCTAAGGCACAAAAACTTACTACAGCTCCAAGGTTGGTGCCATGACCATGACCAACTCCTATTATTTTACGAATATATGCCTAATGGCAGCCTTGACTGCTTCATCGGCAACGACAACACCTTCCTTGATTGGGCAACCAGGTACAAGGTATTACTGGGATTAGCATCAGCATTAGTTTATCTACATGAACAGTGTGGCAACCCTGTTGTACATAGAGATGAGAAGCCAAACAATGTCTTGTTGGATTCACAATACAATGCACATATAGGCGACTTTGGCCTTGCCAGACTACTTCAAAACGAAGCCTCGGTCACAACTAGGATAGTAGGGACACTAGGGTATTTGGCGCCAGAGGTTAGCTTCACGGGTAGGGCTACCCCTAGAATCTGATGTTTACAGCTTTGGAATGGTGGTTTTGGAAGTGGTTTGTGGGAAGAGATCAAAAGGCATCATGGATGAGAATAGTTTAGTGGATAGCATATGGACGTTATACCGAAAAGGGTGTCGATGCATTGCTCGATTGCGTGGATAGATTGCTTGAAGGGAAATTTGATGAGGAGGAAATGAAGAGGAGTTTGGTTGTAGGGCTTGCTTGTTTGTATCCAGATTTTATGCTCCGGCCTCGGATAAGAAAGGTGGTTCAGGTTTTCATGAATCCTAATGAGCCTACCCTGAATTTGCCCGAATCGCAGCCTAATTTGGTATGCTTGTCACTTAACTCTTCTACAATAACTTCAACTACAACTGATTTAGGTTGTAGCAAAGTCGATGGTGGAGGTTCCATGGAGACTTTGCCAGATGAGACCACAGTCCAATATGGGTCGTGTCATGTATAGGAGGTTCTTGGAAAATTGATGTATAACATGTAGCCTTTTATGCAGTAGATTGAATATGGTAGAGTGCAGCTACACAGGGTGATTGAAAGTTTAATTTCAATTGTCTTAAGTTTTTGCATTATTTTTGAGTAATTGTAAAGCATGACAGTTGGTTTACAATATCTTAAGAATATTGTTATTCAAGACAAAAAAGTAGATCAAATTTTCAAGTCCAGTGATGTGACAATTAATTAGGATATTTAAGGCAATACTGTAACGCCCTCAAAATAAGACATAATCATTCATTCATTCATAAAATCCATAAAACATAATAGAAATGTTACCTTTTACATTCATCAGAGTATTCTTTACAAAGATATCAAACAAATATATGCCCTACGGGCTTGCAGCTTTCCAAGTCATCACTTGGTTACAACCAAATAGTCCTAACTCTATACATAGAAAGCCCTAGGCTTGAATGTACATTTAACATCAAAATGAATAGCAAAAAGGGAGTCTTCAACTCCAAAGCCTCCAAAGCTAAGATCTTGGAGGCGGCATATCGCCTGTACTTGAAAATGATGTCCCAAGTAGGGTGAGCCAATGCCCAGTAGAGATATGCTAAACATTAAATGAGAATTAACTAAAACATTAGCATCCGATAAATGTTTAACACTTGTAACCCAGCTTACACCATTTCCAGAACCAATCGACATTTACATTATACTAAATCCACTTCCCTTTAAGTATTCGAATCAATTCATTGGCATAGTTCAACGTTATTCAAACAATTCAAAATGAGACTACAACTCATATCATCAACACTTCACATATAAACATCAATCATCCACTTCCGTTATCTTGCCATTTTACGAAACTACATCCAAGGAAACCGACACCCAAATATAAATAAGATTTCGGGACTTTCACCCTGGACAATCCGGCCAACTTAATTATCCATGGAGTCCATCCCCTTATCTCTTCCCAAACAATGGAATACATCCCCGATCTCCTCCCAAACAAAGATACATATACAATGCATTTAAATTCGTTGTTATATACAATGACCAATTTAATCACATATACAATGTTTACATACGACCGTCATATTTAATGAAATATTCCAATTGATT